>VZTJ01005853.1:747995-936340 GCA_013397795.1 Orthonyx spaldingii
GTTCTAAAGTTCTGTTCTTCCCATTGGCTCATTTAAATATGTCCCTCCTACGTTTGCTGCTTATTGGATACTGTCATCTCCCTTCATGTACCTCATTTGTCCTGTCCCTTGTTCCTCCCCTTTTCTCCCCCCCTTAAAACCTGGTGCAACGGTTATTTCGGGGCTCGTTTTGTGGTTCCCGTCCTTGCTGCGAGTTCCCCTGCCCCCTCCAGGGCATGGAATAAACTCTTGGATTTACACCACGGGCGGGTCCTCCTTGATCTTTTTGCTGTCTCTGCGTCGCATTCTCATCATCAGCTGCTGCTAGCCCCAGCCTGGGCTTTGGAAATATCAACCAGCCTCGGAGCTGTCGCGCGAAGACTAAAAGCATTGCCGTGCCGCTGCACGCGCGCTTGTGCCACGCGAGATCCGGGCACACGAGGACACTGTCGGCCATTGACCAGCCGGGCGGTCAAGCAGCCAGCGACACTAAACAAAAACGTAACTGCTCTTAGAAGAATGAAAGATAAACCATGCTAAAGGGAACGCACATCTCTAATTCTCCTCGTCTTTACCAAGTGGTACATAAGTTGAGAGAGTGCAGAGTTCCCCTCTAGTATGAAAATGATGCCTTTTTAATCATCTGTCTGCAAATCAGTGATGAGCGCTTACAATGAAAGGACAAAAACTCTCTTAAACAAAAGGATGATAGGCTAGTAGTTATGCAAAATGAAGGGTCACAGCAACCTAGTAGTAATTCCTTTTTTAATTTCAAAACCTAAAATAATTGGACACATCTTGCCCTCATTTGTACCTGTGCAAATCCTGTTATTTCCAGCAAGGCTTTACAAAAAAGACAAAACTTATCCCTTGCAAATTAAGAAATAAACACATAATGAGAAAGAAATTGGTTGCCTTCCATTTTCCAAGGTATTCATTTTTCACTGATGAAAATTTTCTGCAGTCTTCTATTTTATGTCTATCCAGGATTAGCATCTGGACCACAGGCTGCAGCAAACACAGTCCATTTGATTATGTTTAGGTGTTTGATTTGGTACTTATTTCTTACTGTCTTGGAAGCTGTGAAACATATTAATGTCTCCAAAGTGCAGGAGATGTCCAAGATGATATTTCGGTTTCCATTCTGTGCTGAAATATGAAGATAATTGGATACAGAGATATTGTTCCTGGGAGAACCTTGGACAGTGTTTGAGACTGGGACTCTGAAAACTAAACATCCTAGTTTCAGTTTTGGCATCCAGTTCCAGAAAGATCCTGTGAGACTCCTGTTATTTTAAAGTACAGCCAGCTGTGACCAGCTAAAAAATTAAGTGTATCTCGTAAGTACACTGAAGCTCTGAATGAACTACTGAACACCTCCCCCAGCTCCAATGAAGGGCATGGAAATTACAGGTGCAGTGTATCTTATGGATAAGACCCTACTGGGCAATTTGTGCACTCTCTATGCTAGTGTGGAATCCCTGAAGGAAATTTAATGCTCTGAATTCACATTACACTGGTCAAAGGGGCTGATTAACAGTACACAAAAGGGCAGTGCTTCAGATACTGATTTAAGGGACCATCACACACAACAAAAAAACCCCAAAACCACGGAAAAACCAAAATAGGCATCCCAGGTGAGACAGCTGTGCTTTTTGGAATCATGCAAACACTTAATGTGACTACGTGGTATTTTTTCAAATTGTAATTTCATCTTCACTATTATTACAGCCCTTCAAAAGGGATGATGGTCTGCTACCTACAAAAAAAAATTCTCTCTAAATAGCAATTTCTTCTTTGCATTGTCTCCTTAATACTCTGTATCATATAATTGCTGAAAGATACTGAAAAATTTTAACATATTTGTAAGCAAATATAATGACTGTCTTTTGAAGAAAAATGTATTTCACTAATATTAGTAATTGCATGTTTATTAAAGCTTTCTCTGCCAAGATAAGGAGGAAAATTGTACACAGACTAGTTTTAAATTACCTAATGCTGAACAATTTTTTTCTATCATAATTTTGCCCAAAATCAGAGTGCAATTTACAGTTTCATTCTTCCATCTGCATTGTTTTGCTATCAAGTGAAATTCCAAATATTCTATGGTGAAGCTTTTTATTTCTTCTGTTGTTTTTTTTTTCCTTACTTTTGTGTTGTGTTATTGACATTTTTAATATAAGCTTACAAAAAGAGCAAAGCAAATACTTTACTGTGAAGAGTAGTATGGCTCATCCAAATGAACCATAAACTGACAGCCTCATTGTAGTCATGGAAATGTTGAGAAAATGTTGACCTTGAGATAATAATGTTTTTTACTCTAAATTTAGAGCTTTAAAAGTAAAATATAATGTACCACAGTGTTTACTGTGTTTACTGCACAAATCCATTATGAGAGACTAACATAACTAACTTTTGAAGTTTCAATGCAAATAAAAGTTCTCAGATAGGTTTTATGTCGTTTTAACTACATTTTGAAGATATTTTCTTCCATACCATAATCGTAATTTACGTTTTTGTTTTTTTCTTTTTATTCACATATTTTATATTTTTCATTAATGGGAAGCGTGTTGTTAGTGTTTTCTTGAAACAGATTTCATTTGTAGGAAACCATGAAGTGATGGTGGTTTCTTCTGTAATTGATTTACTTCAGACTTGTTCTCCTATAATGGTCAACAGACTTGAATACTCTTGGTATCATAAAAAGTTTCTGTGTATGGCCCATGCTTCTGGAGCACAGGCCTTCATTTTGTCTTATGTTTCCTAGTACAATAGGCCTCTGTGGCACTCAACAATCTGACAAAGTTGAGAAGGAGAGGATTTGAATTGGGAATGTAGCCTCAAAGTCACCTATAACCCATTTCTGTACAACACATTAATTCTTTCATATTTTGAATACTATTTATCTAAAGTATATTTATACTAAAGAGTACTCTCTTTATCTACCCAGAGTTCTTTGTGGAGATTATCAAGGAAATGTTTTTTCCTATAAAAATTTTGGAAAATAAGACAGGTATTTAGAGGAAATTAGCATACTGTTGTATTTTACTATAACTTTGTATTTGTAATGGTGATAATAAAAAGGATGTAAAACTGCCTAAAGACAATATAAAATCCACCAGAAGTTTCACTTTCAAATGGCATCACGATGTACATATTTTTTCGATAGTGAACATGAAAAAATATTGTAAGCATGCTATGCTATCAAAACTGCTAAAATAATTTTAGAGTGCATCTGTAATAGAAGGTTGTACTTAAAGATCACTATTATTACCTTATTAAAAGGTTATTTATCTCCATGTGTTCAAAATATTTCTATATGAGCAACATGTATCTCAGACGTTGAGCAAGCGGTTTGATTAACAGCTGTATATTGATAAGTAGTCCCTGATGTAATTTGATTTCCTGGGGAATAAATGCACAGTGAAACAGACTAAATCAGATTAGGGAATCTTTTACCTGCCAACCATTAGCACACAGCAGTTTCTGAAGCTGTGATCTGCAGTTAGCTTGGTGTAAATCAGTTTATTAACTTGTATGAATATTTAGAGACTGTTTTAACACTGTTCCTGAATGTTTCCTCTCACAGTGGTGAAACCTGATAAATGTCTCCTTTCTAAATCTTTTGCTGTATCGATGTAGCTGGGAAAGAATTATTGAGGGTCAAGTAAAGAACCAGCAACAGAGATGATGAGGTACATGTATACTGAGTGCTGCAGTTATGATTTAAGCACGGTGCACTACTTGACCAGGTATGCACTGTTATGTAATTTCTTTTTTTTTTTAATTTTTGATCACTTCACTAGAGATGTCTGTGGCAGACAAAGAATATTGCTTTACTAATTTTTCAGCATCTTGTAGTCTTGAATATATTGCACTTGTAAAGACACAGAAAAAACTTTGCAAGTGTGAAGGCCGAATTACATATTCTGAAGATATATGTTTAAAAACTATGTGGAATTATACTAAAATTTACAGCTTTGGTATGAAAAACTTCACAGGTTGTTAATTACTTACAATAGGAAGATAATTTCTCATCTGTTTTACTTAAGATTTATCAACATGAGTATTAGTGCAGATTTTTAGTGTAATTACTTTTTTCTGTAATTCCTAGATTGTGTCTGTCTTTTCCATGAGAGCATTCTATTTAAATTGTGCGAAATGTAGAATTCAAAGAGATTCAACAAGCCATTAACAAAACACTGTGTGGGAGGTACAGAAAAACATTTTTTATTCTTTTTGAAAACTTACAGGGTTATTATGTGTCTCTAAACCCTTCAGCTATTTCATACCTTTCCCTGAAATTATATTTTCCTGCAGCTGGTGCACTAAAACTGTGCCTTTGAAGGCCCTTGGGTCCTTTCTTAATTAGCTTATTTTGCAAGTGACTTACTCTTTGGGGAGATGAGAGCATGCCACTCATCTCTCCTGTTGGTTGTGTGAAGTCACAAATTCACAGCAGAGATAACTTTGCACTGCTTGCAGGATCCAGAGTGTGTTTTACACTCTGAGTCACTCTGCTGCGACAGTATATCTGATGCACTAAGGGCGGGGTGTGTTCATATTACACATTGCAATTAAACCCAGGTTTTGCAATTACCCAGGCCTTTGCAAAGACTACAGAATTTATAAATCAGAATATTCATTACAGCTGTCATCTGGCCCCATTGTCTGTTCTGATGAGCAGATTTTCAGGTCATGTTTTCTGCTAACTTTCCTTAATCTTAAGAATTTAGATGACCTGTGGCTCTATTTTAGATGTCTGAATAATAAGTCCCATATCTTTTCTTCATACCCCCAAGTATGAAGACTGAAATTCTGAAGAGATCATATTGTATTTTCCTGCCTATAGAAAAGGGTGTGAATTACTGTTAGGAAGAGGAGGGAGGAAAAAAAGGAAATCTAAGTAGGATGAAAAATTGTACCTTCTAAATATATGGTAGGAAATATTAAAATGCAGCTGAGATACGTGACCCTTAATAGCAAAGTAATATAAGTTACTAACTCTGTGAACAAGCCATGAAACAAACATGTTTATGCCATGTTAAGAAACTTCAGCAGACTGGTTCAGGGATGAACCTACTTGAAATAAGGAGAACTTTAAAGGTCTTAGGTGTCGCTGTCCTCATCAAACTAACATCCACTCTCAGAAACACCCTTTTCTACAGAAAATGGATTTTATATGACAAAATACTCATTCAGATATACCATTTTCTGGTAAGGTTATGTTAGGAGAGTTCAAGTAATGGTCTAAAGTCTGCTTTGCTTTAAGATGGGATTGTTTCTGCCTAAAAAAGAAACCTACTTTGCTTTAGGGATCTTTGGTCTGGACATAACAACATTTCAGTGGTATTTGTTGTATCTAGTTATATTTTGCAACAGATCTGACACTCAATTTCTTCAATTTGAGACCTCTTAGTAGCTTTTTGACCAAGAAGGGAGGAGGAAAACTTTCTTTTCTTCTATCTTGTTTATTTGGTTTACATTCTTTTTTTTTTTTTTTTTTAATTTATAAATTGCTTTCACACAAAGTAAATGAGTAAATACAAAGTAATCCTGTATTCTGACTGGTGGCATTCGAATGAATTTTCATCATGCTGAATGAGGAATGAGAGCTGATCAGTGCTCAAATACAGTCATGGAAAGCACATAGTAAAGGAGCAGCGAGCAGAACTGAAAGCAGCATACAGCTGTATAAATAATGATGTTTCTCACATCTCTATGACATTGTTATTATCCCACCTTGAAAAGGAGATAATAGAATAAAAAAGACAAGACACAAGCAGCAGAGATGGTCAGAGGTGTGAGATGAATTGAGCAGACCATTTTACTTCACCACGGAAAAGAGGAGTGTGTTGAAAGCTGATACAGTGCTGTGTAAGGAATGGTTATTCACAGAAGTTCCTAAAGCAAGAGGTCAGGGGTAACAAATGAAACTATCAGGCTTGATATTATCACCTCTAAAAAAAATAACCAAACAGAAGTCAATGTACAAGGTAAGTTGAAAAGTATGACCAGGATGAAAATGAAATGTCTAAATTAAAGGTGAATAGAAATAATTGGCTGGAATCAAACACAATGGTCTAGTCACAGCCTATGACCCCACAAGTCCATATATTATTGCAGACTTGGTAGTGACTATTTTTAGACAGAGTTTAGAGGAGATTTTGGCCTGTCTTGATGAGGAAGAAACAGATTCTGTTCCTGTAGGCCTGTAGACCTTATCCCTTCAGGAATTGCCATCTTGTGCCCTTAGATAAAACCTCATTTACTGTCAGCTGCTATCCTTCAGATTGATAATAGGACTGTGATCACAGCCTTCATTGCTCTCTGCATTCTTAGCCATAGCTCTGACAATTGTCATTTGTTTTTTATCTGAGATTGGACAGTTGGTGGCTGATGTGTACATGTTTCTATTTCCTCAGACTGACATGCATTTAATTTAGTTCTGGACTTTGTTCAGCTGCTTTGTTTTGCCAAAATGCTCTGGAGGGTGAACCTACAGCCACAAATCTTTCCAGGTTTGCGTTCAATTTGCAAATCCTATATTTGTAGCAGAAGAAAAGCACTCTCTTTTCTCAGTGGGAGTGTTTGTCAGACCTTTTTTGGCAACAGTAATAAGTAGTTTATGGTCAATTTCATCTAACACTGGCCTCCCATAAATAAAGATGGGGATATTTTTACGCTGGTAAGCTTGGGCCAAAGAAGCTTTTTCTTTTCATACACATCAACACTTGAAGTTTTCAGACACTAAAGCAAAAGAAGATATTGGTCTCCAGTTCTGGCAATATTGTTAAAAACAATTCTCAGAATCTGAGAAACTGACTGAGATCTTAACTCAAGATTGTCTTCTTCACTGAAACAGGAAGTTAGCAAACACTTCATACAGGTTTATCAAAAAGATGCTAAGTAACGAAACTTAATTTACACTCAAAGGAATCTCTTAACTGCTTCCTTATAACTACTCTTATCGGAAAGTGAATGATCAACACTGGCTTCCAAATACTGTGCATTTTTCTTGACTTCTCTTTTTTCCCTGTTATATGACTTCTATTACAGGCAATTAATTAGATTTTTCCCTTTTTGTTTTTTGCTCTTCTGTTCCTTAGATTTCTATCTTAGTATATTTTTTCTCCTTGTTCTCCATTCTCATTTCTCCCTGTTTGAGCTAGTTGATTGTGTCCTCTTACTCCTTCTAATTAGAATCTCATTCAGGTAATATCCCTTCATACCATCCATAAGGGATCGTTTTCTATAAAACAGTTACCAAACACAGAATAAACTGCAATATAAGGAAATGAAGTCTTCCAAGCCAATGCAGTCTTTGTGGGATTTAGGTGTGTATTTGGGTTTTGTCTTTTTTTGATAGTAGGCCTTTCTACCATCATCAAGGGATGGACAATAGTTTTTTGTCCATTTCTCCTGGGCTTTCCCATCTCAGTAGCATGAAAATATCTTATACTCATCCCCAAATATTTTGGATGCATTTATGTGCTGCTTTATCCAGTGAAAAGGGAATGAGCCATAATTTCTCAGTCTGAGAGCAACTTGATTAATTTAACAAGTTTCTCTTACGGAGACCAGTATGGACATTGAGTATTTATAAAATATATAATAAATATAGAATATATTATATATTATACAGTATATAGTATATATATTATATCGTGTATAGTATATATATTATTATATATTATATATTATATAAATATTATATACAATATAATTTGGTAGATATTTTTCTTAAAAATATCTTTAGATATGTTTCTTATTTTTTTCTGTCCTCTGTTTTTCTGTTGAGTTTATACTTCACATGAAACAATAGAGAATAATCTATTCTTAATCCTATATCAGGCATTTTCTACTTCAATGCAATTTTTCTCCCCCATTTGTTGTCCTGTGTATTTTCCCTTAAGCTTAATTCCCTGTACCTGCCCATTTATCCTTAGGAACACTCAAATATAACCTGGGTACTCTGACATTCAAAGCAACCTTGTGCCTTCCATAGTTTGTTCTCCAAAGTAGTTTCTCAAGAACTCCAGTTTTGATGTCTATTCCTTGGGTTTCTTCTTAACTGTTTGATTGTTTGTGTTGTCAGATGACTGGAAAGGTTAAGTTAATCCTCTTACTCTATGTCACTCCTGGTGGATGCTTGTCTGTTTTGCCCTCAAATGTTTCCTTATGATGGAGACTCCATAGTTTCTTCAGGCAGTCTCTTGTATTTTATCATTCTTACCTTTACAAGGTCTTCTCTGCAGACCAACCAGAAACTTTCATGGACCACTTCATGTTTGTTATTTCCATTTATAATGATCGTGAATATGAGGAACATATTGTAAAGGTGAAAAGCACAATATCTTTAAAAATATTTTAACAGCACTATTTAACCATTTGTTCAACCTGGCTTCCCCCCCTCCCCCCCCCCCAAACAGAATAAAACCAGCACTAGTTTATGCAACCTGCCACTAAATTCTTATTCTTGCACACTCGATTCTCCTTATTATGACTTTTGCAATTGGTTATACCTTTCACTGAAGTATATTTGTACACACACCACCTGGAGGCCATTCCAAGGATGGATAAGACTGAAAGGCTGTATTCCGTGTCTGACAGGCTGTATGCCTGTTAATGCCTCCCAGTGCATGAGGTCTTTACTCAGTGCTGCAATGACATTGTTGATGGGTAGGCAGCTTGTAACTTTTAAAATTCTGTTGCAATAATCTTTATATAATTCTGTTACAATTGATTTTTGCTTGCTTCTTGAATTGTAATCTCGCTTTACCCTAAAAATCAGATATCTAATTTGCCAGGATCCTTTTGGATTTGGTATTTTCACTGTGTGTTTTGTCCCTCGCATTCTGATGATATGAAGAGTGTTTAATAAGCATATGCTATATTAATTCATCAAGTTTTTATTGATTGTATAGAGTGATATTATAGCTAAGGAGAAGTCCTGTAATGATGTCCTCAGTTTTAGCATTAAGTTATGGAAAACTAGTTTGAGAAAGATTTTCAAAACACCTGTGCAGCCTTTCTAGACCTTTTAGTAATTCCTGAGTTAGCCAACAAAAATGGCATTTGAGGTAAATCCTCTACTAAAGCTAAAATGCATAAAAGACCATTTCATATATCCACAAAACCTGTTTCTGTCAGAGAAGGAAAGTAAATTAGTTTGGTCTAATCTGCTTATGTATGTACAGCATGTCATTCATGTCTCTGGTTTTTTCCCAGATGTTTTTAAGTCATGTGTGTGAGTATTTGAATCAAAATTGGAATCAAAACTAAGTCACCCTTTTTTTCTTTTTTGTTTTTATAGGATGTTTACCAGATTTCCCCTCATCTAGCCTTTCTGTACTTTACCCACTCCCCAGAGATGAACAATACATTCCACAGGTCATCATTAATTACATGACCAAGACTAAAAAACCTGTCTCCTAGGACAACCTGTTTCAGTAATTATTATTGTCATGGTGGAACAGTTTTTGCTGTTGTTCAATCTGAATCTTCCAAGTTGCAATTTATGGCTGTAGTCCCTTGTTATGTTGTCTGCCAGTACTGAGTTATTGTTTGTTTATTTAGAGAGTATTTTTTCTGCTCAGAAGCTTTTTATGGATGGAGTTGCTCTGTCTGTCTATGTTTCAGGCTTATAAGTAAAATTTTTTTCTTGGCTTTCACTGGAAAGCTCATTTTAAGTGGAAAATACCAATAATGCCCTCTAATACAAAAAGCCTTATACATACCCATTTGATTTTGTCAATAATACCTATAGCAAGTACCAGAGGCATAAGGAGTATGTTTAATAACAGTCATGAGTTTTTGTAAGCTATTATATTATGAAATGTGAGCCTGGATTTATTGAGAACCTAATTTCAGAACACTGGTTACTGTTCTTGTGATGTATTTTTTGTCTGCCTTCATCACTTTTAGGCAGGAGATTGATCCAAAGACAACTGAGATTTTTAAGTTGATTTGGTATTAACTTAGTTTTTCACAGAGGCTCCACAAATTCCAATAAACTGAATTCATGTTCTAGTGCTGTAATTCTAAGTTCACCAAGCAGAACCACCTGATGTGATGTTACCCAATACATGAGAAGAAAACAGGAGACCAGAAAAATACCTTCCCCCTTAATCATGATCATATTGGTGTTGCCTGATTCAATGCTGGGATTTTAAAGTATTAAAACCCTGATTTAATAAAGTCCTTAAAGTCATGTATAGCTTTAATCATTTGAGTAATTGCAATGATGCTCAACACAAAAGGTGAAATTGAATTCTTGTCCTGAGAGGTTTGTCTTATTTATACACTACAGCTTATTGTATTCAAACAGAACTATAATATCAACTCAAGAGAATCAATGTGTTGCCTGAATTCCAGCTTCCCTCTATCATTAAATGAAAAACAAATTAAAAATTAGATCTTAAATTTGAATTTTTTGAATGTGCAAAGTTTAGTGCCAAAAGTGTTTTTAAAAAACTGAGATGCCTGGTTTTAAATTAAAGGGAACATTTGTCAAAGCTTTATCTATTACAATATAAGCAAGTTTTATTTCATGCAACACTAACCTAGAGATGCTTTCCTAGGAGAACTGATTACAATATTTGTTTTCTCGTAGATAGTGTCATTAGTAAGTCACACGTATAATTTATTAAGATCTATTAATTTTCTCTTGCTTTTAAGAGTCATAGATACATCTATGTACTATGGATGATTTGTAAAATTTTGTGCTGAGAAAAAAAGTGTGGTATGAAAAGTATGAAGAAACACCTAGACCTCATGAATGTTTTGACTCTCATGAACTCACTTCATAGATAAACTATACATCATTATTATAGAGCTTAAAAGACTTGTACCTTTGCTAGGCTATTTTAGCACTGATTGCACAAGTCTCAGAAAACTTGTGGGCAGGAGGTGATACAATGGCTGTAGAGAAGTCAGTAGCCCATATATGATAGTATTTCTGTAGTTCATGTACCTCTAAGTCAACTCTGTTTGCACAGAGATTGTGCAAATGCAGGTAAGTCTGTCTTCAGATAATCTATTTTTTTATAACTAATTCCTGATTTTACTGCAAATGAAAAGAAGAGTATTGAAGGCTTTAGTGAAAAAATAGTCTTCTGTCCCTAAATTTTCAGATCCAGTAGTCATGGGAAGTATTAGATGTATTATAAAAACAACTTATTTGTCAGTCAAAAACCCCATGTGGTTGAATTGTACCTTTTAATTGCCATGGCAGTGGTTATGGCACTGTATGCAGGAATGCAGTTGCTGGGGTTTTTTTTCTTTAGAAAAACCTGGTAGTGCAATTTAAGTGTTCATGATATAGCACCGCCAAAACTGGGCCAAAAGCTCCGGAAAAAGTGGGACTAATATAAATTTTCTCTAAAATATTTTTGTTTCAGTAACACTGTCCAGAAATGACATTGTCACATCCTAGATGCATCAAGCAGCAAAATGAAAAACAGTTTACCTAAAACCTCTGGGAAAACAATAAAACAAACTTATCAAAATCAAGCTCTTCTAAAATGTAACTGAAAAGCAAAGGTTTCTCTTCTGTCTGAAAAATGAAAACTTTCTATTGAATTTGCATTTAAAAAACAACAGTGAAATAGTGACAGGATTTGAATATCTCTCCATAAGAAATGAAAATACAGGTACAGATCCTGGGGCTTCCACATGGAAATGCGTTGTATTTTGAAAAATGTTTTCCTTTGTTGTTCTTTTGTTGTCATCCTCTGAAGACTTTGCTATTTCTGTTTCAATGGGAAAAGCAGTTCTAATAGATCTTCAGCAAACATAAGACTTCTGTCAAGGACTAAGGGAGAGGAAGGGAAAAAGACTACAGATGTAGATATAGATCTGATCTGTCTACAAAAACTATGACGTCATTTAGATACTTGGTATCTGATAATTCTTTGATGAGGGAAGGCATGCTAAGCAATTAGCTCTAATCAGGAGAATTAAAACTAGACATTTGTACATGAATGAATTACAGTCTAAAGAGAATTGGCAAGATCTTCAGCTGTGGTACATCAGATAAGATACTATGTGGTATCTAACTTTTTTGCAAACTCTGATTTTGTGAAAACAGTAAGACATATGTTTAAGTTATTTTCAAAAACTGGGATGATACTTAGGCAAAATTAAAGTGGACTCAACAAGCTATTCTGTATTTAGCACATTCAAAAGTCTGCAAATAATAATGAGTGGTTTCCTCTTCACAAATATAAATGTAGTGCACTCACTGTATGCATAAAAGTGTATTTATTTTATGTATATATTTTGTATTCTATAGATGCTATAGTTACTATATGTATGTGTATGTATACATGTATATTACAGAGGTTTTTTTTGCTTGCAGCCTGTGGGAAAGACTCATGTTGGAGATATTTATAGAGGACTATCTCTGAGAGGGACCCCAAGCTGGATCAGGGGAAGAGTGTAATGAGTCCTCCCCTTGAGGAGGAAGAAGCATCAGAGACAATATGTGATGAACTGACCACAATCCCCATTCCCTGTCCCCCTGCACCACTGGTGGGAAGGAGGTAGAGGAAATTGGGAGTGAAGTTGGGCCCAGGAAGGGGTAAGGAATGGGAGGAAGGTGTTTTAAGACTTGTTTTTTTTTTTTTTTAATTTTTCATTACTCTCCTCTGATTTGAGTGGAATAAATTAAACAAATGTCCTCCAAGTTAAGCCTGTTTTGTCCATAACAGTAATCAGTGAGTGATCTCTAGCTGTCGCTATCTCAGCCCAGAAGCCTTTCAATATATTTTCTCTCATCTGTCCAGCTGTGGAGAGAAGGGATAGAGAGGCTTTGGTGGGCAGTTGGTATCCAGCTACGGTCAAACCAACACAACTAGTTTTAATATTTTGGCATAACATCAACATTGTTCACCACAACAAGGCATGTAGCAGGTGCCATTTTTATTTATTTTCTTCTTTTTTTGGTATGCTTAGATAAAGGTTTCTGTGTCACACAACTTCTGAGCTGCTGGGAAAGGGAAGAGTCTTTTTTATCATTTTTTGCAGTTCATTTTCATTTTTCAAGTCTTAGAAATGCCTAATACAAATACTGATAGCTAGAGCTATAACAAATGTGTTCAATAATCAAAAAGGTCCTTATATGCCTTTAAGGTTTGTTCTCGTTTTTTTCATGCCCTCTCTATATATCAGGGCCAATGAGGTCCTTTTAATAGATGCAATTAACATATGATAGTCTTACTCTGGGTCTCCAGTTTCTGAAGAACTGGGAATCATGACCTCGCAGTCTCTCCTGCATTGATAACTTTTACCACTGGGAGGCTTGAAGGATCCTGTGGAAGGGGTGTAGGCAGGGAAGAGAAGAGCAGGGGAGGGTTGTTTCCTATTGTCTTTGCTCATGAGACTAAGAGAAAAAAAAGTTTTGAGGTTTCTTTTAAAGTACTAAAAGGTTTTTCATATGTGAAAAGATTGGTGTGAGCTTAGTCATTTTTGCAGTTCATCAACTGGACAGTATATTGCCATATGAAATGACTAACAGTTCACTTTAATGTTGGGAATCTGAATTTCAATGCCATATCATTCTGATTATTTGCATCTTATTTTATTTTCATTCTAATCAAACTCCTCTGTTTGAAAACTTTGGAAGTGATTAATTTTTGCTATATGCTGAAACTTTTTTCCTGTAAATGTGTGGATGTTTGGTCAGTGTGTGCCTGTGTGCATGAAATCTAAACTAATTCCCTATAAAAGTGAACTCAATAAAACCCTGCCTTCAACGCCTCCCCTTCCTCTGGCCCATATGCAGTTAGGCATAGATGGGATCTTTGAAAGACTTTATTGCCTTGGTAAGCTTTGCATAATTATTTGGATTACCCTAGTATTCTTATTTCGAGCCTGCCTTCAGCCTTTTAAAATATCTATGATCTCTATGATCTGTCAGTCCTGATGTTCTTCTCTGGGAGTGAGCTGCACAAATCCTGCACACAACTTATCACATGGCTGTTACTGATGCTCTCTTGCTTGACAGGGTTGGAGGGGAAGGTAGGGAAAGGATAAACAAGAAGAAGAGTGTTTAAAACGCCTATTAACTATTTACGTATTTACTCAGTGTTGGTACCCGTAAAGAGCTTGGAGAGGACTTCAGATATCTGATATTCCTGGAGGAACAGAGGTCAACAGAAGATGTTTGATGACTTAGCAATTCAAGTACCATTTCTTGCTGCACTTAACCTTGAGCTGTCCACAGGCACGCTGATGAAATTCATTCTAAGTGCTGAATGTTGACGTTATTAAACACTTTTATTACAGCCAAAGCTATTATGCACTGCCTTCACAAATTAGCAGTATTAGCCTGTCTTCTGTAGAGGTTGAGGCCAAGAGACCCTCAAACCAAGGATCTTGGAGAAAGCTGAAGCCCAGTACTTTCTAAGCCATTTGCCTTCCCTATCCCTGTCACTGCCCCTGCCACACTGGCACAAAGCCCAGGCTAATGTCCTCAGTGGGTTTTCAGTCTAGTCTTGCTCCCTGCTCTGCTAGAAAGACATACTTCATTAGTTGAAAACCAACACACTTTCTCCAAGCTTGATTTCCTGAGTACTACCATCTTTTAAACTTTCAATCAGTTAACTCAATATTGATTGTAATAACTAATTGAGATTTAAAACAATTTGTCTTAGCTAAAGCTTGTCTTCTGAAAGAGCATCCCTTTTTGATACAGAGTTAGGAGGTTGAGAATCCAGTCTCTCTTTTTCTATTTTTTACTATAATAATTTTTTTTCTATTTCATTTAATTTTATTTTATTTCAATTTGGTTTCAAATTCTAACTCTTGACTTCGCCTTTTCCTGCTATTTTGGACAGCTTGTCCAACCCATTTTCCCCCTTATTTAAAATATTTGTATATGAATCAAATTACCTTACAATCTTCTTTCTGGTAAGCTAAGGAGACTGCAATCTTTATGTTTCTCCATAATCTTTATGTTTCTCCATGTTTTGGCACTTTCTCCAAACCTAAACTGTCTACCTTCTTTACACAAGTCCTTCCATTTGTCAACAACTTCTATGAAATAAGAATGTCAGAGCGATTTCGAGCATTTTTGTATAGGTTTCACAAAAGTAACATACAAAGGTAGAATTATTTTCTGAGTCCTACTCTCTAACCTCCTGTTTCCTAAAAAATCAACAACTTAGAACTCATTTCTATACTTTTATATAATTACACTTAGAATGATTGAATTTTATTTATTTAAAATGTTGTTTCAAGATGATAAAACTCCATGAGCTCTGATCAAATTCCTCAAATACATTCAACCTAAATGAGTGAAGTGTTTAGAACATCTTTCATTTTGGGTATTTTTTTTAAATAACAGAAATGTTTTCATTTCTTATTGGAAAACTGGCCTGGGTTTTAAAATATGAGAAGAAAGGATTTTGAAAATTTTTTCATGTGGTCCATTTTTTTTCTTTTAATGATGCTCATGATTTTTTTGGCAAACACCAGCACAAAACCAAAACAATCTGCAGTTGTTCCAGCTTAAATTAAGTAGGTCACATGTGGTTATAGACCGCACACAGAGATCACTGGCAATTTCAATGCTTCATGAAAGGATTAAATAAAAAAAATGGAGCTAAATTCTGGTTGGAACACTTGTAAGTGAAATATATAATATAAATAAATATAATATTCAGGCAAATATTACAACTTTCTACAAGGATTAAACAGTAAAATACACTCAGAGCACTTTTGAATAAAACATAGCAAAAATATTCTGGAAGCAATCAAACTTTTAGATTTGTGGTTATCTATTTCTCTCTCTTGTGGAGATGAGAGGCTAAAAAAATGAGCAGGTCAATCCCTACTTGCATTGACTTTAGTAAAAGGAGATTAGACGGCATATTCGCACTCTTAGGGGTAGGGAATGCAATAGCAGCATTGTCATTGCAGGCAGTGGAGGAATTAAGATCTTGCATAATGAAGGCTGTATTTCTTTGCTTTGGCAAGATGGGAACAAGCATTAAGTAAGTGATTAGCAGATCAAATAAGCACTTTGAATTTTATTACAGATCTTTAGCTGCCATTCTATCATATTTTTAGTAGAATATTGTAGGCAAAATGGAGGAAGCAAAAGATACCTTCAAAGTCTTAACTTCCTTTCCTACCCCCCTCTTTGCCACCTTATATCAGCTTGGAGAAATTTTTTCCCCTTTTCTCTATGGGTCACGTTGAATGATGGTTAGCTTTCATGGCTAGGATGATCTTGCACAAAGGTAAAATATTTGTTATATTAAAAAACATTTACTTAGTTCTGCAAATGTCTTCCTAGTGCAAATCCTTACACCTGTGAATGGACTGCTTGCTTTATTTATGGCAGCCAAACTGAGCCCAACCTGCAAGAGGTGGTTTTGCCACCATGTGACTGCACTGAAGACCATGGTCCTCTTGACCGATGCAAAGCAGGTAAAAATCAGCCATTGATTTTAGACATGTTAAGATCACTCTTTTCTAATGCAGTTTTTATGTGCCAGTAGACACACAATGTGCTGGGGGACAGCCTGCAGCATAATTCACTGGACTCAGGTGATGCTCTGCTTTCTAGCTCTGGGGAGGGAGTGGACTCAGCAGAGCTGAGAAGCCAAGCAACTCTCACAGGTAATGAGGAACTGTCATCAGATGTGTACTTTGTACTGGTTCAAGTCTAAGGGGACTTTCTGCTCATGAGTTTCAATCCCTTCGCTCATGGGCGCAATGTTCTTTTGATCTGCTTGACTGTATCTTTGAATTCAGTGGCAAAATCTGTAGGCCCAGAATCTACAGTTTTCCACTATTCAATTAAAACACAAAGCTATTCTGTTTATTGAAACAATAAATATATTGGGATATATTTTCTGTCTCCTTTATAATCAGTAAAGAATTTCAGAGAGTAGATTAAAACCTCCTGAAGAAATACAGCCTGTGACCTTGCAAGGCAAGCATTCTGGGAAGATCTCCTCAAATGCTAGAACAAATGCAAGATTATAGGACATTAAAAGATAAGGTCAACAGTATAGATAAAGGTTATTATTTAAGCTTAACAAGCAAATTCAACACTATGTTAACTGATTAATAGTAATATAATGATGAATTCAGTAAGATGTGTTGTAATATGCTATTTAAAATGAAAATTATCTGGGTCTGTTATAAGGTAATTTATTATATTCATAGGGAAACTGCTGTAAAAATTAATGTTGTGTCGTTCTCTAATATTATCATCAAGGAATATTAGTTTTAATGAACAAAGATAATGAAAGAAAGGGAGGAGAAAATAAAATAATTAAGCCACTTAGTCTTGAAATTCATCACTTTTTAGTGTTCTGTGAATGAATAAATAAGTGGTAGAGTTGATTACTTCACTGCTGTATGAGCTAAAGTCACAACAAAAACAAAGGCTGAATTAAGAAATTCTGCAAACTCCTGAAGCCTCAGAGAGTCACATGCCAGGAAAGGCAGATTAGCAGAGCTACCTGCATCTTCCTGGACTTCATCCTTCATGAACTAACTGGCAAGTGATATTTACCCAGCAGGAGGATCTCAACTAAGGCAGCAGCCTATGCTGCTGGAGACCAGCCTTCACCACAACAGTACAGTACTCTAAGTTGTTATCAATCAAACATATAGTTGGGTGCAGCCATTCCTCTAGGCAGGCACCACTGTCTAATACACAGACAGTTATGCAGAATCATCTTGCAGAAAAACTGTGAACTTCAGAGGCAGAGGGACCCACCACACTTCTTTTGACTTCTGGAGGCCTCTTTGGGTTTTTCTGGGCCTAAGAGACGTAAGAAATATCGGAAAGAAAAACCTATGGTAGATCAAAGAACAGATAAATCCAGCTCTACAGATAGACTTCAAAGGTAATTAGTTTTTATTTTTTTCTCAACTAAGAAAAGCACAAAAATGAAAGCAGAAAAGCATCCCCATGCAATTGCTATATTAAGGGATAATAAATAGTTCCCTTCCTCACCCCAGTAGAATTTTCTATTGCTAAGCCTGACATCTGGAGTGCTGTATATAGCCAAAAGAGAACTCAGAGGTAAGACAATGCTTTCATCTCAAATCAAGGTGTGTGAATGCTGTTAGGCCTAATTATAAACACTTTTATCTCATGCTCCAATCAATTAACAGTTGTTGCTTGGTAGCTGTAAATGCCATGAAGCAGTGCAGTTGTTAGCTACACTCAGCTACACTTAGTACACCAAGGGCTGATTTCCCTCAAATGATCCTTTTAGCACAGAGATTCCTTTTCTGGATGTGCCATGTTATTTCTCTCTGAAGGAGAGATTCAGATCCTTTGCTTGATAAAGTGGTACAGCTTCCCTGAAGTTAATGGAGCTTTGCAGAGCCACATCAGTTGGATACATGGCCAGTAGGAAATTTGTTATTTCAGAGCTCAGTAGAAGAGAAAGACAAACTGGAGAAGAACATTCAGGAATGGAGTGTTTGAAAAGAATAGTTTTAATAATTTGGTTTTATAATTTGCTCTGTGATACCAATCATCACACTATTTAAAAAAGCAAAGGTCTCTCTCAAGTAAATCTTTTCTTTTTCTCCTGCAGCCTTATCACTGCCTGATCAAATATGTCTTAAGTTCCTCTGTAAAAATAAGTTGCACTCTTTGAAACTCACTTCTTAATGCAAATCAGCTTGCTTGTTTTCAGCTTCATAATCTTTTCCACAGCAACAGCCTACCCGGATGTCACAGATAGAAAATGATGACTTTTGATGAGTAATAAGCAGCAGGGGCAAATGAATCCTTCAGGAAGGAGAGTGAAAAAAAAATCCTCTTTAGATTAGATCCAGCAAAAAGAACTGAATTCACCAAGCATGTAATTTAAACCCAGTGATGATATTTGCAAAGTTTATTTGGTCTTAAACTTCCTTTAAGTACCCTCTGTGCATGATGCAGCATAACTTGCTGGTCTGTTGGGTCCCCATTAGCACAGCAGCAGACAGAGTCCTAGAATTTGTCCCAAAAGAACATGAAAGTCTGGCAAAACACCCTTGATGAATGAAACTAATAAAACAAAACAGAAACATTTTCAGTGGGGGAATTAGGTGGAGTTTAATGTCCATGCACCATGCTGAAGATTTTTACATGGCAGTGCCTATGTATAGCAAGCTTTTGTCTCTTCTGTCAGAACTGTCTGCCACCTACTGCTTATTCAGAGGGTTTTTTCATAGTTAATAACGGCGTAACTAACAACTAAAGGATATTTCTGGCTGCAGGGACTTTGCATCACTGGGAGCATATTTGAGTGACTTAGAGATTTGTTTTGCTCTTGGTTAGGGCTTATATATTTTTAAAAGACTTAATACAGAAATATACGGGCACTAGAATCTTCAGACCTCCCTGAGGCAATGAGTATAGTGATTAGGCTGGGCTCCCTCTAGCCAGAGACACTTCAGTGATTTTTAAAATTAATACGTTGCCACTGTTAAAATCTGAGTGTTATTTGCCTTAGGGATGTGCAGAATGTTGCATGTTCCCAGAGAGGGAAAGATCTATGTGTTTTTAGGAAGATCCATGCTGGTTTTAGGTCTTCGAAGAACTTTGCATACTTGACTACAGCATTAGTCACAGCAGCCCGTAAGAGGCACTAAATAAGCGTGCAGCTTCAGAAGGGAGCAGGGAAAACATAGAACTTAAATTCAGCCTTCCCCTCTTGCGCTCGCTGATTATTTCTCTGTAGCAAGGAGCAAACTGTGTATTTTAAGGACTCTAGTTCAGTGAAACCTCATACAGACTACAGTTGAACATACCCTTCTGATGATGGAAAAAGGATAATTCTTCTTTCTTTCCCTCACTAATTCCGCATTACAAGTTGCCTTTCCCACATCTCTATTGGTCCCTTATTTTCTCAGACAACCTAAAGCATCCATGTTGGTCACAGCAACAATTAGTGTACTTTTGCCTTCAGGAATCATTATTATTCCTCTTGGGAAGCTGAACGTTAATTCTTCACTATTTGTTTGGGCACCTAGCGGTGTGCAGCATATTACTTCAGGTATCATTTTAAAGCCTTTTCTCTTTAATAGCTACAAATGGAGCAGGTCCACAGGTGACCAAGTGCTGATGGAGGCCGATGGTATGAAATTTTGTATTTGAACTTCAGTATGCAGTTTTTGGCATCTCTTGGCAGAGGCTGTCTGTGCCTTTCAAAGCAGAAATCTAGCCTGACTTCACTCTGGCATCTCTGCTGGAGTAAGCACGCCATGCTGGACTGCCTGCTGTTTTGACATACTTCACTGTTCACAGTTTTTATAACAGTTTTACCTCATGGAGGTTGGGAGAGGGACATTATCCATTTATAAGCTGCTGATTTAAGCAGAACCAGTGGAATGTGGTGATACAGGATGGTGAAAGTAATGCAGTTATGAACAAAGCTTCTGGAGAGTGAGGTGCTTAGATTGCAAGTATTGTAAAAACAATATTAAGTGATGTGTTTTAGTCATAATGACATTGAATAAGGAAGGCTTCAGTAGACAGATATCAAATATCAGACATGACTGTATGTATTGCTGGAAAAATAAGTAATGCAAAAATAGTAACAATCTCTCCCTGGCTTGCACTTTATACTAAGATACTACCTAGGATTACCTTTCCAAACAGCTGCACCATCAAAAGAAGCTGCTGGTTTCATCCAGAATTTGTGACTCTTTGTCTCAGTCCTGTGGGATATCTGTGAGACATTACCAGCACTGCTCATGTACCAACCCAGCTGCCTCCTTCTTACCTGTGGGTTAGAATAGTCTGAGGTACTAAAACCACTTTTAGATAGTTGGTCGTGGCATTTGCCTACTGTTTAGTAGTCAACCTTTTCAGGGTTGTCAGTGGGACCTGGTAGCCTGCCATGAGTATTGTGGGGGGGAGACAGATGTGGAAACTCTTTAGCAAGCACAGGTTAAGACTGGAGAATCAGTTTGCCCATGACCCCCACAGAAGTGAGTGTTTTAGGTAACTGGGGAGATTTAATAGAACCTCAAATCTGAGACTTCTTTTTTCTCTCCTCCTTTCTGTGTTCTCCAATATTTTCATCTGCAGTTTATGCCAGAATTCTGCCAGTTTCTCCCAGGTTAAGATTTGACGATAAAGTAGATCATGGAAACAGTCACAACACAAGCACTCCTAAGAATCTGTAATGTGTTCTGAGTTTCCTAAAGAATGCTTCCCATGTCCAGGAATGCATGTCCATGTTCAGGTGAACCTGAACAGGCACATGAAGAGGTCTCTGGGGGTGCCAATTCAAATTCATCTAAATGCAGCATCACTTGTGGAAGTGGGCAGGTAAAATCCAGAATGAATGCTCAGAAATTAGCCTGGGTTTTAAAATGGGCATAAAAATAAACATAAATAAAGGTGCCAAGTTCACTATACTTTATTATTTTTTAGCCATTTAAAGATTTTCAATTATTTTTCTGTAAGTACTTACTTCTGTAAGTACTGTAAACTCCATATGACATATGAGTAAGAATGAAGTTCCCTTCATTAGATTCTGTAGGATTTTTCTAGTAAGTTACAAAAATAATTGACCTTAATATGTGAAAAAAATGGCAAGTGATGTTTTAGTACACAGTTTTAGAAACCAATTCCAACACATTCACTTCAAATGTCAATTTTAACAAAGCGAGATCATACTCAATGCAAGATACAGTTTACATATATAATAGCCTCAGGCGTATTGGTTCCAATGCACTTCTATCAATTTCAAACATCACAGTTTGGCTTCAGCTTGAAACATTAATTAATCTACACAAATAATAGAATTTAGGCTTGTGGGAAAATTTGAAAAATTTTGGAGACTGTCTTTTTACGTTGTTATGCTGTTGGTAGTTTAGAAGAAAATATTTGATTTTATTTCTAGCTGCAGAGTAATGCAAACCATCAGTTTATGTAATTCAAAGGATCAGTTTACACTCTCCTTTTAATTGCTTTCTAAATGCAATTGAAAACTTCCCTTTAAATCAGTCCTGATCAGGCCTGGATCCTCAGTGTTTCCAACACTGAGGCAGAGTTAGTAATATTTTCTTAGACTTTGAAAAAGAGGTAGTAAGTTTCACATTTCACTAATTTGTACAAGGCAAGATGAATCACGTATCACTGTTAGGAATGAAGTGTATTATTCTTTATTTACCCAAAGAAAAAGAATGACTTGAAATCATGAAAACAGATTGTCTTTAATTTCTTTTTTTGCCAACTATTTGAAAAATTAAAATAGGTGTTTTAAAAAAATTGACAATTTAGGAACATCTGGAAGTACAAGTAGATGAAAGAGTTTATATAGTTGTTTTAATAATCCGTGTACTTCAATTATTTTTAAGTTCTTAACTGTATAAAGTTCTGTTTAAGGCACATCAACTATCGGAATGAATAAATTTTCTTTAAATAGATGCTCAGTAAATGTTAATGAAAACAGTGAAACTTGAAATGAGGCTGACACAGGCAAGAGTTAATGCACAGAACTGTATTTTTGGATAAATTTTGTTTAAAGAGTGCATGGTTTGATTCCTTTCTGTTTATTCTAACATTCAAACCAAGTAGGACTCCAGGGAATTATTAGACAGACAAATTAAAACAACAGATGGACTTGCAGTTAGGTGCATAAGGACATCCTTTCAAAAAGCCTCCTGACAATTTCAGATATTCCAAGTTGTTCTATTTAATTTCAAATGAAGAATGTTTCTTTTTCTTCAGAGCTGTCAATCTCAGCAAGCCCATAAGAAGATGATTTAAAAACATCATGAAATATATTTTTCCACTTGTCTTTTTTGAAGTACATTGACAATCAGCTTATAGAGTAGGTAGAAAAATGCATTCCATTTTTTAACGGATGCAAAACGCACACACTCAGATCTTTCAAACCCAGCAGACTGCAATCCTTGCACAGAAGTTATTTCTTTGCAGTCAAGTACATTGGCATGGTCTTTGAAGACAAAATATCAAACTTTCCATTGGTTTGTCTACTCTTAGAACTAGAAAAAGTTTTTTGGAGAGTGGACATTAATCAGATCAAATCTACCTGAGTGTCTGTAACCCAGGCAGCCGGCATAGTATTGGATTTGCCTGATTGCAATGTTGAAAGATAATGAAATAAATTGTGAATTGCAGGGCAACAGAACTGTTATTGCTATGCCCTTTGATTGTTTGGCCTTCTGCCACTTACTTTCAGCTGTCACTATTAATCATGGGAGAAGAACAGAGAGGGAAACAGAATCTTTACCAGCTCATCCTCAGTAACATGACTTAAAGGGATGTACATGCAAGTTTTGAAGCTTTGAGACAGGACTGTTTAAATACCACACAGCTTGTACAAAACAGACAAATTAAAACCACAAGTGCCACAGAATAGCTGTCTGTAGCAGGGAAGTATGCTTGGCCACCTCTATGATGGGCACAGTACAAGAATTTAGACAAATAGGGAAGCAGTACCAGCAAGTCCCTGACACTGACAAAGGGCACGTCAGAGCAGGCACAGATTTTCCATATGAATCAGCTGTATGGGAGTTAGTTAGTGTCTGACAAATATATAGTTGCAAGAATCATTGTCCTTGCTAAATGTCCCTCTTTGTTAACAAGGCTATGTCACAGCCAGACCAAGTCTGGCTTGCATTGCACTGTCATGGACCATGAAGCAGTGCTTTCAAATTTGTTTGGATGTCTTCTTACACCTCTGCCCACAGGTAAGTACTAGTATTACACACTGGGGATTTCCTTAATTGGCCCTTTAAACAGGGTTGAACTTCACAGGAACTATACCCGTTTCTTCTAGTAGGTCTTCCATTTACATATGGATAAATATGATCTTTGCGTTCATGAGCAAATACAGCAAATGTAACAGGTTGCACACCCTGTGCTTTAATGAACTTCTGAGATGGAAGTTTGCAGCTTCATAAATGGGATTACGGCACTGGAATTTCAGATATACTGGATCTTTAAGACCCATAAATGAGTTTCCCTTGTTTGAGCTTCCCCAGAACCTCTCTGAGAAGTTTGTTCAGGTTCATTAATACTACTGCTTTCCTAAGAGTTTTCTACAAAGGCAGCAGATCCCAGAACTGCAGAATCACTGAGGGTATGGGAATAGGGGAAGGACACAATTTTCTTATATTTTGTTTCATCTTATTTTGTAGTAGTATCTTGCACTCAGACATGAAGAATGAGTTTGAAAAAGGTGATTTATTAATCAAATATTAGAACTTATGTGGTTCTACATTTGCTTTATAAGCAACCTCTTTAAAATGCTGCATTTGGTTACTAAACTCATATCTGTTACCTCCCAAGTTTGACTGCTTTCTTTTTCAAAACAAAAAAGTTTTTGAGAAACACAATGAAAAAATTAAATTAAAAAATGCAAGTAGAGTGTGAACAAAGCTGTATTTTATTACTAATAGATGCTCCCTCAATTCATGTTTTAAATGCTTTTTCATCAGGTAGTAGTACTCTGTAACAAGAAAGCATACCAATGTCCTTTAAGAAGGCACTCTTAAACAAGGCTTCACAAATCATCTGACATATCCAAAGGTTGATTCCATTTACAACAACACTTAATATTTATAGTTGCTTTCAATCTAATGGGCTAGAGGTGTTTTAGTTTTGTTGTAGATTTTCACAGCCTGGTGATAGCGGAACTAATTGAGCTTGCAGACCTAATATATTGACCCATTGGCAAAATGGTTTTTCTGGGATTTATAGCCATCACAAAACAAACAAACAAACACACAACAACAACAACATCAAAAAACCCCCCACACCCCTCCCAAAACAAAACAAAACAAAACAAAACAAACCCCAAACAAAAAACCAAAACAAAAAACAAACAAATAAAAACCCACCACCAACCAAAAACCCCCTGATTTAGTTAAGAAATTTATAGCCCAAGAAAATTTGAAATTATTGCTATCTTTACTTATTTATTCTCAACACTGAAGTAAAGTAACTGATCAACTTACTCATGTGCCCAGTTAATTTTTAGAGCTTCGGAAACCTTCTGCAAGCAATAGTGTTTTACTTTGCATTTTCTACCATAGCAAACATATAAAACCTTTTTATTCTTCCTACATTCCAGTGAATCAAGTGAAATCAGCCTTTTAAATTTCAATATTGCATAATGATTTCTTAATGCTTTGGTTATACTTTTATAACTTCCGCTCTAGACTGATACCAGTATTGTCATCAGTTTTCTTGGGATTATGAGTACATGGACAGAGGAAGACTTGGACCATCTCAGGTCTCATTCAGATTTTATGTCTCTATAAAATGATGCTATTCTTCCATCATTTCATGAAGCTTTTCCTAAGTTAAGACCAAAGCCTGTAATGAATTCACTTCAAGTCATGGTCTTTGTACATTGGAAAGGCTCCTACAGACTTCAGTAGGTTTTTTCATTGGCCCCTTTGTATCAATATCCTTTCAGAATTAGTCTTTGAATTAAATCTGGTTTGAAGTTGATTGTATACCCATTCCAGTAATGCTGAAAAAAACACCCAAATCTCACTCTCTCATTAAGCTTCTGGAAGTTTGCTATTAATGGGATCATGATTAGATGTCTTGAATGTGAAGAAATTTTTGCAAGCTTTTTAATTCAGAGTTTTACTGGTTTGGGTCATGTAGGCAGCTTTAAAGATTTTTTTTTTTTTTAAGTGTGCCAAATAGCAAATATTTCTTGTCCAACCTCTCCTGCTTGAGATAAGAATTTAAGCTTTTTGTTCCTGAGAAATTTTCTGTCTTACTGAATTAATCTTTTCTTGAGAAATGTTTGATCATCTCCAGTTCCAGGTCTCCTCTGACACAAATACGTAGTCAGATCTGTAGATCAGAGAATGAGAGTCCTATCCCATGCTTTTACTATAATCTGTGGATTAGTGGGATGGACTGTGTAAAGATAACAAGAAAAATGAGTAAATCTGGAAAACACCTTGTGCTTCAGAATAAATACACATAGAGGAGTGCACTTGAGAATGAGGAATGTTGAGCCTTCCTTTTAGAGGATAGCAGAATAGTAAGCAGTGATTGCAAAGGCACTCTAGAAAACCTTCTTTTTCTCTGTACTGAGAGGAACCAAGGACAGAGACGAAAATCTAGTTTGAAATTAATATTTTCAGCTCTGATCACAAGAGCTGAAAAGCTGCCTGTAAACTTTGTTTTGCTGATTGGGTAGAACTACCTCAACAATAAGGAGTAGTAGCATTTGAACAGAAAGTCTAACTCTTATCATTACTAGTGAGGAAGGTATTAGGAAGAAATTCTTGAAGGAAAGGAAGCAAGAAGGACTCCACTATTCATCAGCCAGTCTGAGACCAGAATTATCAAAATTAGAGAATTTCAGCTGTGAAGCACCATAAAGAAACATTGGTGAGAGGATCCAAGCTGAATCTCATTTTAGACTTTGTGAGGAATGTAAAGTTTAGTAGTTTTAGCAACAGAGCACAGGTTACCACTTGGGGAAGAAAAGGAGACAGTTTCCAGACCTCTAAGCTAGGTTTTGCTTTGCAGTGCTACACCATGATAGACAGCGGGATGCAGGCTCAAAGCTTAGTTTTTTATAAAGCAAGGACAATGCATAGCACTTCCACAGTAGTCACTGATCACAAGTACATTTAACACAGTACATGTTCTCCAGTCCTGTCTCCTCATTATAGCATTTCAACAATTTTCTAAGATGTAAAGATGTGCAGAATGAACTGCTGATTTATTTTTAAGACTTTAAAGCAGAGTCAACAAAGTGCAAAAGTAACTGGATTCAAGCACAAACACTGATAGCTTAAAAAGATTGGTTTTGTAGTCCACATAGAAAGTAGCAGCAGTTTCTCAAAAAGATGTGAGGGAAATATTTCTTAATAGCTTGAGAACATTTGGACTCAGTAGATATTTATTTATATGAAAAATAAAAGTCTGTCAACAAATGCACAACAACAGAATAGTCCGTATGCTGCCCCTTTTTTTAAGAATTTTTTTTGTATAATTGTAAAATATGATGTCTTTCTCTGCAGAATGGTTCTGCCATCGAGATAATAGCTAGAGGTTTTTCTTCCTTTACTCTCTGCAGGATCCCAACCGCTCCAGAGCCTTACATATCAAGAGAGTATCACCTTTGTGGGCCCTGAGCGTGAACTAGTCTCATTATTTTGCCAAGATATAAACAATACAACTAAAAAGTACATAATAACTTAGGAAGCCATTATCAAGAAGTTTATGGTAGTCATAGACTAGGTCAGAATAAGACTTCTGCTGTCAAGAGTTCCCAAGCCCCTAGATGATGCTGTAAAGAAAGATTCACTCGCTATACTTGAACATAGAGTGAGCGAGAAAGTGAGAGTACTTTAGCCTATTTCTTTGCTAGCTTGGTTTCTTATCTGTTTTCTGAAAGCTGCTGGAAAGCAACAGAGATTTAGCTGCCAGGTCTAAACTGCAGGGGAGGAATTGGCAGTAGTAAAAGCAAAAAGATTCAGCAAATAAAAGATAATATAGATCTTCTCCTGTTGTGCCTGTTTTCAAATTACTGTGTTTAAATGAACTTCTTGTTCTGCAAGCTGTCTTTAGTCTCTTGCTTGCTGGCCTCCAATGACCTTTCTCTGATTTTCTTTTTCCTGTACAGTCTCATGACATTCAAACTTTTATCTGCCTCTCTGGTACTTTAAATATGGACAAATTCAGTGTATACTTTTAATCCTATGGGAAGTCTGATCTCAATTTCTAGCTGTTTAGGCAATGAAATGTAGTGTAAGATGTTGCCTTGTGTAGTAGATGACTGTATCAGTTTTGACTTGTGAATATAAATATTTGTACACAGAAATTCTCACTCTGCCTCTTCTTCCTCTGTCTATGTAACTATTCATGGCAATAAAAATCAAAATCTCTTGTGTTAGAGGAAATAATCTATGTCAAAATCACATCTCTCATCTTATCCAGTACTTGTATAAGGATCATGTAAAATGCCTAGTCAGATTTAACAGGACAAACATGAGTGATTTTATTTTTCATCTTTTCTTTTGTCAATAAACCCATCCTAGCATAAAGAGGCCAGGTCTAAATTTTGATGACCTTCCTTGGAAAATTTTTCCTAGGCACCCTTATTTACATACATTATTAAAGATTTTAAAAAATCCTATAATAATGTGTAACTGAAGAGAGGTGCTAAAGAGCTTTGGTTTTCTTTCTTTTGAGATATTTGCAAAACATGAAGTTTTGTACTACTTCATGAGTTTTAGGATAACCTCTGAAGCTTTTTCTGAAGCCTGTGGAAGCTGTTGAAGATTTATCAGCAAGGTATGTTTAAGATTCATGTTCATCTTAAACTTACTGGGCAAAAACAGTGGATGGGGAAGACAGAGATATCTTTTGTGTTCTTACCATTGCCTTTCCATGCTCAAACAGCTTTGGTGAACGGAGTAGCATTGCCACAAGAAAGAAAGTTGTAGCCAAGACTTCTTGGCTGCTTGCTCTTCAGTGGCCAGGGCAGGCACAGTGGAGCAGGAGTGCTTCGGAAAGGAAACTGTGCTAACAATCAGAAGAGAAGGCTACAACTGAAGCATGGTGATCTTGAAACTCCATTGCATTGCCTACAGGTAACATCAACAGGGGGCTCTCAGCATGAGGGCTGTAGTCTTGAGGAATGGTAGTTGACAGTGACTGTGAGCCTGGTGACCTAAATTATCCCAGGATGATCATTCCTTTGGCATGTAGGATTAAATGGAGGTCAGAAGTCTAGAGCAAGTAATTATTGAAAGGTTGCCTCATGCAGAGCAAAGGATCATCAGTCAAAAGCCTTGCATGTTAGCTTCTTTGTCACCATGACATCAGTGAGGATTGTTAGGAAGTCCCTACAGCTAAAGTCCCTTTAACTGAGCCTAGATTCCTAGATTTGTACGAGAATCTAAGGAACCCGTGTTTGATGTAATTATGCTTGTAATGCTACCAGATTCACAACAGCTATAAGCACAGAGAGTACCTTGACAGAGAAACTTTAGCACCTACAGCAAAATAATAGACTGAATTTGTTTTTTTCAAGTCTGATGTCTCTACACAAATCAGTATTTATTCTCTTTTCCATTTCTGGTTGAACTGCTTTTGCCAGGATTTTGAACTGCACTAATGTACGCATGTATTGTTATGAGTTCTGAGTCAACACTCAACACGAGTGTTTGGAATATGGGTTGTTCTGCTTCTCTTCCTCTTTTTTAGTAAAGTGAAATTGACCTAATTAAACTGCCCTGTTCATTTGACTATGAAAAACTGTGAGAATCACATTTTGTGAAGCAACTTGAAGGCGACAGGTGAAAGGCACCTTATTAATATTAAATGCAATTCTTTTATTAGAAATGTATACATCAACTAGCAGAGAACTTTTTGCAAAGTTGAAATAGAAAGTAAAACTAAGTATAAAAACTTAGGAATGTGTTCCTTCTCATTTTTAATACAAGCAGTCTCGTATGTTTGAGTAGTTTTGAAATCTACTCTGACTTTCATCTTTATTTCTAACATGATTCTTTCCTTCAGGGACATATATATTATTCCTTTCACCTCCTTTTTCTTAGTGCTTGTGGGTCTCACAATAGTTTTCATTCATTTATTTTTCTGTCCCAATGTGAAGTGTGCAGGGAGGTGAATAGAAGTGTGCTTCTTACGAACTGGTAGTTAAATAAAGCCACTCTTAAGAACTAGAAGCAATGCAAATCCTGAAATGTCCCAGGAAAGAATGATAAAGGAAGAAAACTCAGTCCTCTGAGTCCATTATTGCCGGTTTGTGGCATCATTGTTATTCAGAAGACAGAAAAGGAAAAGATGATATCTAAAAATTGCATGGGCAATAGTATTCAGGTAAAATTATTGCTAAGATTTTGCTTTCTTTTAATATATAAGTTTCCCATCAGCTATTTATTTGTGCCCATTTTTTCATTCTGTCATGTAATCATGCAATTCTCTTAAGTAATAAGGAACCATTGCAATTCCTTCCACTCCTTACACAGTTCTTTCTAAATATCTTCTGTCAATAGTGAAAGTGGCTGGTTCTGTTTCGTCAACCAGCCACTGAAAACACTGAAAAATCATAGAATCTTAAAATCATGTGGTTTGGAAAAGACCTCTGTAAAAGACCTCTAAGATTGTTGGGTCCAGCCACTAACCCAGCACTGTTGTTTTCTTCACTAAGGCAGGTTCCATCCCTGTGGTGTGTTCCAAACACATCTACACATCTTTTAAATAACTCCAGGATTGGTGAAACTTTTCCTACATGGAGAAGTGCTTCACAGAGTGAGGGATGCTGCTGACCAGCTATTAGGAGGTGTTGCCTTCTGTTGGAGTTAGGAGCTTCTGAAAGCTCCTATCAGCAATCAACTAATTGAAAGACTGCTGTGGCTACAGATACTCCAAGAAAGAACAAACAGTACAGAAGAGGGACACAGAGGTGCATTACTTACCCCTTATTTGATATGTTATAGCAGAAAGCATTTTATAAGTCTCATTAAGGGTCCATAGGAGTTATTTCATGCAAACATAATACTTAGAGTCTTGTGAAAAATATAGTTTCAAAGACTCAAATACCTGAGGACAAAATAAATATGAATCAACATAGCCAAGCAACACAGAGCTCATGGGGTTTTTATTGATTATTTTGTTTGGTTTTTGTTACCTGAGGAAATGCGAACTTCACGGGTAAAGTTGCATCCCCAGCCATTAATGGTAGCTTATTTTTATCTGCCTTCTGTAGAAGAAAATTCAGTCTTTTCTCTCTGACTGTGAGCTGATTTGCAAGCAACAGATTTCCCTCCCTGCACTTTGCCCCCTTGCTCTCACATACCCCCTGCCTTGCCTTTGTTCTCTCTGGTGATGGGATAAGGATGTTGAAGGGCAGGTTTTGTCAGGGTACCTTATTCTGTATATTTTGTGTCTTTGTTAAGGAAATCCTTGCTCACCAAATGTATCCTGACTCTTTTGTCTCTGGGGAGTGTGTGTTGTTTAATCCAGATATGTACAGAATCCCAGATGCAACTTGAATTCTTCAAACTCAGCTGATGCAGCTGAGAAAATACGCAAGTATACAACAGAATTTGTGGCAGTTTTGAATTAAGTAAGAAATCCGTGGGATGTTTTCTATATTTATGTCTCTTTGAAATGTTTCTTTGCTAATTTATACCACCCACTGGACAGCTTGTCTCTCTGCCATCTTTCCTGTTGCAAACAGGAACTACATTTGTAGGATTGGATAGTGGAACCTAATAATTTAGTGTTTTCAAGTGTTCCAAATTCTCTCAGGGAAATTATATACATTTGAGCTATTTTTCTGTGCTCTACCACATGCACAACACACAAGTGTGGCTGGAAGGTGAGGATTTTTGTATTTCATAACATAATTCCATATTTCTTGGCTATTTCTTACATTTATCAAAAGGAGTGACCCTGCGTGGACCTGACATTCTGCATGAGCCTATGGGTGGCTCTGACAAGAGCTTATCAGAAATACCAAGATGTACATCAATAAAATCAAAAGACTGTAATTATTTCTTTGCCCATTCTCAATGCAACCACAGACAAGACATCTTCTGGGCTCAGTCCTGTCATTTGCCAAGACACCTGGCTCCAGTTCACCAAGACCCTTAAGCACACACTTATCTTGAAACAGTCACCTTGAACTGTGTCTTCAAAGAATGACTGTACATATATAAGACCTTTGTTGATTCAGTGTGTAAAGAATACAGCATCTTTCAAGAAGTCCTCTGTGCCCCTATTTCATCTTCAGTCCTTTGTCCTGTCCTCTTGGAGTGTCAGTGCTTGAGGCAGCAATCATTTCTCATCCTCTCTGAGTATGTGTATAACATTTAGTGATGGAGATTTTTATCTGAACTGAAGCCTTTAATTGTCTTCAATAGCTGTGACTACAGTCCTGTGAGGAGAAAAGAGAGGGACTCTGCATTTCTTTTTAATAGTGCTCATTATTATTCTTGACTCTTTCTCTTGCTTTCCTTTACTCTTGTTAAGCATTCGATTTTCATCGGGCTTTCATATTTCAGGCTGCAACTCAGAAATTCCCATGTGATATGTTACTATACATATTTTTTGTTTGCTGTTTTCTTTGTTGTTGGGGTTTTTTTTATTATTTTTTCCATTTCAGTAAGAAAATGTTACCAAGTGGAGAAACAGCATTTTCTCCAAGCCACTGAACTTTACTACTGAGAACATGAATAATAGCAAAGTCAGAAAAGCAAGTATCAATGGACCACCTTGTGCCAAGCAAGGTAATAATTTGATCAATCTGATTGGTTTTCTCCATCTATTGAATTAATAACACAAAAGTGACTGGGGAAAACTGTCTAGTGAATTCACGATAAAGGAGATGTTTCCTCTTCAAGTCCTGTAACAGGTTGATATTTTTACACTGCAGCACAGTATTTGGTTTTGAATTTACAGCATCTAATTTTCCCCTCACTGTCTTCTATACCACTGTTTAAGTTTACTATGTGAGATACACCTTGATTTTTTTCTGCTTTTTTGTAGTATTTACTCTTCTTTTAGACATATATTCTGGTTTTTGGACCCTTTATACCTTCTCTGTTCCATCTCATTTGTCCTTGGAACACCTTATTTTCCTACAAGTTTTCCTAAGGCAACCTGCAAACCTCAGGACACTAACATTTTAGCTGAGGTGGTGAGCAAGCAATGAAGTCAAATTTATGGAAACGGAGTTTCGTCTTGATTTTTTGATATTGTTGTTCAATCACTTGACTGAGGTTTTTGGCCTTTCTTCTCTTATGTCAGTTCTTACTTTTCTGTAGAGACTACAGATACTTGGACAGAGTTTGTTTTTTATCAGAGAATATATGTGTAGTACATGAGTGTAATGGGGTGGGATCACAGCTGTTTGTTTAGTTTCTAACTAACACATAATCTCATTTTACCTGTTTGTACTCATCCTTGCTCTACTTCTAAGCTCCAACGACCACTCATGTCTTCCTGACATTTGGTCTTTCATCTTAACAATGCTTCTTGTATCCTCTCTTCCTTCAACATGAATCATCTTCCCTCCCCTCATCTCCATCACTTTCAGAAGTGCCCTTGAGTATTTGTATTGATTATAGTCAGACAGTTTGCATAAGACAATTGTTATCTAGTCAATGTTCAGCAGTTCCGTTAGCCTGAATTATCTCATTTTGCCTTATCAGTCATATATAAATAGTTATTCTTTAGAGAAATTGAAGAAGCAAACGTGTCTTTTATTTTTTTAAGAACACTCAATTATTTAAAAGTTTATCATAAAACAAGGAGCTAAAACTCAAGTTCTCTTCCTGGAAGTAATCATTGATTGTCCTTCCTTTTCTGCTCTTTGTTCTCCAACTGCATAGAGCAGGTCAGTCTGTCTCCTTGATGGCAGTCCCTTGTAGTTTATTTCCTGAATGTATCCTGGCTCCTTATAGCCGTATTTACAATGCATTTACCAAAATGCAGTCTGTCTACTCACTTGAGGCAAGAAAAAATCACAACTTTCTGCAGACAAACAAATCTCAGAGTCTCGTGATCACCCATTGGATTCGTCCTGGAGAAGTAATACCCCTTGGTACTAAGCTAGAGATGTGTGCTGTGTCCAGAAGTGCAATGTGATTGGGATGGGTGTAGTAGTCCTACTGTGTAATAATATATTCATTTTTTTGTGCAGTTAATCCTCTGCTATAAACGGGCATCTTTTTTATGAAAGGGTTAGCTAGGGCAGGTGAGCATATCTCGCTCTGAAAGGCCATTAGATGTGAAACATTAAAAGGTGGCTGTGCTATCTCTATGATAAAGCGCAATACGGGATAACGAGGGTACCTCACAATGAATAAAACCTTGCTCTCCACTATATTAAAATGAATGGTTTCATATTTGATAAACGTATCAAATACCCACAGAGAGCTTGATGGATAATTGGGAAATCATGTCACCATTCAAGAGAAGGTCATCTCTTAAACTCTTGTGTCTCAGCTATTTTAGCTCCAGCTCTGCTGTCATTTAAATACTTTGATATTCTCAGTGTTGGCAGCTGAATTTGTCTCATTTAATAGTCTTTTCCCTTACAGTGCATCAATGAGATGCAATCCCATATGTGACTTACACAGTGACTTCTCCACGGCTGAAGTTCAATTGAAGTAAAGAGAGACTGTAACAAGAGTAATGCTTCTTTTATTTAAAACAGTGATATCAGCTCAGCATTAAAATGTTTGGAGCATTTTGGGGGTTGGTTTGTATTTTAAAAGACTGTAGCATTTATGCCAAGACTATGCCAAACCATCATATCCTCCCTATTGTCTTTAGCTCTAAATTCATCTTGATTATTTATCTCTTACATAAAGTAGATGCAAGACAAAGATTTCTCTCATATTAATTGGAGAAATTGCCATAAGCCTTTGTGGCTATGGAGGACTAATTTCACAGATATTAGAGGAAAAAATACCATTAATAGTCTAGTGTCTAGATATGTAAATGTCAGATTTTTTTTTTTTTAAAGTAATTTTTTTTCCATCAGTACTGAGGACAGTATTAAGGAAGTCCCAAGTGAGTGAGAGTTGATTGCAAGCGTTAGTTCTACAACACAATAATTAAAACTAGGTTGGTAACTAACAGGGACAAGATTCTTTTGTTAGTTGAGATGCATTTTCTTAAAAAAAAAAAGAAAAAGAAAATGGAATATATAGTTGTAGCCTTGATTCTGGAGTGCTTAGTTTTGATACTTGATTTAAAAATAAAATTATCCAAAACACTACTCCTAAGCCGGGAGGTAAGACTGAGTGCACAGAAATGTGAACTACCTCATATAGTATGGAAGGGAGCCTTCCTTGGCTGGCAGTCCCCCTCATATTTTAAAATCGGAGAACAAGAAAACTGACTACTGGGAAAAAAAAAATTAACACATACAATTATATACTTTTATTATTATTTTTAAAAATATTCCTGCCCCACCTTTTCTGCTGAACAGTTCTATTGCTGGGATTAAAAGCTGAAATTTAGAAAGAAGTAAGTCTTGTTCCAGAGAAAAATTATTTTCGTTTATTAGAATTTCAAGGTCTTGAGAGTGCAGAGCAGACCATCCTAGCATTGATGGAAGCCCAGTTCCCTATACTGTAACATGTCTTCATTTTCCCTGAAGTAGCCTTTAGTGTACACTTTGAGGAAAACCAGCCAAGGTTATGTATATAATTAGTTGTGTTGTTCTGCATCCTGTGTAATGGAAGAAGGTAAGGAAATCAAATTAAGTCAAACTTTGTTATCACTTTGTGAACACTGCTACTTGTACAGACTGGTGGCTTCTTAGGGCAAGGAACTGTTCCCCAAAAAACCATGAAATCCAATATATTTAAAGTTATCCAATTCCGAAAGTCTCATTTACCTCTTCATTAAGATTAGAGTCATTAAGGGATGTAGATACTTTACTCAAGAGCAAAACAGCGAACCTTTCCATTTCCTTTATCTGCCGGATAACTGAAGTAACCAGGATCACTTACAAAATAATTTAGGAAATGGGAGATTCATTTGAAAACATCTCCTGGACTCTGCACTTCCTCCCAAGGGCATGAGCAAGAAGCAGAGCACTAGAACTCCTTCATGGTGTTCCTATAAGCTTCAGTGTTAAGGATTATCTGTTTTTAATACATACTGTGTGGAAAAGAAATTCTGTGCTAGCTATCAGGCAGTCACATTCCATTAATTTTTTGCTGAAGATGAGTACAAACTAAGGCAAAAGGAAATGGATTTTCTTGCCTGGCATATTGTCATATGTTTGTGGCAGAACTTTCTGAGAAAAAGTATTCTGCTTTATGTTTTTAGTAATAAAACTCTACCTATTTTCACAAAGCTTCATTGTATGCTCTGACAAGGGCACTTAAATCCCTGATTCTATTATCAGTAAAATAAAATGTCATTATCTACCATAATGGAGTGGCACATGAAAATTACTTATAGTCTGTTTCTTTTTAAAATATACAGGTTTTACAGCAAATTTTCTACAAGCTGAAATAATAGAAGATTGGTGAGATAACTGGCATACCCTGTGTATCTTGAAAGCAGCATACTATGGAAAGAATTGAGCCTTGCTTGCACTGGGTTACATGTGATTTCTTATGTCATGCTGGACTGAAGACAGCTCCACACTGAGTCATCTCTCATGACCCTGCACTCAGGGCACAGCTTATCTGCAAGTGGATTAACCTCCTCGTGGATCATAGGAGTTGAAGCCACATTGAGCAGAGGAACCAAATGAAGAGAAGGAAAAATCCTGTCTCGTAAAAGATGCAAGACATAGCTCCATGACCCTGACCTCCTGTAGGAATTGTATGCAAATACAGAAATTCTGGGTAAGAAGATAACAGATCTTCTTTGAGTCAAGACCTGCCAAAGCAGTCCAACAGTGACTACTATCATTAGCTCTGAGCAGAAGTTTCCTAACCTCTGGTTTTCAATCACATGCAACTTCTCTGAAATTTGTACTTTCTTGACTGTAACTTCATTCTTCAACTCTGCCTGAACATAAATACTTTGCTTCTAGTACCTGAGCAGAAAACAGCCACTTCTTCATAAGGAGAAATCTGAGAAGGGAAATATACTCTGCAGTAACAAGAGGGTGCTTTAAATAAGAGAAATTACTGTATTTTGAACTACCTTTACTGAAGGGAATAGGGAGGAAATTGATTTTGCTTTGGCCAATGTCAGCATTTAAATTTTATTTTTAAGAATGTACAACAGATTCCTCTTCTCTCTCTTAATCTCTTGCCAAGTGCACAGACCAGCAAGGGTGATCTACAGTATATGTGAGCACCACAAGTATTAAGTTTGTCCCTTAACTACCCAAGCAATGGGGCTACAACTGAAAGAGAGGTTCCTTCATCCTTGGAGAAACTTGAAGAAACTAATTTGCTTTGAAAACTCATGCACTGCTTAATAAGAGGCTATTATTCTTCATGGACAAGAATGGGCAGCTGTTCATGTCTTCCCTTGTATAATCTACAAGATCTTTTCATTTCTTACATACAGAAGCATATGTGATGCCTGAGAGAAGATGGTGTCCCAATAATTGCAACCAAGTGAATGGAAAAAGTGTTGTTAGAAATTTAACTTAATCAAGTCCTTTCTTCGAAAATTAACCCTTTGTGATCTCTGAATTTTTTCTTTTTGTGTATGAATTTTTCAGAACAGACTTAGGATTTCAATGCAACTTGGAAAAACTACACTTCTGTGCCTTTGAATTATATGATAAACACTGACATTGTTTGTCAACTATCTGATGTTGCATTGCCTCAAGACCATGCAAACATTTCTTAAGAATACAGAGACTTGTAATTGAACAACCCATGACCAGTTCCTTGGATACAGATGTGATTCCAAGCTCACTCCTCTTCCAAGCTGTGTACAAGTAGAAAAAAGACTTTGGAGAGCCTCCCTTCATCATTTGAGTGCCCCACTGTGTGGTCTTTATATTTGATTACAGACCATTTATTTGTGTATAACTTCTGTTGTTATTTTGGAAACATTTAGATTAGATCTAAATTTTGAACTATATCTCCAGTATTAGCTCACTTTTCATCCAACTTCCAAGCCCAAGCCAAATCTGCCTGATTTCTTACCCTTTTTATTTTACTAATAAAGACTTGCTGCAATGTTCTCCCTTCTAGTCATGTCACCTGATTAGTGGCTGTCTGATTTTAACATGTGTGCTTCAGTGAAGTAAACTCTTATCAGCTCCTAAGAATTTTACCTTTGATCACAATCTAAGCTCGAGCTTGATAAAGTTACACTATCATTAGTGCATTTTACAACCTTTCTGGACATATCACATACAGAGCCTTGTCCCTGTGCAGCATGCATTTGGGTGGAGAAGAGATGGAATTTACACCATGATACTTTGATCATCCATCACAGAAGTCTAGTCAAACTGGATTGCTTTTGAATATGTACTGAACCATGCTGTGTATAACAGAACAGTTTTCAGGTTTTTGTTTGTTGGGTTCTTTTTAGCAGCATTACTAGACTTCTTGGAGAAATAAAGCAGCAATGGTACCTAGTTTTTTCTCTCTAAGGATTCTGAGATTTTCTGGGTTTATTTAGATTATAAGATAATTTTAGTTTTGGGCTTTGTGCTGCTAGTGGCCTATCGGTTAGCTATCGCCAAAACCAGGCTTAATAGACCCTTCAAATCACTGTAGAACAAAATCTGTCTAACTTGAAACCTTCTGCTGAGATATTCCTGCTGTACTTTTGCTTTGCCACCTTTGTTGAAATAATCTTTGAGATAATTAGCATCTGAGTCCAGCAGGTGTTTTCCCTCTAACTCAAGGAAGAAGGGAGGATTTTTGAAGATAATAACATAATGTAAAGTACATAGCTAGAAAGATTGTTTTCCTGCTGTCTTGTTCCTATCTCTGAACAGTTTATTTCTGTAGATACTACTTAAGCCTTGCAGCATAGTTTGAGTGGAACATCCGCTGGTATGTGGTTGGGATTAAAATTCACATGATTTTTATCTTGCAGTGTTCCAGTATTTTCAGTTTTATACTTTTCTTCATCTGTTAAATTCTGACTGGATTTGGTCAAGCTGATGGATAATCAGCTTAGAATGGATTTGGATACAATATATGGATTTGTATACAGAGAGCCTATATAGATTTTTCAAAATTCAGCTAATCAATTCTTGACAAGGCTTCTTCGGTGACATCTAGACATTATTTTTGGCAGTTGTAGCCATGTACCCTTAGCACTTCTCTCCATGTGGTTGATTCTGTCTGTTTGCCATCATAAGAGCCCCAAAACCCCTACAAGTGTTGCAAGATGTATGAATCAGCCCAGTAGCATACTTCTAAAAAGGTGCTGGCTAAAAATAAAGAAAATTTACCTTCTACAAAACAGCTATATTGGAAGAGAAAAAACACTGTTATTACTGCCCACATCATAATTTAGAATTGATCAGACTTTTCTGATGTCATGCTTTAGGTGAACCTTCCATGTCTCATTTCCAAGTAAATGATCTGTTAGTCAGTGGATCAAGCTGGAATATTTCACAGCCTGTCTCAGAAAATCTTGCCCATTTGCCTGTAGACCACAGAGCTGTTAGGTACAGCAGCTGAGCACAGTGTGCCTCATTCATAACAGGGTGTGCTTTCTGACTCACACAGTCTTGTGGTATCTGAGTCTCCATGATTTTCTGGGAGGGTTACAAAAGGCCTTAAAAAAGCAAAGGAAGTCTGCAGCCCCAGTGACTCTTCCTTGCCCAGCAGTGTATCTGTAATGGCATGGTTCGAGGTATCCAGTGAGGTAACAAGCATAACTTTCTTCAAAAATTCATCTTGATATTCTGACCTGTTCAGTAAAAGACCATATGACAAAACCTGATGCTTTATCATGGTGCCGTTCTGTGTGATATCTACATCTCTTCTCTGTTCTGAGCTCTACCCACCCACAGCTGACTTTGCACCACATTAGTCTATAGTTAGAAATGCCATACTCAGAGTGAATTATATAACTGATGGCAGCATTGCCTTCCCTGGAGGATATTAAACATCTTAAAGCACTTGTAGGGAAGACTAAGTACTAACCATGCTGCTGACACCAAGGCTGCTGCTTTTTAAAAAAATGGTTTGTTAATATTGGCAGTTCTGCATGCTCTGCCACCAGTTTGGGCAGGGCAATTTTCAGCTGCTGGCGTGGTGATGTGAGGTCAGGGACAGGGGAGAGGGAGACTGTGAGCTGTCTCACCTCTATGTGTGCATATATATAGATATATGTGCATCTAGCTAAACTGACAAAGGAAACTTGTCTCATTCCACATCTGAGTTTAAACACATGGTCTTTATTTGTGCTTTTGCCTCAGTTCCAACCTGTGTGGAGGGTGAAAGGCTCAGCAGAGTGCTTGCTTTAATTTGTAATTGCTGCATAAGTGTACCATTGCTGTTACCTAATACCTTTTTCAGAGTACCTCAAATATTTTTGGGTTTTGGACTGAAATCTCAATATGGTTTTCATCTGTTTATTTGGTCTTTGACTCCATATTCCCTTGCCAGCATTAAAACCCTGCAACACTATGCTGGGTTTTTGGGAGGATTTTTGAAGTGTTTTGTGTCTGTGTGAACAGCTGAGTCTGCCTTTTTACTATGTACCCACCAACATCACATTCCCAAGGGAGGCTAGTGAAACGTCAACTTATAGCAGCATTTATTTTAGCTGATGTTGTCATGAAAGTATACCATCAGCCACTTACTCTGCTAAAATGTTGGTGAGGGAGGTGCTAGAAAATGTACAAGGATGTTGGAAGTTTTTTTGAGTTTTTGTCAGGAACCTAGAAAGGAGGACATCTGCTGCTTTGGTCCAGGTACAGGACAGATATTCTTTTTCCAGCACAATGCTTATGTGTTGCCCAGGAGCTTGGCAGAGGTAGAGGCCCTGTTTGTTCATAGCCCACCTTGTCTCTTTCTTCCATGATGAAAGTAATTAATGTGAGAAAATGAATGAAAATAAAAGATAACCTATCCACAACCACAGAAATTCCGCTCTGTACAAAATCTTGTGGTAACTTTGGAAAGGTAGAGCTGATTTTAGCAAAGAAATGGTCTCTGTGGAGAATGTGTGTTTCAATGAAAATTTCTGCAGGACACTCTGGATAGGATTTTGCATTCATTTTTAAATTTAAATATCTGCAATGGGTATGTAGGGTGGTTTAGTTTTATTTACAAATTACTTCTTCTTTGGACCAAAAATACACCCAAAAACTTCGCAAAGGATTGTGTATATGCAGTAATGAAGAGGCAGATCCCTAGTTTTGAAGGGCTCTTGATCCAACCAAATTAGCAAATTAATGTTGCAGCACTCTCAGAGTGACCTTTTCCTGTGAAATGAACCTATTCTGATGAATCATCAGTGCCCATTTTTGACAGATGTCAGTAACTGGAAGGAACATCTTCACTCTGAAGGTGGGAAGCTGATCACCTAATGAATGCACTCACCACCCTGTAACAGGAACAGCTTTCTGTTAGTGGGATGTAATTTTTTCTCTCTGCCTAGGAGCTGTGGTGATTTTCCTTAAAAAAACAAAAAAAAAAAGGTGGGGCAGAGGAAATATATAAACATGTATGTACTCTCTTTTTTTTTTTTAATTCTTTCACCAATGAGGCAAAAATAAATCTTTATTGACATGTAATACAGCCTGCAATTAGGATATTGATTTTACATATGATGCTGAATGTACCATTAAGTGGAAGTGGGTAGTTAAAAAGAATGGTGCTGAGTCTCAGTCCTTTTGAGGCACTGTTTGCTTGATCTGCCACTGATCCATAGCCCTATACCCACACCCCACGGTCATATTTGGCCCCCTCTTGTGGATACCAGTACCTTTCTCTTCCTCTCCCTCCCTCATGCACGCCTTCATCTGTTTCAACTCTTGCCTCTGCCAGTAAGAGGAGAGCTAATCTAAAAACAACATGTGGGACAGTGTGAACAACAGCCACTAGAGTCCCTTAAACACATGGATTTGTAAAACTTGATTGTTCTAAGCCTGTCCAAGCCAGGACTACAATTTGAATTAAACATAAGGAGACTCCTTTCACTGAATCAATAAGTGCAAATAACATAGCTTGCAACCATGTTTTATTTCCCAGATAAAAATGGTTCTTAACAGCTTTCTGAAGGCTATGTTTCAGCCACCTGCTGCTAAAGTTGTTTGCATTTTCCTAGAAAATTTGATCTTCTACAGCATTAAAGCAGACAAGTATGCAGTCAGCATGCTTGTACGTACTTGGGGCTAGATGTTTGAGAGTCATATTTTGAATGAACACTATAACTTTCTACAAACTTTATTTTAGCAAGTATAAATGACAGGGATGGAGTGTGGAGAGCTGGAACTGTGGGAATCTTTGTCTCAGACTCACTTAATTTTAGCTGCGTTTTGGAGACAAAGGCAATCCTCACAGTTATTGAGAAATGTCAGTGTGGTGTTTTGCCACGTACCTCTTATTTGCACTTCTAATACTAGCTTTCATTGCAAGAGCCTGTTGTCTTGATATTCTTGTCTGGTATGTGTGCTCTGGTATTTGGGTTCCTTCAGGGACCTTAGAACATGTATTTTGCAGTACTTGTTTCCATTTTGCAAATACACTGAAGCCCACTGTAATACCGGTTGATTTTTGCAGCTGGCATACGAATGTATTGTACTCCCAACAGGAGAGTGATTGAAATGCAGATGCTGAGAACAGCTGTTTACAGTGAAATCCCCTTTCCCAGTTGGTTTGCTCTGAGCAAGAGGAGTTTCCTAGAAAAGCAGATAACCTCTGCATTTACTTCTCTTCACCCTATTCTCCTTCCCAGAGGTATAAATGTAGAACAAAGATTCCACATTTGCTCTTTCACAATTAGTTTCATTAGCAAAGCTAATAACAACGAAAATCTTCTCTAGGAGCTCTTCTCTTTTCTGCTATTGCTCTTATCCTCTCCAGGCCACCAAGTAGTGTGTTACTTCATGCCTTCCGCTTGGTGTTCTACATCAGCAAAAGCATTGGGTACAGGCAGTGAGAAGTGATAACCTCCAGCATTAAAAATCATCAGAATTTTATGAAATTTACTTTCTATTCCAATACTCACATATATTACAGATCACTACCATTTTTCAGTCTATTTCTCTGCATACTTAGTTGATGCTTAAGTAGCTAACAGGTAAATGAGGGAGGAATGGAAATTTAGATCCATTATTTTTAAATCCTTTCTGAGTCTAACATGCGGGACAAGGAAGAGAAAAATTGTATAAATCAACATTCTCTTTGGGTGCTAATTTACACTGGATGATGATTTTGGGTGCTATATAGTTTCTAACTTATAAGTTTCTGTCTTAGAGATCTTCTACAGCTATGCATTAAAGCTGTTGTATGGACAGCAGGCAATCTGCATTTAGTAACATGCTGTTGCTAAATCAAAACCTTTTTTTATTCTATAGAAGTGCTTAAGGGGAAAGGAAACATTCAAAATCCAGTCCAAATTGTGTCTTTATGACACAAAAAATAAAAAGTAAAAGCCAGACAAACTGAACATGTTTTTTATTGTTATTAAAAAGAGTGTGGATCTGGACTGACAGCTTGTAAACTAAGAGCAACTTGATCTGTTTTCAAATGCTGTACTATCCTCGGAACAACCCACGGAAATCATGATATTCTGTTAAATGATTCAATACTCAGGGATTTGATTTGTCTTCTTAGTAAAAGGAGATTATTTCTCAGAAGAAATTTTTATATTTTTGTGCAGTTACGCTTTGGCTTAACTATTAAAACCAACAGAAAACAAGCTGTATCTCAGCAGCTGTGCAGAGACACATGCTCAGGTGATCTAACCCTATTTTGCCCCTCACCACTGCTTCTTTTCAACCTGATAGCTCAGTCACTCCGAACTTCCCCTCATTTGCTTTTCTACTCCCATCTCTCTTTCTCTGCAGTCTTTAATGTGATTAACTGGAGCCTTACTTAGATATTTTGGAAGATTTTGTCAGAAGTGCAACTGCATTCTTTTTAAACAACAGCCTTTTCACAAACATCACTTCCACCCTAGCTATTCATGGTTTAATCACACTAAGGGCAATACAACTCCTCTTTATTTACACTAGAGTAATGCTTTCTTGAGTGTAATGAGACAAACTTTGGCAGGTGCAACTTTGCAGATAATTTGTAAAAGCCCAGTGGACATTTATTACTTCCCTGCCATTCATTATATTTGTTTGGAAACTGTGTGTTAATAGAGGTGAATACATATATACATGTGATTGTAAAACTAAATGAACAAGACATAAACCAAAACTGACAGAATAATTCAAAAGGGAAGGAATAACTAGAGGAAACAGGGCGATTACTTAAATATGAAAAAAGCACCACATCAATGCGATATTTGGGTTGCCCTGGCAGTGGAGTGAGACAGGAGCTGCTGTTACTTCTCAGTAAGTGATACCAGGCATCTCTACTGGTTGCCAAGCCCACAAGTCTGTGTACAGAGATTAGACAGGAGGTATTTAAGTAACAACTAGCACCAAATGAATGAATAACTATAGAGTATAACCAAGTGCTTAACTTCTGAGAGAAAAGCAACATCTCCTTAAACAGCATTTCTGTCATTCCACAAGATATAAACATTATATTGCATAAATGCACTACTTTCACTCCCTAAATGAAGTTTTGCAAGTACTTTTTAGCAGCCGCTAAACCAAATTGTTTATAAATGTGGCAGTGGAAAAACTGCATCCATTAACTTTATCTGAAAAATAAAAAAGAACCCTGCTGTTATGGAAATAAAAATTAGCTGTCAGCCATTTCTTGGCTCTTGGTGGTTTTAGTGAGCTATTCACTGTGATAGAGGGCACTAAACAACCACAACACTGATTAAAATTAAAAATAACTCCATAAATAGGTGACATAAATTTAGCAGTGTTCAACCAGATGAACATGGATTCATTTAGCTGCAGCTTACATGTAACATTGACTCACTGAGAGAACACCTGGGGGTGAAACTCACATTCCTGTGTGCAAAAGATAGATGCTCACTTAACAGTAACCCGGTTCATTACCTTGATGCTTGTTCCCTCAAGAAATGTCAATGTCTTTTAGCTAGGTCCAGGTGCAAGAGATGTCTCAAACACAAATGTAAAACTGTTGGGTGAAGGTTACAACGTGATGCTGGTCCAATCTTAACAAATGTAAATGCATTATAATGATTATATTTAATGGATTATGGTGCAATGCAACTGAAATTATAGAAACCAAGCTATTGTATTCCATGATTTGTCTGTAGTAGCCTTTCCCTTCTCTTTATCCTCCTCCTTCAAGAATTTTTTCTTTTATTTTAATGGAAGCAGGCTCAGGCTCAAATTTTGCTGCATTTCTAACTGCTTTGCTTGGGGAATTTGCAATATTATTTTAACACAATTCTTAGGTGTCACCCCAAGGCTTCAGCTGACATTCTTCCCATGCACAAAAATGTACCACTGTTAGATGGGAATAGGAAGATGAGGAAGGACAGAAGAACTGTAAAGCTCAAAGAAATAGCAAGAGAGAGCAAACCATACATGGTAATGTAGAAAGTAAGGATGGGGTCAAAACCAATACCTAGCATATGAACACTCAGGACTGAGATTCAGGTTGGGAGCCAAATGATCCTTCTGTGTTTTCTGAGATGAAGGGTGAAAAGGGGGCAAAACACCACATTGTGATTCACATATTGTACAATTTTATGAATATAAATCTATCAAAGATATACAAAGTAAGAAATTCTTGTCCTTTTAGAATGTTTGAAGCTGAATTCAACAGTTTGGTAGATAATCATAGCAAAAGTCATGTTAACCAAGTTAACTTTTCTCTGACCTTTAATATTTTTCTGGCTTTGAAACTAAGAAGGTTGAGTAGTGAAAACAAGACAGATGAAAATCCCTTACTTCTATATCTAATTTAGAGTTAGAATTTATTGAAATTTTTTGTGAAACTTTATTATTTCTTCAAAAGTTCCACAGATACCAAAGCAATGCCTCTAAAACAGTATGTAGCCCTAAGTTTAGGACTGATTTTAATATTGGCTCTGCTTTGCAATCTTACATCACATTTTAAACAAGAAAATAAATGACGGGTGTCTTGAACTTCATTCTGATATAGGCAGCAGAACAGATTAACTTGCCTCATGGGGGACAAAACAGTGTGTGTGAAAGACACATTGTGAGTTCCTTTTTGGTTTTCTGCTGGAAAATGCTAAGGTAATGAGCTCCTTCAACAGTAACAGACAATCTGCTCTCAGATTCTGCAGCTGGGTGAATGCAGTGAGATGAATGTCCAGTATTTGTGCTCAAAGCTGTGTTCAGAGCTTGTAGTTCAAAGGAAAAGTTAAGACAAAATGAGGACAAAAAGGACAGCAACTCACTGGAACATGTGTGGGCTATGTGACCAAAGAAAACTTTCCGGGAGATACAAAACAGAAAACCAGATCTTCAGTATGAACAAGAGTTTTTCTTTTTAAATTCTTGGAGGATGAAGGATTTCTAACATGAAAGATCAGAGCAATCAAAAATCAGGAAGACTGCTAAAAAGGCTGTCACATTCTCTACCCCTTTCATCATCAAGACCATGAACAGACGGAAAAAGGGATATAATGCAGAATGACAATTGTGAACTGATCTTGCTGGGAAAAGGTAAATTACTTCTCAGGAGTCCTCCCTTTGTTGTTTTTTTTTTTCTTTTGAATGTTATTTTAGGCTGTTTCAGACACAAGAATGCCTGAGTGATTTTGCCAAAATGATAGAGCTCTGAAATGTGTAAAACAGAATCATAGAATCATTAAAGTTGGAAAAGACCTCTAAGATCCTTGAGCCCAACCATTAACTCAGCACTGCCATCCATCAGGACACATCTCTGTGGTTCAATGCAACAAGTTTTAGTTGTGTTCACTCTGACTTTAAGATAAATAGTTTCCAGACCTGCGCTGGCTCTCACTCTCCAGTCAGGAGGATAGATGGCACATATGTGACACTCCTTTTGCTGCTCTTAGTGGTCATATCCTCCAATCAAAATGGTACTATACATGTCAGAAACATGAAGCAAATTATGCTCATCAGACCATGTAGGAATAGCAAATAGACACTATTCCAAAAGCATGTGAATCATGGGGAGGCATTAATGCTATATGGCAGTACTCCAGTTTGGTGGGATCTGCTTATATAAGGGAACAAGACAAGATTTCAAACAACTTGTTTTGACATTTTGTTTTCCTTGCTTTCCCGGCATGTCCTTTTTGTTCCTCTAAGCCCCCTCTTTCTGAAGAAAATGAGAGCCCCAGCACAGTTTTGCAGCTGTCTATTGGTTTCCAGAAGAGCTTCTTGTCTTGGTTATAGAGAGGAGCCAGTCAAGGCTGTAATGGTTGTAATGACTGACAGAGTCATTTCAGTAATGACCCCCAAATGCTTAGGTACATTTAGCTAAACCTTAAATGTTTAGCTGATGAAAAACTGCCTGGCTGAAATGTGTTCTCAACCAAGCATCCATAGGGCACTATGTGAATGACAGATCAGTTCATACATATCACATCATCTCCCCATGGGCTATCCACAGTCAGGAGAAAGGGCTAAATTCAAGGAATAATCTGCAGTAAATAAATGCTGTACTGTAGAAGATTTTCTTCTCCATCCATTTTTCTCCTAGTTTCTGCTAAGCACTTCTGGGCAGACTGTTTTCCCAGAGAACTCAGTTGATTGCCATAGGCTGCTGTTGAGGAATAAAGTTCAGTCACAGTCTCCAGCGTAATGTCAAAGGGAAAACATTAATTAAAAGAAGAGGCAATCTAATACTCATGCCCTGTGAACAGACCCCAGGCAGCACAGAGCTGATTCTTCTGTTTCATTTCTCCATTGTACTTTTGCATTTGTGCTGAGTCAGATAGATGAAACTATGCCTAGAGCAACACTCTTTAACTGCTTTTGTTTTATGTACTGAACACCTGTCCCCTGCTCTCCCAGTGCATTTAAAAGAGTAGAAGTCTCATAATATCATTTCTGTGTCTTTTTCTGAAAAAAAAAGAATTGAAATTTCTATTGATATTTAACAACCATTCTTTGGTGCGAGATGATAATTGGCTAAAGAAAGATCCCTTTAAATTAGTGCATTTCAATGTGGTTCTGCTTGTGTTTTTACCAGCTTTCAGGCATTAAACCAGCAGGACGTCTTCTGACCCAATTTAGTTATCCTCATCATCCATATAACAAGAAATGGACAACAGATTATATTCCAAAGGGAAATGCAAGAAACAGAGTCATGAACAGCTTAGGAACAAGTTATTCATTGGGAAAGTCTCTCCTAACATTGAACATTTTAGTTGTTAGGTTATGTCCCATGGTATCAATGCTTGTATCTCCTCAATATTGTTGTTAATACAATTGCAAAAGGGTATGGACTCAAGAATAGCTTAAATGAATTCCCAAACAATTCTTTACCTCAATTATTTTTTTTCCAACAATGAGTTCTTCACTGAAGATATCAAATTGTTGCGTTGTCTTCAGTTTTACTGACAGGTTCTCTTGTCTAAGAATAGAGGGTTTACCTGATTTGATTTCTGTAAGCCATTAGTCATCATGTATTATTTTGTTACCTTTCTTTCTGTTAAAAATGTCATCTTTCTCCTTCTCCAAAAGTTTTTTTTTTTTGGAGCTGTTGGTACCCATGTCCCCACTTCTGAAACACTTTTCTTCAGAATGTTCATGACATAAGAGTCACAACAGTGCACAGAACAGTGGACTTTCTGTGATGCCTGGATCATCTTCAAGAATGACCACCATTTATTTAAAAGTCAACAATGTACCCAAGCAGGTCAAATGCTTTGTCCCAGTTTGTGTTACCTTGCATTTTATGTGTCGTGCTCTCAGTTCACCCAGTTTTATTGCATGTCGCTGGAGTGCCATACAGCCTCTAGTCCTAATTATTCCATGTACTCTGTGGCATCTGCAGGTTTTTGCCATCTTGCAAATAATTTTTAGATCCCTCATGGATAGTATGAACTAACCTGTCTCACTGCGGGGCTTTGCGCAGTCACTGACAACTTTTGACACATTTTAATTTGGCCATTATTTCTCCTCTTTAATTTCTGTCTCACAGCCAGTTTCTATCCAATAATGGGACTTTAGCTTTTGTTTTGTGTTTTCCACTGTACCTCTAAGCCATAGAGAGATACTAATTCCTTGAATGCCTCGTCTGGCAGCTAATTTTCTCTTGTCATATTAGCTATGGATACCAGGCCACCTGCAGCTGTTCCTGACTCCTGCAAGGCAGTGGGTTTGGCCTCTTTCCCAAGGCAAACCCTTTCCCCCATCCCCAAATTCCTAGTTTCCTCTAGAAAGACCAAGAGCTACAGAGAGTCATATAAACAATACCAAAAGGCTGCCCTTCCCAGTAAGGCTGGAAAAGTCCACTCCAGGGCAACCCAAAATCCACTGAACAAAGCAGTGTTGTCTGAGACAGTCTCATCACTTAAGGGAATGCAGTAACACTGCAGCAATATCGCCACACAAATTGAGATGTCTCACAGATCCAACTCTCCCTAAATAAGGGCCATCCATAATTCAGTGCTAACTGGTCTAGCAGTAGTGGTCATTATAATGAAAAAGTTTGGGGAAAAAGAGAATCATAGGAAGCTGTAGTGACTTGATAAATATTAACAAGTTAGTATCACACAGGGCATAAATCATCTTAAACACCTCTGTAATCTCTAAAACACTGCTTGTGCCTGCCCTTGGATGTAGCTGCACAGGTCTGAAAGTTTGCTTCTAATTCAGGTTGGCAAGGGTGATGGAAAGAACTCACCAAAGAGCAGAGTCTGGTTCTTGAGCTACAGTTATTGCTTATCATATACTTAATTAATACCCACTGTTCCATGAATGAGAATGCATTTTTAACACTTACAAACACCCACTGCTCCAGAGCTCTCTGAATAAAGGTTGTGTTGTTTTACAGGCACAGAATTCTTCTACTTTGTAGAAGCAATTTTTGACCAGTTTTGTTTCCAGACACCATCTCTAGCTGAGCACTGAGGCTTCACTGCAGAAAAAAAGATCTCCAAATCCTCTAACTGGAAATATTGCTCCTCTTCATTTCCCTACTGGGTTTAAATAAAGAAAATGTGACATTCATTTCTACTGATGTAAGTATTTGCAAATACGTATATTTGTAAAACTTTAATTTTAGGCCTAAGTTAACCTGACATGTCTTTTTAAGGAGCTTGCCCAAGGCCACACAGTGGCTCTGTGTCAGCCATGATTAGACCTCAGGAATTGTTGCCTTTCAGTCCACTAGACCAAGCTGCCTCTCATGCTGCCGTCAGAGCTCTCCAGGCCAGATCAGATCAGTCTGATAGCTTCCTACATGGGGTTGATCTTTAAAAACATGTGTATCCTAACCGCCTGAGAAACGAAAATAATGCTTTCCTGTACCAATAGAGGGCATAACCTCTTTTTCCTCTTTTTATTTTAATTTTTTGTGAGACAAAATTAAATCATACCTGTGTCCTAAGCTTTAAGGAAAAACAAAAACCCTGACGCAATTGAAGCTCCAACGATGCTGGTCCACTTTGTGTTCTTATCACTTCATCTTTAGCTTTTAACAGGATTGCCTTTTGCCATTTGGACAACTCCAGAAGGGATGTGGGTGGCATTCGCAGCAGCAAGAAATACACACAAACTTGGGATAAAAGACTTGAACTCAATTAAAACATTAACAGCTTCTTCATTATCATTTGAGGTACTCCTGGACCACAAAACATATTATCCAGAGACTTTATTTTGTCTTATCTACTTGTCTCAAGGGCTGTGAAAACCAGATGGTGCCTGTGTTCCTGGCTGCATCATGCTCCTTAAGAAACAGTGGAAATCTGTTTCCAGCCAAGGTCTGGCTCCAGAATTTGAATCCTTCCTCTTCCTTCACCACTTAGTCCAGCTTGTCCTAAGCTCCAGGACAGGACACATTGCATGTAGTTTGTCAGTCTGCTGCAGGACACACTGACGGTCTGCCTGATATGTCAGACATGGGTTGCAAAAGAGGGGTCTTGCAGCTGTGCTGCAGCAGGCAGCACAACACCCCCAAAGCCCTGTGCCATGCTCTCTGTTGCCATGCTGGGACTGTGCATCCATCCCAATCCAAGCACAGGCTTCACTTGCTATGGCATCCAAGGGATGAGGCTTGAGGGTCATGTCACACGGAGAGATTTGGGGTGTTGATGGGATGACAAACAGAAAGATCAGAGGGGTTTTTTTCACAGTAGTTGTGAAGTATTTAGAGCGTGAGAAGAGGCTACTTAGCAGAACAGAGGTTTTGAAACCACTAGCTGAAGGTCTGACACTAAGGCAATTAACAAATCAAGATAGATTATGTAGATTTCTCTGGATCTACTGGAAAACTGCTGCTTATTGCAATTTTTCAAGGCCCTTTCAAACTCTGCCTATACTAAGCCAGACTAAGTAGAAGACCATTGCAACTCCTTTTGTGAAGTTACAGGAAATTTGTCAGCCTTCAGATTTTCATGATATACACACAGTAGCTGTGGGAGAACTTCTTACCATCTGCAGGTAATAACAGTAATACCTCACATTGTTACCATGCCTTTCATCTGTGGATATCAAAAGACTTTCTAAACATTAACTAGTTAAATGGCACTGCTCCAGTGAGATATGTATTTCTAACTTGGGTGACTTGGGTGACTTTTATTACTCTAAGAGCTCTCATAAGGCTGTCAAGACTTTGCTTACAAGGCAAAGATAATGATAGTCAAGAAGATGTGTTGCTTTGGAGCCTGAGGACTAGGACAGTTTAGGGAGGGGGACTACTTTAACTAGTGCCATTTTTATATATTTTCACTGTGTTCTTAAAAATCCTTTACTGACCTAAAATCTGAGTAGCCGTGTAAAAGGAGATAAATATGCATCTAGGGATAGCTGAAAGCTGAAATGTGTTTTGTAGGGGAAGGAATATAAAAAGTGTTGATGTTGATTCAAGGTAAAACAAAACCTAACCAAACTACTCCCATAGCAGACACAAACCCTTTGGTGGCCTGTGGTGGTATTCCATCAAACCCCTGAAAGTTGAGTTTACTTTTGGAGTTTTTATCATCCTTTTAATAGATTTACTTTTTAATGGAGGAAGAGAAAAAATTTCTGGCAAAAATGTTCTCTTCTTAGATGGGTTAATATTTTTATATTTCTGTTTGAGAAACAGTGAAATTGCTTTGGCCGTTTTAAAGGAAATCACCAGGAATATGAATTTGGGTGTTACTTGTACCATCTTTTCTCAGAATTGAGGTGAAGAACCCTCTCTCATTACAATTCAGCATTTGTTGAAGCCAGGCTTTTCAGGAGAAGGAAGGAAAGCAATCCCTTCCCAAGAGAGACTGGGCATCTGACAGAGACCAGCCTGGATAACTCTGAAGTGTCTAAGCTGTTCCACAGGAAGTGCAACCAGGGCTTACACTCCTGTGACATAGCTTTTCCTTTGCCGTGATCTGATGAATCCTTTAGGCAAAGTCCACAGGGCTCAACTATCAGTAGCGTGGTATTAATTTGTTAAGGCGGGTATTTGAAATTCTTTGATGCCCTTCTTTTGCAATGAGCCCTTGTTTTGCAATGAGCTCCACACAGACAAGATCCCAAAAAGAAAATGTAGTCAGCTCTTAGGACAAGTGAGATGAAGCTCACAGTGGGATTGCAGCTGCCCTCTGTGTTCTTTATGCAGCTGTCGACCACACTGTAATGGAGAAACTGCCCAATTCTGTGCTGAACTTTGCAAGGCAAACACCTTCACAGAGGTAGCCCAGAAGAGAAGGCCAGATAGAGTAACCATCTATTAAAGTGTAACCGTCTGCCAGGCTCCTTGGCATTCTTTGGTCAGAGTTGCTGTTTTTAAGAAACAAACATGTTTTAGGATGCTCTCATTATGTTACCCTGTTTAGGAGACAGTGTAAGACCTAGAGGCAAAGAACTATGAATATGCATAGAGAGCAGTGTTAGAATTCAGTCACGCTCAACACTGAAAGATCCTGGTACAAAACCAGGTCACCTTAATTTGAATCAATAGACTTCCTGTACTTTTAAGCATGCAAAGAATAGTACTGACTTCAGTGGGACAGTCTGAATCCTTAATATTAAGGATGTATTAAAATCCATGGGAGAAGGGAGACTAAGTATGTATGTGATCATCTCACTCCCTTACCAACATTGCTTTAATGTTACAAGAAAATAGTGGATACTACTTGTGCACTGTGTGTCCCTAAGGGAGAGGAGTTACAAGCCCCATCTTTAAAATAAAAGATAAAAAATAATCCACTGTACATTTACTGTGTGAAGCCAGCATGAGAACATCTTTAACATCGTAATAAACACCCAACACCACAGCCAAAGCGAACATACACCTTAGCAGAAATGCATACATAATTATGAGTTCATTGTTTAATTGTGGTCATGCCCCAAGGACACGTACCATTTCAAAGAAGACACAGGTGGCAGTCAAAATAAATGCAGGATAAAATGCTTGTGTGTTATAATTTTATTTTTTAAACATAAAGTTTAAAATCAGTGTTATATGTATTTTCACTGAGTAATACACGAATTATCTTCCCTTAAAATACTCTCCACAAAATTTGTATGTGTTTCTGATTGATCCTGCTGGGGCTGGAAACTCTCTTGTGCCCTCTGACAGGGTTCATCTCACAAGTGCAGATTTTAGCACTGACCCATAGACCCCACTAGAGCCCCCATGCTAGGCGAGGACATTCCACCAAGGGTGGGCGTATACAGAGTCCCACTGATGTCAGCAGGAGCAAGGAAAAGGCTTTGAGGAGGGCTCTTACACTTTTGCTGCACTCAGCTGGAGTTGTGCCAAGCTGCTCACCATTACTTTGAAAAGCAGAGAGCATAGTGTGGCCATCAATCTCAGAAGATCAGAGTCAGGCAGTCCCCCCCAGCAGCTGGTGCCAGCTTCAGAAGAATTCTTACCACATTTCTCTTGAACTTTTCTTCTTGTCTCCTTTCCTCCAGTTGTTTTTGTTGTTGTTGTTTTTTGTTTGTTTTTTTTAAAATTATTTACAGTCCTCAATATCCTACTCATAACAAGAAGATGGGTGTAAGGGGAAGAAATGTTCCACATATGTCGTTTGTATTCTAATTATTCCTTGAGCATTCAGGTGCCTTTAACACACACACAGTGCACGTACAGTTCTTGCTGTAACGGCAATATAGCTCACTGCTCATGAAAATTTATAGACTCTTTCAATCTTTAAAGACAATCCCAAAAACAACTTTCAGTATACCAGAAACTTCACACTCTTGAAGGTGGAAGGAGAGACACAACGAATTTCTTTAGTGCTACAGTGTGCTTCATCCCAAGTGTTGGCTAGCTTTTATATTTTTAATTTAGAAATGAAAGGAAATGCTTATCATTTGTTTATCATCTGATAAACTAGTACTGGAGGGCAAGTCTTATTTCTGTAAACAGGCATTGATGCACTTAACGTATTACAAATGTTGATGGCTGATGAATATTCAGTTTACCCATTTTCTTCTCTGTGAATTTAGTTTGGAATAAAAGGGAAGGCATAACGAGATTAAATCAAGTATATCTCTACTCAAAATCTTTCTGCAGTTCTTTCAGACCACTCTGGGTGCACAAATAATTTGTGAAAGGATACTGCATTTTATTTGTGTCCAAGAACAAGCCTCAGGTGTTGTGATGCTCCTCAGCATTTCTTGTGGTTCAGCTTGGTGTGCAGTGCTGAGACCATTGCTCAGGCAAGCACTTGCAGGTAGGCAGTGAATGTCCCATGCAGAGTGCTGCTGTGCCAGGATCTGGGCAGCTGAGCACTGGCCCAGATAGAAAACACCTCAGAGCTGTAGGAGGATCAGGGTAAAGGCTGAAGAAGTTGGGAGCATGGGACTCAGATGGATTGTTACCTCCATGTGAATTTGTAGGCTGGAAAACTGGTAGGGCTGGGGTGAAATGGGCAAAGCAGTGAGGTCTTGTGTATATGAGGGATTAAATATGCGTGCAGTGGGTCCCAGAGTTGCACTAGATGTTACAGGTGGTTTGCAGGCCATGGATATCTGTCAAGTAATTCACTGCTGCTGCTTGAGGGTGGGAGATTTAAAAATGTACTTTCAGAGGCAGGAGATTTGAGGTCAAATAATGATATGACAGTGGCTTCCCAACAAACTGTAAGCTTTCCACAACAGTATCTATACTGAACTATTCTCCTTATATAACACTAAAGAAAAAAACCAAAAACAAACCCACAACCAAAAGAAATAAAAAGGAAAAATAAAATCCTGCCATATTCATACTCACAAGCTGTTATTTTGCTTAATGAGAGCACTATTTGCAGTAGAAACTCACTCAACCACCCTTCTAAGTGCTGCCACCATTTAGTGTAAATGGTTTCATAACAGCTTGGAACACAAATTGTTACAAGTCAGAGATGTGTCATTCAGAGCAAATCCAGAGAGAAGTCAAATGACTATGATACGTGAATCACATTGAATTTGGCTGACTACAGGATATAATTACCTCCATTTATTGTGTTTATGAACATTTCTTTGTGTGAAAAGCTGTGTCTTCAGTTTTTAAAATACTTTGGTGGACAGATATTGAGATAAATACCAACAAAGTGGGAGAAATGCATCCTTGCACCTGTTTCTCTATCATTAATCGTATTAAGTAGCTCAGAACGATTATGCATTGTATTCTTACAGTTTGAGTTTAAAGCAAATGCCAAAGACAAGATAAAGGGACATTATTAGCACAAATAATTACAGGGAACACCTTTCTCTGAGTGGTTTCAGCATCACATTTTCTGCCTGTGTCATGTCTAATTGTTAAAGAAGGAACACAGTTTTAGATTAGTGACTGAATAGCCTTTTCCAGTTAAGGTTTACCTTATAAAAGAGAGGAAAAAGTAAGTCTCTCTTCTCACTGCCTCATTGGTTGGTAGTCCTTCTGCCTTGTCATTCTTGATGCCTGAAGGTTGTATGGCCAGATGAAAAAAAACTTCTATGTTCCTCACTTTTCATCAGTGATGTTATTTCAAAGGTTAGAGGAAGTGAGACGATTTGCATAAAACAACCCTTAAAGAAGTAATGGAGAAAAGTGACTCACTCCTTCTGCCAGATTCTCTCTCTATAGTCAAATCTGAGAAGTCCCTGTTTGTTTTTCTGGCAGTGCACAATAACACTTTGAGGAGAGGGAAACACTCGGTCTGTTGCAGACAATCATTGAGAGAATAAAACATATGAGCATCTGTTTCATACAGGTAATTTCAGGGAATTCTTTAATCAGGCTTGGGGTCTGCAGCTATACTGCCCAGGGGTTCCCATAGCATGTTAAAAGTGGACTATATTTGCCCTTGGATACATGCTTAATATTTGAAAACTAGAAATGTTTCCTTTTTCAAAACGCTGGAGGGTTGACTTGGTTTGGGACTGCCCCAGAAGCTCCAGATCTACAAAATGAGCTTTTCTTTCTGTGAATACAAAGGTGAGCCGCAATGGGGTGTAGCAGGGGATTTTGTTCTCCTGACAGGAGATCTCCCAGGTTAAGAAATGGTGACAGATGCACCAAAGCTATCTGCAAGGATCTGCAGCTGCACCGTTCATAAGATTTAAGTAAAGCACCTCTTTCCAATGAACTTCGCTCTTGATCCAGGGCAGCAGTTTTTGGAGTCCATGCTTATTTAACCACACAGACAGTCATTAACATTTTAAACATCTTTGTTAACCAGGAACAGCCAGGAAACACTGACTTCCAGATTGCCTTTGGGTAGCAGAGAAAAAAATATGTTGGTGATTGCCAGGTTTCTGGGTACGTTTCTCTCACTTTCCATCCAAGAAAACATGACCAGGAATCTCTTCTGCCAAAATGTGTCTTTACACCTGCTTCTGTCCAGAATATGTCTCACTTCACATGCATGGATGACAAATGAACAAACGCTGTGAGACCTGGCATTTAAGTACATGGAGGTGAAAAGAAGTATTGGCATGCTGTGGCATCCACAGGCTCCTGTTTCCTGGCTCCAATTTCTATCAGCCAGTGTGAAGGATATAATCCAGCTCCTGGGGTCTTCATTAATGCCTTCTGCACTGGGCAGCAGGAGGCAGTGAAGAAGTGAAAGACCTAAATGCTGGTTTGTACATTTTTGCTACAGAAGATGCAGTTTCTCAGACTGACACCACCTGCTCATAGGCAAATGCAGACCAGCACACAGATACAGCCAGACCAATTTTTTTTTCTTTTGTTTTAAAACTGTCATCCACTTCCCTTGAAAAACACTTCCTTAGTGCACTGTGTCTGCCTAGATGTATTCTGCAGACAAACCAGCAGTTTTCTGTGAGAAAACAAAACAGCACCGTGTTACTGCCACCCGGAAGGACTGGCTTCACAGATTCATAGCAGTGACAGGGGATAGGATTCAGAAGAAGGGAGGATTCAGAGGATCCTGCAATTTTTTCTGAGGAACAGCCTAAAAAGGTTTGGTTGGGATTGCCTTGTGCTGGGTCCCACAAGTTCAGTTGCTGTGCCGCTCATACCCACGGGAGCCCTTCTCTTCAGTCCCCTCAGCAGGGACAAGGCAGCACAGGCATCTCCTTAACTCCTGACACTTTTACGGGTGCCCCCATGCTGTGCCCAGATGTCTGAGCTCACATCGAGCTTGTACTCAAGATTTTCTGCATTCAATTAGCTCTCAAGCAGTGTGATTATCACTTGGACCTTTTCTGATAAATGGCATTAATTCATGGGAATATGCTAATTAAATCATTTGCATTTTCCCCTGTTGTTGAAGAAAGAGGCCTGAGCCATAACTATCACAGCCTGGACACAGATGCCTCTCACATGCTCGTTTCATGAGATACCTCTCATGGAAGATGGAAGTGGGTCACACAGGGCTGCTGCAGAGTCCAGGGGGCCATCCTGCCCAGGAAAGTTTCTCCAATCTTCTGTAGGAAAAGGTAGTGATTGGCCTTTCTCTTCTCACTCACCTCTCCGCTGCTATCCATTTTTTTGAGTTTTTGCATTTATGTTCCTAATTAATTTAACAAGTGAATTGTGCCATTTAATTCGGCACATCATATCTCTTTGTAGTGCACAACCTTCAGTAATAAAGTGGTATTATAAATTATTCCATTTTTCAAGCTTTGAGTCTAAATCAAATAACATATGATATCTTTGAAGACATTTTTATTGCTGTTCTTAAAACATATGAATATGATAGTAGTTTTCACACAATGCAAACCAACTCCACTTATTTGTTTTGCTTTGCTTTAATTTGATAGGAAGTATATGTATAATTATATTTCTCCCTTTTATCTGTCATTTTTGCTGGAGCCCAGATGAAGCATGCTTCTACATAAAGCAGGCAATGAAAGGAATGTCACCTCTTGAAAGAGATTTTGCCTGTTTCCAAACAGAAATGTTTTAAGGCAGATTGACTGTTCTGAATAGGTTAGAAGCAGACTTTCATAACCTCAATTATAATACATTGATAACAACATTTATGAGATTAGAAATGGAACTAGGTAGGTTGAGAGGTATTAGAAAATAAAGGGAAAACATACAAATTGTTCTGGAAGTCCAATTTCTAAAGCTGTTCTCTTCATTAAAAACCTACTTGTTGATGTATGATTTACTGTGTGTTGTGTAAATAAACTGCATTGATATGAGAGGAGAGAGGGAGGGCTGTGTGTAACATCTGCAGCCAACTCAAAGCTCTTGCAAAGGAGTTTTTCACAACTTTCAGTGCACACAATGTAATATAACATAAAATACAGCTCATTTGAAATCTCCTATTTCAAGAGACTGGCTGTCTTAGGGTTTTCAGTTAGAAGAGTAAAGGGGGAAGATCAATATATACAGCTTTGCAAGGGATGGTGGTCGGGTCTTATGCAAACTATATGCAAAGGGTGTTGTTCAGGTTTTGTTCATCTCTAGCCTGTAGGATGCAATTAGGAGAGTTTCTTTTCCATTATTCATGATGTGCTTGGCACTTTACAAATAAAAGTTTGTTTCTACCACCAAAGGATTTACATTTGGTCATTTAGTGAGCTTGTGTAAATTAGAAGTGGGTTTGCTGATGGTAGCTGCAGGTACAGCTAGGCTGAAAGTAGGCTGCACTTGTAAATTTATAAAAGGAGCAGAATTACAATGCATCAGATGGGAGCAAAATTTCTAGCACCAGCATTTGTCATCAGTCTCATGGTCCAAATTGGGACTAGGTGGGAGAAAGCACAACTGCACTGATGTCAGTAGTTTCAACCATTGTCAGCTGTTTTTGCTTGTTGTAAAAGCTTACAGCAACTAGCACGGGTTTGTGAATGCGGCCATCACCTTTAAATGTTTTACTTTACTTCATACTTTTACTTTGGAGCTTTGCATGTTCTTTATTCTATTGTAGTGGTTTTTTTAATGGTGAATAATTCCTATCTGGTTTGTCAACTTGCATAGAATGTTTTGGCTTTGTAAAATTTGGCATAGACATGAGTGACTGTGAATATTTTTGTTTGTTTCTAACAATAAATACTGCATGATGGAGCCAATAATTTTTTGTGACTCTATTCTGATCAACAAAGCAACTGAATTTCTGAATGGGCTGTCTTTCAGTTTGAAATGGTGTTTTCTCATTGGCAAAGTTAGGAGCGGACATGAAATAAATGAAAAGCTGCATTAGATTGTTATTTCCATCAGACTTACCCCTAAGTGTCTAAGCATTGATTTTACGGCAAAGAGTAAACCTCAATGCCTTCAGCTGATTAATGTCCCGTTCCCAATTTGCATGCATGGGTAGTATCTACCCAAAGGTCAGAACAGAGGAGTGAGGTGTGCTGTGCTAGTGCCTCTTCCTCAACCATGAGTTTGACAGCAAAGAGAAGGAGAAAGAAAGCATGCAAAAATTCATGCCCATGGGAAGGGATCAAAAAGGTCATTTTCAGCTCCACGATGTATATGTTTCTTTTAATCAGACATGATAATTATCAAATCTACACAGCAACAAAAAAAAAAAAAAAGACTTGGCTACTTCTGCTTATTCAGCATTTACCAAATTTAGCTCCTCTCAGAAGATTGGGGTTTGATTTGTGGTAGGGTTTTCTGGTGCTGTTGTTTTCTGAAGCATGGAAAGCATGCATACAGCAAGGGCAACCACAGGGAGTGATTGCCAAGAAGAATCTTGGGGGGTTAGTAGGAATGAGAAAGAAAGATAGGCAAGAAGGAGAAAAATTTAGGTAAATTGACCATAAGAATCTGGTATTTCCAGTCACTAATTAGTGAAGGAGGTAATTGCATAGTTGAAACTTAGTTTGGTATAATCACATAAGCCCATTTCTTGGAAATTATGAATGCAGAGAGGGCCACCAGCTTTCTTTAAAAGTTTGACTTTTAAAGAATAAATCATGGACCAATATCTACAGTAACTAGCTCCTCCTGAAAAAAAGGGAAAAAAAAAATTTATCAACAAGACACTCTATGGATGTGGCTTCTCCATTCCCTGTGTGGAAGACAGTTATTTCCACAGTGCCATGGGTCTCTCTTGCTGTGCAAGGTTTCCCATGCTGCATGTCAGCTCAATTTCTCAGTGATGCTGTTTGGACTCACAAAGAAATGTGGAGAGCCAGTGACCAGACATCCTGCCCTCTGCAGTGGTGCCTTCAGACCACCTGAGAATTGGGCACCATGCAGGAGCAGAAATCCTCGTGCAAATGGAAGCTTATACCTGAATGTAACTGATAATTACCTTGTATTGCTTGGTTTTAGGTAGTGTTTTAAGTGATTGAAAAGTGAGATCTGAGTCCTGAAAGCACTTGCATGTGGTGGGAATCACACAGTCAGATCGTGGGGTCAAGTTTACTGTGGTTTTTGAAATGCCTGAGCAGCGTGTTTCCTCTCAGAGGATTTGTAGATAAGAACTATGGAGTAAAGAGAGGCTTATACAGTGTTTAAACTGATGGGAGGTCTGCCTAAAGGCTGAGTATTGAGCTTGTGGGTAACAGGGTATTAAGACAGCTTGAGAGGTCACTTACCTGTGTCCTACAAAAGAAGACTGGAAAATAGACTGTGAAACTGTCATTTGTTTGTCCTCAAATGCCATATAGCATTCTCCCATTTTTCAAAACACTAACCCAATCCATCTGCTACCGGAAATTCTATGTATTGCCTGTGTTTCACTCTGGGACCAGTCCAAGGCCCTGGATTAGTTGGTATTGCCCCTGCCCTGCCATCTCCTGGGCAGGCTGGACTCAAATGCAGCTTGAGATGTAGGTGCTGGTGTTCTGAATGCAGCAGGGAAGCCATAGAGGGGCACACATGCGTGTGGGGAGAGAGCAATTCTTCCAAAATATCAGCTACTGCCTCCACGCCACTCCTCATGCAGTGGCTGGCATGGCAGATCCAGCTTTTTGGGTACCTGGGCATCCCAGGTGCATGCCTTTGTCCTTTTCTCTCCCATTTAGCAGGGGAAGTCTGTTTTCAGGCTGGCACCATCTCCTCTTCATCCTTTTGGCAGCAAAACTGCATCTGCTTACATTGCTGAGGAGCTTTGAGCCAGCCCTGTCTCATAAACATGTGCTTTGCATATTTACCGTAACTTGTTACTTTCCTTACAAGTAGTGACATCTCCAGGTGTAATGCATCCAGGATCAATAAATGCCATTAAAACCTTTATGAATGTTGTAGCTAAGACATTGGGAGTGTTTGAATGAGTCTCAAGTTAAGCAAGCATATAAAGTTGACAAGCATTCATTTTAAACTATGGATGTGAAGGTCAGATCTCAAAGATGGTTTAGTTACTCGTTCATCTGAAACACCTGCACTTTTACTCTCCGACTTGTTTTGATTTATTAAAATAGAAAAGAGGAATTTTTTGAAAGCATAAGGCATATTTCATTTTCTTGCTTTAAACTCTTAAAATTAACCCTTTTTTGTTCCTGTTAAAAATCTTGAGAGTCTTTTTAATCACTCAGGGGTTTTTTAATCAGCAAAATTTTTTTAATTATTCCCACTTTATTTGGTTTTGTTTTCTATTTACCCTAAAACCAACTTCAGCTCTTGATAAATGTTTTTTCAATGCCCATTCAGATAGTGTACAATTAAAAACAAAGCTTAAGGAAATTCATAGATGTGCAATTGTGAAAATATTTGAATCAGATATTTTGAGGGGGGGTGGGAAGTAGGCAATTTTTTCCAGAATTTTTCAAAACTGTGTTTTGAAGGGAGGAAAATATGGGGAAGAACCCCACATAATCTCTTTCTGCAAGTCTGTGAAAGTAGCTAGTATCCTTGATAACCAAACATGGTAGGGAAGTTTCTAGCTTACCTTGGTCTGTTTTCCTTCTATCTGCTTCAGCTGTATCCTATCTCTCCCTTCTGCGTGTGATGTCATTATTTTTCAATCCAAACACACTTTCAGTACTGGAATTCTTTCCACTGCAGCAACTAGCCAGCTCATGTACAGAAAAGGTCTCTAACACTACTCTTGCCACACTTTGCAAATATTGTAAATTGTGTGACACTTTCCCTGTGCATTCCCATTCCTCTGCATCTACCCAGTCTGCAAGGAATGATACAAGTTTTTGCGTTTAGGTGTTATTTTTGTTTGGTTGGTTAGTTGATTGGGTTTTCTGTTTTGTTTTGGGTTTGTTTTTTGTTGTTGGGGGTTTTTTGGGTTTTTGGTTTTAGATTTTGGTTTTTTTGCAGTCAGTACACCTTGTTTTTATCCAGAAGAAATCCTGGTACATGTTGGTGTTTTTTCCCAACCCACCTACATCTCAGGATGTGGAACACTCAGTCTCCTCGCAGGTCTCTTCTTGATCTATGAGCATGACAAATGAATAAAACTGGTAAGCTCTACCTTGTCGGAAGAGTCCCCCATGGTGTTGTACAACAGTTAGTGCCTGATCATTCCCAAACGATGGGGTAGGGGAAATATAGTGAAAATGAGAAGCAGAGTTAAGTAGAAATGCACATTAGTGAAGTCTCTAACATATGCTCCTGTGTCAGCTTCATACACCTTCATCTCAGCCCTCCCCCTCCAGTCTGACATCCATACCACTTGCATGCAATCTCCCATACCTCCAGTGCATGTTGCACAAAAAGAAGCTATTCCATTTTTTTTTAAGACACAGCCCACAGTATGATTCATTAATTTATCATTGTAGCAAGTACTTCAAGCCACATCAGCTTTATGGCCACCATAAAGTGTCCTACCTAACACAGAATGAGAGCACCTTGCAGTACCTGCCTAATACCAAAGTGATAATTGCACTATTGCACTGTTTTATGAGGCAGTAATCCAGCTCCTGAGCAGACAAACTACCAGGCTGTAGGCTGAATAGTTTATCTTGATGAGGAAACTCTATTATTGCAGAGTAAAATAGCATGATGGTACTATCAGCATTTTTCTGTGTTTATTGTAGGAATTATTTTGGTTGCTGCATGGTTTGTAGGGTTTTTTAAAGTATTTGAGTGTGCCTTTATCCAACAACTAATGGTCATCTGTGTATCAGCTGCAAGAGGCAACACTGACCCTGTTTATTTCTGGATGTGTGTCTGTAATTTCTGCCACTGCTAAGGTCCAGACAAAGCCCCCACAGGCCGCCTAACTGCCTGGCACATGACAGGGGTAATTTTAGCTCCCCAGGGATTTGTTACCCCTTCCACAGGAGTGCATACATGTGTACAGGGGTGTTTGTGTATATATTCTTCTCACAGGCAATAACGTTGTGTGGTTTCTAGTTTCACCCATTGTGTATCAAGCGGTTCTTGACTTAGGCATCTTTCTTAAGCTGCTGGTTTTGTTGTACAAAACTTCCAGCTGAGTAGTACAAAATCAATAAATAAAAACAGGAGGATATTTTATCTGCCTTTTCTGCAAGCCTCTGTTCCTCTTGACATATGCAGGAAATGTTGAAAGGCAAAATTATTTTAAAATCAAACGATAAACAATGCCCTTTGATTAAGTTTCCCTTATATAGAAGATTCCGAAGAGAAAACAGAAATGTCTCTCTCACTTCCTCATAACTTCTTTCCTCAGGCTTAATAGAAAAAGATAAAATGAGAAGCATTACAATGGCATTTGCCAATTTGCAGGCAGAATATATTGCAGGTGAGCAGGCATTCACCTTCAGAGATAAAACCGAGTCAGAGAGAAAGAGTCCACATTGTCCTTAGAAGTAATGATCGTTCACATCGCACTGGATGTTTGTTATGCCAGCCGTTTGTCAGTCAAACAGCAGACGTCTTTTTGCTGCACTCTGGTCTCACAGTTCAAATAAAATAATGTCATAATAGATGAGGCTGTCCGGGTCACAGGAGTTATTAAATGTCTCTCCTTTGCACCTAAACCTTTCTTGTTTCCACACAAGATAAAAGATATGGTCCCTGTAATATTTATTTTTAAAAAAAATGTTGCTACTATATGTTACTGAGAGAAAACAGGAAACTACAAGAAGAGGACAACCTCAATGTAAGGAACCCTCCGTGACATGGTTTGCAAGTGGATACAAGATAAAAAGCCACATCCTCCTCTTGTTCCTGTGTCACCTGTGGAAATGCTAGGTGGCAGCCTGAGGAGGGTAGCAGTTTCCCTGGGTTCCCCATATCTCCTGCCCTCTCAGAGAGATGGGCAGGGCTGGAGGTGGGTCTGGGTCTGCTTTACGGTCAGCTCTGGCAGCAATGCTCCTTGTTCTGGCATTATTGCAAGATCTGCAGGAGACTGAGGTCTATATTTTTCTGTGCACCTAAATTCTCAGAAGTAACCCTAAATTCTCAGAAGCATCTGTTACATCAGGATGCTCAGCTTGGCATAAGTTAGAAGAGCTGGCTCTCAGAAGGTGTTGAACACATCCTTCCTTTTGCTGTCTTTCCTTGCCTCTCCTTGAACAGAGCACTTTCAAGGCTCTGAAATACAGGACCTCCAATTGCTAATCCATTTTTAAAGACTGTGATTGGTCTATAGGTATTCCTGAAACACCTTATCTCTGGTCTCCAGCTGGAAATGTAATGCAGCACATAATTGCACAAGTGTCTCAGTAATGGTACAAATTCAAATTAAATCATGGGATATTTCACACTGTGCACGTAACTCCTGATGTCTGTTTTACAGGCTGCACAGTTTAGCAGCATGCTTTTTAAGATGTAGCACTACAGTAGGCATTAAAAACAAGAAAAATAAATCTATGGACTCTGCAACAGTACGAGATTTTTTTTCCTCCCAGGGGTGACACCAAGGTAAATCAGAACAATCTATTTAATTCAGTTAAATTCTTCCTGGCAATAATTGCTAAAAAAAGATAGTACAAGGAAGGTGACCAAAGAAGCCTTTGGGCAACTAAGTTAGATTTGGATTTTTAGAATAAATATTTGCTTTCTTAGACTCAAGTAGAAGAAGAGTATTCACTGTCCCAAGCCATGTCCCTTACCAGGTTGCCACAGTACACATCCTCATTCTTTCTGTGGCTCACACCGACAACAATTTCTTCACAGGTCCACAAGGATCTCCTGTTTTAAATCTAAAGTCTGCCCCTCAGCCCTGATGCAGTGCTCTGCAGTGTGTGCAACACGAATGCCATATTGTCTGTAATGCAGCTCCGCTGGTAACCAAGGACCCAAAAGCAGACCGTGATCAGCCAGGTCCTGGAATCCAAACATATGGTCGGCTTGGCTCTACTGGCCTCTCACAACTGTGGATCACATTTCATTCATGTAGTCAAAGAAGAAATTATAAGCAAAAAAGCTAGTGTTTATCCTCTATTCCCTTTTGCTCTGCCTTTTTTCTAGTTTTCCATACATTAAGAAGAAAGATAATAGAATGAATCTTCGTTGCACCATCTTATCCTACAAAACTGCTTTGGCTCAGAGGTAGAATTGTTCTTGATGCAGCCCAGACAGATTTGGGCAATGACATATTTGTGTTTCTGAGCATGGGAGTGTTCAGGCATCAGCAGACTGGCTATTTGTTTAGGTTTATTTTTTCATATTACATAATCTCCTTCCAAATAATGATTGCCATCATCTTTGATGATGTTGTTCCTACACGTGCTGTTCACAGCAGCATGTTCAGCACTGACATTTTGATGCTAAGTAAAGCAAGAGGTAGGGAGTTCATTACAGGAGCTCCCTTCAGGCTTTTGGCAAGTTGTAGGGAAATGCCAGTTGTTTCCAGGCATTTTCTGTGAACAAAAATATACTGGAGCATTCAACCAAGCAGAGTATATTCAACATTATTTCCTTTTGGTACGTACACTATGTTTTGTACAAGCGTGATGAAAAGAGTTAAGTTGATCATGCTCGTAAGTGTCCTTCTTAGCATCTTCTAAAATAGCAGTTATTCAAAATGCGAGAAACTTTTGAAGGTTGCCTGCTTCATGTGGTATTTTTGTCATCTACCCATCCCCTGTCCCCATTAACAAATAATAGAAGAAAAATTGAAAGGTATTCAAACCTATGGTGTCCATCAGGAAAAGGTAGGCAATATGAAACCATTTTTTCCTTTTCTAAATCTCCCACCTATATTATTTCTCCTGGCATTTCATCTAGTAGAGTCATGTTGTATGTTGTGACAGTAATGTATCACTATTTTTCCAGGCACTTCATATATGTCATACAAGTAATTGGAGAAATGATAAAAAATTGGGCTTAAGCTCTTAAGTTTTAGTTAATGTAGGAGTGTCATACCTTAGCCCTGTTTGATTTTATTATGAGACACCTATCTATCAGACTAGATGCGTCTTTCTTGCTGCTCTCCCTCACCTGCACTGGGCACTCCATCAAGGAAGGTTATGGTCTGCCACGACCTCCCTAGTGAGTGAATGGCGCTGAGTCTTGATCTTTTGCTTTCTCAGAAAAGAACAGAAAAGTCAGAAATTTGATAAAGGTGGGAAAAGTTGGACACCACCTCCTAGGTGTTATCCCCACACACTTGCCACACCAAGACACTCAACCTGTTCCTGTTGGCACCATTGACAGCCCCAGCCTACTCTCTCCCACACTTCAGCACTACTAGTTTGTGGCTGCTTCTGGGTGGGTTCAGATCTCCTTGCTGCCCATTACTGAGCCATGGAATTCTTGAAAGGCAATATTGGTCCATCTATACAGTAATTGAAGCTACGAGGGCCTCATGCTCCAGCACAGGTCAGCAACGTGAAGTCCAGCTGGCTCCAGCACAAGTAGGGTGAAATCAAGTCAGTTGAGCCCTGTCTCAAGCTGACCACTGGAATATATATCATGGGTTTCACTGCTTCTTTCAATAGCCAGTGCTCAGGTCTCTACCTGAGCTACGTTGTCACTGTCACTCAAACCAAATAAACTGACAAAAATTTCAACATGACTGCACTTGCTGTAATAGCAGCTATAGCTACACACACAAGGGAGAGAGGGAGACTGGTACTTGCACAGTATAATTTTAGGCACTCAGTAAAAGTAAGGGAGATCATTTAGTCACCCAGTGGATGCTAATTCCCCCAAACCCCCTATTTAACCCATAGGGAGAAATTCCAGTTATATGGTGCTTCTAGGCAGAAATGTCTCAAAGCCATCAAGCTGATGTTGCAAGATACACGGCATTCTACTGCACTGAGACAGTACAAGTACCTTCTAGAGGAAATGGGCTTCAGGAGGAAGGTATCTCCTTCTTCAGCATCAGGATCATCATTGGAGGTTAGTTGGGTGCTCTAAGGACTCCTCTGGCACATCAGAAATGCAGAATGTGGTTCTTGACCTCTAATAACTTTCCATAATACATATAAGCATGAGTCATTCCACTGTTCCCCTCTGTGTCATTACTGTTCCTGCCCTAAATAAGCCAGTTTGTTTTACAGTAGTCGGGCTTTTTTAGCCAAGATATCTTTTTTCTGTCCTACACACAAAGATGTTGCAAGTCTCTGAATACAGTGCTCAGACGACTGGCCCTCTTTCATTCTTTAATTTTATCATGCTGTGATGGATGTTGAAATTGCAGCGTTTTATATATTAGTTGATCAAGATGTTTCAGTGGGATCATCTAGTTTGCCTTCTTTCTGCCAGTGTTTGACTGGAGCTGCATTAAAGGCTTTCCATTTCAGTGGCCCACAAATATGCATGAAGTCTGAATAGTGGGTGGTGATTTAAGCTAGGTAAAAGAAGAAAACAATACCTGCAGCCTTTGTCCTGCTGCCTCTCCATTAACGAGCACAAAATTCATGTTCTGGGTTCTGTAAACTTCATTTAGGTGTGTCAGCAAGAGGCAGAACTATATTAAAGGCCTGAAACTGGAAAAATAATTAAGAAGGTGCAATGCCAATTACTTTTCATCTTCAGACTGCTGCTTACGGTTTATTCCCTCAAACACTAAAAGGTCATCAGCATTTTGTTTTCTTTTCTTATGAACAGGTTATTTAGATTTCTTCTTGGTGTTCTCAGCTCTCTGTGGTGTGGTACAGTAAAAAAGCCCAATAAACTACAAACCAAAGAGCTCATCTCTCATACTAAATGAAAGTCAGACAAGGATAGTCCATTTTTCTTTTTAATCACAGGCAGTATTCATGGTATTTCCTCTATTTTCTGTTTTCTTTCTTATTATCATGGATAATGCAGTGGAAATGTAATCATTTTTAATCAGGTTTAATTATATACTTTATTCTCATGCTTTATCTCTCTTGCTAAAAAGGTGAGTTTCTGTCTCATTCTGTTTCCTTTGTTGGTGCAGTATGAAGCCATCAAATAGTATGTGGCTTCCAAAGCTGGTGTGCCTGCTCAGACACAGGCACCCCCACCAGAAGCCTGTCCTGACTTTGGAATCCTCTTGTGGGGTCCCCTTGCCAAGAGGTTTAATGTAAGGCATGTCTTGAACCGCAGTGAGTCGTTGCATTCTTGTGTGTCCACGTGCCCTTGGAGTGACACCACATCACAAATTCTGGAGCATCTCTCACACTGCTAATAGGTCTGCCTTGTACCCATCGTATTCATCTCAGGGGTCTGGTGCTTCAAAGAAGATGCCAGGCTAATTCTCATAAATATTCCTCAATTTATTAATGCAGAAAGGTGTCCCTCTCATCTTTTGCAATTTAAAGTACTGTTCTGAGGAAAAAGAGTTATAGTCCTGCGTTTGAAAAAAAATTACAAATTTTTAAAAAATGTGTTCTTATTTATGGTACTTTGAAAACTTAGATTGTTTAGGTAATTATAAGAAACAATTTAAATTCATTTCTGTTTTTTCATGTTCACTTATTTTTCTTTGCATTAATGCTGGACATCCAAGGTTGATGAATTTACTACATATTATTCTCTATCACTCCTATCTCCAGTTTTCATATATTGTCAGGGTTTGAATTTTAAGTGCTACAGGCAAGGGTGAAGTATATTTGTTTATTCACTTTAATCACCACTGAAATACTAATAAAAAAGGCTGCAGTGAGATATTTATATTTCATCAAGTGCTGTGCTTAAGTTACAAAAGCATACTGAATGCTTGGAAGAGTGAGGAGAACTTTGTACCCACTCTTTCTTTAAACTGTACTACCTGAGCATTCCTCAGACAAGGGATTTATAGTGCAGCTCCAGTCTCAAATAAAGTCTTCACTCTTATGTCCTTTCCTCACTGCTGCTGTGCAATGCATCCCACTGCTTCTCTCTTTTTGTAACCTATTGTCTTTTTGGTAACCTTTCTTTTTCTCCTCCAGTTTTCTCAGAAGTGAGCCACAGACCAAAAAAACGGGGCAGGATGAAAACAGAAACAGAATTGGTACTCATGGTTTCATCCAGCACATTTTTTTCTGTTCATACAAGAAATCTTTATAACCTTGTCCAAAATGTCGACATATTTTTAAACAAATGTTGACAGGGGTGGGCAAACTTCAGCAAGAGTGTTTACTCTAGAGCTCATTTCCTTGGTCACTAAGACATCTATGGTTATGATATATGCTAAGAAGGCATTTTCTGGGTTGCAATAAGACAGTCTGATAACTCAGCCATCATTCTCCCAGTCAAATCTGAGGGAAATGTGGGTTTGCTCCTAAGGCTGGTTTCTAATAATCCAATAGAGTCTAGCTATGGGCAAGGTCATTTAGCAGCCGAATGGCTATCATTGCTTTATGAGAGAGCAAAGTTGTAATAGATAGGGTGGAGTCAGTCACAGATGTCGACAGCATAAAGTAAAATAAGAGCTTTTAGACAGCTGTAGCACCAAGAGAGGGGGAAAAACATATATCTTGAACTGCTGTAACACAGGTCCACTGGACCTGCTACTCACAGACAGAGGGTCCCCAGCACACTCTGCCAGGTTATTTTCATGAAGAATGGAAAAATCAAATGAACGCAGAGGAAGAGGAGATTTTTTGTCAGTGACAGAGATGATCTTGCTTTGGAATGGGGTTTTCAACAATATAGGGGTGGCATAAACTAGAGGTAAAGTCCCAGTTCTGTTCAAGATATGAAAGATGTGGGATTTTTGTCTTTGATTACAATGAAGCAAGATTTCTTGCCAGAAAGCTAGTGTGTCTAATGTTGTAAAATATATCAGTCGCAGAGCCAAAGAATAGGGTTAGCTGACGCAGAATTTGTCATATAGCGATGCTGTAGCATCTGTCACAGTGCCTGAAGATGAGAAAGTACTAGTAACAACAACAGAAATTGAATCCGTGTCCCTTTCATGACAAATGTCACCTGAGTTAGCTATATGTGTGATTTTGACTGAAAATATGAAACTGGAATTGGGTAATGGAGTTGTTTATTCTTTGGCACTTGGTGAAAAGTGCAGAAGTAACTCCTGTACTTTAAATCAACTGTTTATATTTTTTATATGATTAACAAGGATTTTAAGCTTCATGAGGAATGGTTGAGGCTATTATCCCTGCATGACACTATAAAAAGGATTTTATTTTTAATCCTGTGAAGGGTACTGTGAATTGCTTTGGTGGCTTTGACAAAATAACAGCTGTGGTGACTGACGGTTCTCCAGCTGTGTGGGGGGAGTCAACAGTTTTATTGGTTTACTTAAAAAGAAATATGGAGTGAACTTCGTACCTTTTCAATGAATGAGGTACTGAAAAGCCTCATGCAGGAAGGTACTAGCACTGGCAAATGTCATGGAAGTTGTTAAAGTGATTAACCTTGTTAAAGCAAGGAATGGAGCTTTCAATGGCTAGCACTCTGTTTCTGACACAAAAGTTGCTGAGAACAGAGTTTGGGGATTGGTTTCTTCAAGTTAAAGTGTAAAAGGAAATATTTTGAGAAATGAAAAATATTTTTTTTCCTTGGAGAATTAAATGCTAATTTTCATGATGAAGTCTTCTGGAGCCAATAACCTACTGCTAGACTGTATCAGCACAAATTGTGTAGTATTGTTGGTTTGTGTGACTTGGCATTTCCTTAAAAAGTAATTCTTACCTCAGGTTTCTTTTTAATAGAAATATAAAAGTTATTGGAAAATACAGTGAACAGAAGATATTGTCTTCTTCTCAGTTATCACTTACACTTCTGCTGGAACAACAGATGAAAAATGAATTATCCATAGAAATTGTTAATGTAATTTGATTTTCTGCTGTAGCAGAGGTAAAACAGTAGTTGACACATTTTCTTGTATATCCACACTAATTGGTGCATGAGTCTGAGGCAGAAATACTAGAGACCTTACACAGACAAAATTTTTACCGGATTCAGCAATTCGTGCAGTCAGTCCTGAAAGAGTAATGTGGTGTGATGCCCTACAAGATACATGTTGCCACAGTCTGACTTACACCATGAAGTTTACACCAGGAGTAGGCAGCTTCTGTGGGATATGGAGTTGCATGCCTCAGACTGGAGATGGCTGAAGTAATTAATGACTTTTAGCTGTGGGGATGGAGTAACAATACAGAGAGTTGCATCATCAACCTCTTATAATACATCCCCCAAATTATTACATCCTGAAAGTAAAAGGAAAATTAGGTGAGGGAGACTCCACAACATCCCTGGACAATCTGTTCAGTGTTCAGTCACCTGCACAGTAAAGAAGATCTGCCTCACATTCAGGTGGAACTTCCTGTGCTCCAGTTTCAGTCCCTTGCCTCTTGTCCTATTGCATGGCAGCACTGAGAAGAGCCTGGCTCCATCCTCTTGGCACTCTCCCTTCAGATATTGATAGACATTGATGAGGTCTCTTCTCAGTCATCTCTTCTCAAGGCTGAACAGGTCCAGCTCCTTCAACCTTCCCTGGTAAATGAGATGCTTCAGTCCCTAAATCATCTTCACAGCCCTTCACTGGATCCACTCCAGGAGCTCCCTGTCTCTCTTGCACTATCAGAGGCCACAACTGGACACTGCACTCCAGATGTGCCTCACCAGGACTGAGCAGCGGGGCAGGATCACCTCCCTCGACCTGCTGGCAAAGCTCTTCCTAATGCACCCCAGGGTACGTTTGGCCTTCATAGCCACCAGGACACACTGCTGGCTCATAGACAGCTTGTTGTCCACCAGGACCCCCAGGTCCTTCTCTGCAGAGCTGCTTTCCAGCAGGTCAGCCCCTGGCCTGTCCTGGTGAATGGAGTTATTCTTCCATAGGTGTGTTTGCCTTCATTGAATTTCAGACTGTTCCCAAAAAATTAGAGGAGCTTGCACCAAAACACCATTGTTCATTTTCAAGTAAAAGAAATAAGTGGAAGAATTTCCTATGAATTTAAACTCAATAAAGTATAAAGGCAAAAATAGACTGATTGTATTCTCTTACCTCCTAGGTCCCCAGCAACAACTGTCAGTGCAGATGTAGGTAAAATTATAAGGCAGGAAACTACTGAAGTAATCTTGTCACTGGAGTCCTTCTTACCATGTTGTAAAATAATGTTTCTGAATTTTATTTGTTGTATATTCTTTTCTGTTAGCATTTTGGAATGTTAACCATTGTTTTAAATGATTAGTCATAATGGAGCATTGTAGGAAGAAATGGGGAAATGAAACCAAGCCAATATTCTTTCATGTTAATCCAATTTTATGTCAGTGGTCCTGATCTTCTGTCATTTTAAGAGACTTATTTTGGTTGCAGGCTACCTCAGTATTAGAAAAACATCATTTGGCTTTTCAGTGGAGGTAATTTCTGTTCTAAAGGAATTCCCTCCACCTGGAGGAAATGTTGGTATAAATAAGACCAGACAAGTGATTGTGCCTTTCTTGAGAATTACTGATGCTATAAATTTTAGCTAATCCCAGACCCAAGGAATCAGCACTCTAAAGCTCCAGGCATTTAAACACATGAATAGGTCTACTGAAAGCAGTGGCACTTTGTCTGTGCTTAAAGTCAAATACCTGCATAAGTCTTTACAAAATCAGGATCTAAGGCAGAAATGTATTACCCTGATACCTCAAATACCTAAATTTGGATCAATAATGCTAGTATTGTTTGACCCTGCTGTCATGCTTGAGTTGTCCTACCTGTTCACAGTAAGACCCTCAAGAAGCACAACACATCTTTCATATCTTGCCTCTTGATACTATGGAAGAGGGCAGGTGTACTATATTTAAGTCAACCCTTGTTTTCTGCACGTAAAAGGGACACCATATTCATCTCCTTATCCTGAAAACAGATAGACTGGTTTTTATCCATGCAAACCAGACACTGACATGTTATGGCTGTGCCCTTAATGCCAGAAAGCTGGTGTTCTGCCATGTCTCCCTGCTACAGGCAGCTGTTTGTAATCACAATTGAACCACTCACCTGCTTCTACACTGCATCTTTCCTGATGCAGGAGGTGCTGAGGACTGACTGAGAGGTGTTGTAGGCCTACTGTGAGTGTCAAGAAGTAGTAGCACTTTTGAGGAAAGAAGCAAAACTCAGTAGTCTGGGATTCTTCATGTTTGTGGTAAGTGGTTCAAGTGGATTTGCCTTTTGCTTATTTTTTTTGTAACTGATCATCACTTTCTTACATGGTTATGTTTTTTGCTCAATGAGATAGAACTCTGGAGCTTTTTAATGAGTAATGTGTCCTGTCATTTAACTAAAAGTATGTGTGGAAGACCTTGTAAAGGAGAAAAAGGGCAGGTGAAAAGGACTAAGACTGCTAAGACTGTCCTCTTCTCTCTGTCTTGAAGAAGAGATGAGAGGGCAGAAAGAACACTTTTCTCAGAATAGGATGCATGTAACACTAACTCTGCATCAGTTTCACAGATGAATACTACATTTCAGTAGCTGGTGTAGGTCTATGGTGAATGACTCTCTAATACTGTTGTTTGAAAGAGATCTTAGCATGTGCCTGATGTGGGACATTCTTTGTGCTAGTGGTTCATTTACTAAATCCTCTGGTATTTCTTTATGAATGAGGGACAAGTAGAGGTACGTTTGATACCTGCAGCACATGGATATATTAAACTTGCTCCATGTAAAATCCCCTGCAGTTCCCAGGAAAGTGCTGCACATAGAACAGTCTCAGTGAGCTACTAAAGCCTGACAGAGAGAGCTGAAACTGATAACCTGTTCTGCTTGGTCTTTTGGGAAAATGAACAGGAGAAAAAGATGGTTATCTGTTAAGTGACATGTGGAAACTCTCCTTTTTTTCCTTTTTCTTTTTAATGCATTGAATATTTGAGTCAATCAAATTATTAGTTATATAACCTAAATAATGTGGTGCTATAGTATTTCTGCAACTGGTAGTGTTGCCTTTCTTGAAGTTATCAGAGCACTGATTTCCACCTCAGAATGTTATGTTTGTAAAGGCATTCATCGAGCATTTCCAATACCTTGATAGTAGCATCTTCATTTTTCCAATGACTGTGAGACTGGCACCCAGGGCTGTCTAATCCTTTCAATATCATGCAGTTTAGGAGCAGTGAAAAAAATGGTGCGAAGTCTGCATGCAGACTGCTGTGTCTGAGGCTGAATGAATTTGATGGGTGGACTGTTTGGTGGATGAGGAATTGGTTAGGTGTTTGCATGCAGACAGTAGTGGTCAATGGCTCAATGTCCAGATGGTGATCACTGATGACTGCTGCCCCTCAGGGGTCTTCATGTGGGCCAGGACTGTTTAATATCTTCATCAATGACATAGTGGGATCGAGTGCACCCTCAGTAAATTTGCAAATGACATCAAGCTGAATGGTGTCATTGACGTGCCTGAGGGATGGGATGCCATCCAAAGGGACCTGGACAAGTGCAAGAAGTGGGCCCATGTGAACCTGGCCAAGTGCAAGGTGCTGCACCTGGGCTGAGGCAAACCGTAGTATCAACACAGGCTGAGGGATGAACAGATCAAGAGCAGCCCTGCCCAGAAGGACTTGGGGGTGCTGGTGGGTGAAAGGCTGGACATAACCCGGCCATGTGCCCTTGCAGCCCAGAAAGCCAAACGTGTCCTGGGCTGCATCCAAAGCAGTGCGGGCAGCAGGGAGAGGGAGGGGATTCTGCCCCTCTGCTCTGCTCTGGTAAGACCCCACCTGCAGTGCTGAGTGCATCCAGCTCTGAGGTCGCAGCACAGGAAAGACATGGAACTGCAGGACTGGGTCCAAGGGTGGACCACAAATTACCAGGGGAAGGAGCACCTCTCCTATTAAGGACAGGCTGAGAAAGTTGGGGTTGTTTATCCTGGACAAGGCTCTGGGGAGGCCTTATTGCATCTGTTCAGTACTTAAAGGGGGCTTATAAGATAGATGGGAATAGATATTTTGTGGGGTCTGTTGCAATAGGACAAGGGGTAGTGGTTTTAAACTAAAAGAAGGTAGATTCAGACTAGATAGAAGAAAGACTTTTTTATTATGTAGGTGGTGAGACACTGTGATGGGTTGCCCGGAGAGGCTATGGATGTCCCATCCCTCGAAACATTCAAGGTGGGGTTGGACAGGGCTCTGATCAACCTGATCTAGTTGAAGATGTCCCTGCTTATTGTAGGGGGTTGGACTAGATGACCTTCAAAGGCCCCCTCCAATCCAAACCATTTTATGATTCTATGATTTGGAGGTGAAAAGCCTTTCTGCAAAAATGATGAATGCAGCCATTGTAGGACAGAGGAGGGAGCAAGGGTAGCACACAGGTGGCTTTTGGGTAGCAGGGTTTCTTGGAAGTAGTGTCTTGGCATAGGGGGCCCTGAGAACAAGTTGTAATGGGCAGTTCAGGAACAACTATGACTTTAGTTGGTGCTCTGACTTGACCAGGCTCAGGAGTCTGCGACACAACTGTGCTGACTGTAGCATCTTGGTAGAAATATTCCAAAATCACTAGTGACATTAGCTGCTTCAAAACACCCAGCCTGAATCTCATAAGTGGGCTAAATCTTTCAAAAGTCCTGAGTATTCAGACTCTGAAGAGTGAGATTGAATTTTTAGCATATCAGTTTGGCCCTTCAGTTTGTGGGACGGGTGTTTTGCCCTTTCGTTTGTTTGTTTGTTTTTAAAAAAATATAAAAGGATAACTTTTGAAACCCTAACCTTTAATCTTAGGAATTTCTGAACCATATTCTCTGTGAAAAGAGGAGATAAATTATTATGAACTCATCTGATGATTTATAGCACTTTAACTGCTCACTGCCTGACCTGCAGCATTTGCCTTGAAATAGAGGGACTGGTGCAGAGCTTTGTCACAGAGCAGGTGTCACATTCCTGTCTGGAGTGAGCAAACTGTATGTGCAGGGGAGATATTCTTTCTTGTGCATTAGTGGATTTATGACTGCTGTGCCTTCAATCCTTTGCATGTCCATTTTGTGACACTTGAATTATTGCATTTGCTAGTAGTTCTGTACCTAAGAAGTGAATTTCAGGACTGGAAGTGCTTTTTTAGGGTGGCTTAAATCAGTATATAGTAGATAATATGTATTTATGACTGTTACTTGTTGTATGTTTTTGTTCCTTAATTTTCAGCCTATCTTTTGCGTTCCTCCATCTAGCACTTTCCATGTGCTTACTCAGACTAAGAGGTCTATTCAAATACTGTATTTTAATGTTTCTCTCTTCTCTGGGAAAAAAAAAAACAAACAACAATGGGGAAAAGCACAGCAACAGGAACTTGACCTGGCTGTACATCAATCCAGTGATGAACATAATAAGAATCTGTTGAACTGTGTTTCAATCTAGGTTATGAACATAAATATAACTGCAAAAATGATAGATTTGTTTAATTATAGTGTCCTGCTAGATTCAGTCTTAACCATAGTGCTTAGGTAGGATGAAAGCACCTCGTGAAGGATGCACATTACAATATCCAGATGCGTCCATCTTCATATTAATCACTTCCATATTGTAGTGGCAACACATCATGCAAATAATTGTTTAGAATTTTAAATTGTAGAAATTTAGTAGCTCCTGTGACCAGAATTCCTAAAATCTTAAAGACTGCAAAATAGGGATGATGGACACAGAGAAGTGCATGTGCTAGAATAGCTGCTTGCGTATGGGTTGTGTTAATCATTTGAGATGTATAAACCCATCTGTGGTCACTGTCTTGCAACTTAAATGCATGTGGAACCGCTTAACTGCTGCACTTCTCTCCACAAATTTCTACAGAACCTATTGAGCTGCTGCTGTTAAAGCAGGCAATAAGATTGTGGAGGGGGGATCAGGTTCAGGCCCTTGGAATCTGGCGAGGATGTCAAGCCAGCTATTTCGCCTCAATACCTTTGCTGTAAAAATCCACCTACAGAGTGAGAAACCTTTCTAAGATCCTCATGGTACCTTTGTGGTAGGTTACTCCTTCTTGGAAGTCCAACCCAAGGGAAATGTCTTCTTCCTCCTTCTGCAGTGAATCAATATTTTCTAGTGATGGAAAAACTGAGGTGCCATCAAGCATTTCTTTGGTGCTGAATCAAAAGCAGCAGCTTTAAAATAGATGCTTAAGGTAGAACCTAGCACGGTATGGCATAACTGGGATGGATAAGACACAGATTTCAATGACCTGAATCTCCTGTCTTCACTTATCCAGAAACAGAGATTTTCATAATACATAAGGCTGTTGAAAGATGTACGTTCATGTTATTTTTGGGGTATTGTATTTTCAGAAGCTGTAGAGAAGGGCACAAGAGCACTTCCATGCATATTTAGGACTTGCAAACAACCCATTCCATATCACTCTCACAGGTACAATAGAGCTCAAAGGATATGGCTCAATGCTCCGCTTTCCATGTCTCCAAACAGAGCTGCCAAATCTCTGGAAATCTTAAATTTGATAGCTGTGAAGGCAATCACAAATTTGATGGCTAGTTCATGCAGTCAAAGTGAAGTTGCTGCCTTCAGAAATCCTGTGGCCTTTGAGATGGAAATCTCCATGTACACTCTGTGGAGGATATGTTACTAGCCCTTCTGGAAAAGAGACACGTTCATTTTCACTGGATCGTTGGTAGGCGAAGCTAAACCCTGAAGCTGTGACTTGGCATAACTCTTTCAGCTGACAGATAGGAATGCTGCACTGTCAACTTTATCGTTGTAAATGACGCTTGAGTATTGAGGGAGGCAAAATTTATATTTCGCCTCAATAATTTTCTGCTGTTTCCTTGTGAATGGCACCAACGTGATCTTCTGAAGATGGAAAAATTGTTAACACTTACCACAATGAATTGCAGCTTGTCTGCTTTCTGCACACTCTGCATCGCATCCCTGCATTTCACTTGGGGTGGCAGGATTTTTTTATTTTCCAGAATAAAACCTAGGTTGGATTAATCAAATTTTGGGGATTCTAGTTCTGTGGATTCTAGTCACAGTTTGTTCTTAATAACAGAACAAAAAAGAAAAAAATCAGTCTTGACAGAAAAACACTTGTTTCTGGATGCTCTCATTGCTTCACCCACTTTCTAGCTGTGTGAAAGGAATTAATGACACACAGATCACAAGCTGATGTTTGTAGTTGTTCAAGGACTTTTTTCTTTAGCTTAACTTGACTAAATAAGGACCGTTAAATTTCTTCTAATTTCTTTAATATCAAGCAGCACTTAAAAGTATTTCCTTATTAATCAGCAACAAACCATAAAATTTAATATTTTAAGCATGACTCTGTTCAAAATGGCCATGAATCTTGTCAGCTTTGTCTCAGGCATATACAGTGTTGTAATAAAGCATGTTATCCTCTTAAAATACTTGTTTTCTATTTAATGTGTATGCGTTAATTATTACACCAGGTTTGGTTATCAGTAAATTACCAAGTGTTTTATGGCAGTGATGGACATGGGAGCTGATGCCCTCTGTATCCCATGACCTAAAAGTCATTCTGTCAGAGATGCTTAACTGTTTTCCAGCTGCCTCATTTTCATGTGCGAATGACCTTTAAAAAAGGTGCTGAAATGACAAGGCTGAAGAATGGATCCCTATTAATCTTTTGAGGTGACTTTATCATAGGCAAGAGATAGCAAAGGTTCAGCAAGCTTGCATAGCACTGTGATGGCGGAATGTGCAAATGTATCACTGGAGGAATGTGCAAAGGGCAAATATCATCTGGGCCGGAGCTGGTTCAGCTGTGGGTTTAGCAAAAACTGATGTTTTGAGTGAAATCAAAATGCATAAAGCTTTTTCCAGACCGGAAGCACACAGACCTAACTGGGGGTTAAAGGGTTTGAGTACTGTTCCCAAGGTACTGGTGTGTCTGATCCTTAAACCTTTCCTGTTTTTGAGCTCCTGGAATGCTCTCAATTCATTGATTTCAAGGAAGAAAATCAGATCCACCCATAGATGTCACATCAGTTTGAGTTTTTGACAGTAGGAGAATTACATCTCCCTTTCCGGTCTTTCTGGCTGGATTCTGCCAACATGTCAGTCAGAAACATTGCTGTTCTGAAGGGACTACTCTAGCCCAAAGCTTCAATTTGAGGTCTGTGTCTGTTGGACAGAAAATGCATGGTCTGGGTATCATCAACCCAGGCTTTGAATAACCAGTGAGAAACTGAAAGTGCTAAAGGAAATTGTCCTTTATCATTAAGATCTCTGACCAATGAAAAACACAGGTGTAAGCAAAGAACTTCACACTGCTGGGCACATTGTTCTCTCATCCTGTCTCTTCTTACTATTTAAATGTGTGTTACACTAAAGTGCACTAAAGTCAGGTCTTTCATGCTTTTCCTACTGCTTGAGTCAGTTTGCTAGACTTCAACAGGCTGTAGGAAGATGTCTGTTTTCTAACTGAGCAATGCAGTTTTAGATGGTCAGCGTTGACATGAAAATGTTTGTATTTGATACCTGACATGGACAAAAAATCCAGGATGGGTGGGGAAAATAAATGCTGGCATAAAACCTAACTAAAGAAGTTCCAGCAGTGTAGGTTTACAAAGGACATGTTGACAGAACTGAAAATTTGAGAAAAAACGCTTTTCTTCCTCCCTCTAGTTGCACCTATGACAACCCAGAAAGTAACAGTCATTTAGTGATAATGACTTTAGTTTAAAACAGATAACCAAAGAAATTGTATGGATTTGCAGCAACTGAAGGGCTCAATAGGAGAAGAGGACTTTGTCTGCTGCCACTATATTTCACTTGGGCAGCTTTAGCCAGCACTGACCTTACATAGGACCTGGATGTCTTTGAAGAGCTGTCTCTTTCAAGTCCCTTGCTGCTGGCATTTTATACATAGTTGTATACTTATTTTTACACAGATATTTATTTAGATCAGCTACTACACAACATTAAGAAGATCATGTAATATTTTGTACCTACATGCCACACACACATTTTAAAATGACAATTCTAATGCCATTGAAATGTTATTTATCTAGTGAGTTTTGCACTCCTTGGAAGAATTTTTGATATGTGGAGTACATTTTGTCTGTTTCCAACTATTTTTCTGCTGAGTATTAACATTGCTGGGTACATCTGTTTCATGGGATAAGAGATCAGTTTGCATTCCTAAAAAGTCAATGCCTTCTAATTTCCTATGTGAGTGCATGCAGTAGAGGGAGAACTCTGATGTATGATACATGAAAGCTTGAACACTTGGTAATGTTAAAATTGCTCAAGGAGCTCTTGTGTTTAGTCTTGTGCTTCCTCCTTCTGTCTTCATTTTCTTGTTTACATATTTTATTTCACTTCCAGTTGAAACAGCAGGATAGGAAGTAACTTGAGGGAGAAGGAAAGGTATTACTTTGTTTTATGGTTCATTATTCTGCAGGGGGGAGCTTGAAAATATAAAATAGTACACAACTCATGAACTGAAAGCTGTATTAGAATTTTGTTGCTTGTTTTCATCTAGAAGGGGAAGCTGAAAATTATTCATTAAAGAGAAAGCAGAGGAGAACTATGACAAATGCATGATGTCTTAAGTACTCTCAGAAATAGATTTGGCATTTTCTGCTGAAGGAGATGTTATGCTATTGAATAAGACTAATACATTTGTCTTAAGTTTTTTTGAGTCTTTGCCTCTCTGACTATATATATGCAATGCTTAACCTGCAAAAGTCATATCTACTAAAGTCTTGACTGTTCCTTAAGAACTGAAGCAAGGTAACTCGTGTAAGTCTAGTTCAAAAGATAATTTGATGCATCATCTGTAGTGAGGTGACCATCTCCTAAAAAAAAAAAAAAAAATAGAAGATACCGGTGCTTAATGCTTGGAACAGATCCGTGGCTGACATGCTTCCTGAATCCAATGCATTAAATGTAATCCAAGATCATTTCTGATTAAATATTTCTATCTGGTAGGTACTTTTACTGTAGTTCTGACAGTTGTTCTTCATCCACTCCTTTGTCTTCTTTACATAACCACTGCAGCATTTCTAATATACGTTGAAATGCGCAAAAAAAGGTATTCTTCTTTCTTTTATATAATTCTGAGCAAAACTCCATCATTATAAAATTTCCACTGGAAAGTTAAGTAGCAGGTCTTCTAAATTTCCCAGAGGAAAATATATTTATCCTGAAAAAAATTCATTTGCTCTGGAATACATTAGACAAATTGAAGATATACAAACAAACTCAAACTAGTCCAACGCAAAATCCTAACAAATAACAATTCCAGTATCCCAGTTATGTCTAAATTTTCTTTGCCTGTGAAGCAAAAGACCTGCTTTATTTCCTTGAACCTTGGTTGCAGTGAGATTAAATAATAAATGTTGAATTGAGCTGTAGACTATGCTGGAAGCAGTGTCTCTGTCCTGGGAAACTCTTTCAAGATTTTCATAAATGTTTCCTTAAGCTCCTCACAGAGAGAGGAGGAATGTTGCTTGCATCTCCTCCTCCTTATCCTTGCCCCCAGCTACACCAATAGCATGTTCACCTACTTAGAGTGCAGAGAACAACAAGCCATTTAAAGCAAGAAGGCCATCTGGATTTTGCTGGGAAATCACCTCGGTTGCCATCCTCTCTCGAACCCTTCTTTGTGTCATATCTCTCCCCCCTATATAGCTCTGTTATTCAAGATTAAAAACCTTGCTTGTTCTGTCTTACCAGAAATAATGTGGTCAGCTGGACTAGGGAAGTAATTCCCCCCCATTTTTGACACTGGTGAGGACACACCTCATGTTCTGTGTCCAGTTCTGGGCCCCGCACTACAAGAAGGACATTGAGGTGCTGGAGCATATTCAGAGAAGGGCAACAGAGCTGATGAAGGGTTTGGAACATAAGTCCTATGAGGAGCAGCTGACGGAGCTCGGTCTGTTTGGCCTGAAGAAAAAGAGTATCGGGGAGGCCACATCACTCTCTACAACCACCTGAAAGGAAGGTGTAGCCAGATAGGGGTTGGCTTCTCCCAGACGACAAGTGATAGGACAAGAGGACACAGTCTCAAGCTGCACCAGGGGAGGTTTAGCTTGGTCATTAGGATTAATTTCTTCATAGAAAGAGTCATTCAGCATTGGAATAGACTGTCCAAGGAGCTGGTGGAGTCACCATCCCTGCAGGTATTTAAGACTGGACATAGCACTCAGTGCCAAGGTCTAGGTGACATGGTGGTGTTCAGTCATAATTTGAACTCAATAATCCCAGAGGCTTTTCCCAACCTAATTGATTCTGTAATTCTTATCAACAGAATCATAGAATGTCTGGAGTTGGAAAGGACCCATAAAGCTCATCGAGTCCGTCACCCTGCTCCTCACAGGACTCTCTGAAATGAAACCATGTGACTAAGAGCATCATCCAGATATTTTTTGAACTCTAACTGGCTTGATGCCGTGTCCACTTCCCTGGGGAACCTGTTCAACTGACCAACCACCTTCTCTATGAAGAACCTCTTCCTCATGTCCAATCTGAACTTGCCCTGACACAGCTTTATTCCATTTCCTCGGGCCCCATCACAGGTCACCAGAGAGAGAAGAGCAGCACCGTCCCCTCCACTGCCCCCACTGAGGAAGTTGTGGGCTGCAATGAGGTCACCCCTCAGCCTTCTCTTCTCTAAGATGAACAAGCCAAGTGACCTCAGACACTCCTTATAAGTCTTGTCCTTACGAGCTTTCACCATATTGCTCATCCTCTAGTAGTGCAATGTCCTTACATTGCAGCATCCAAAACTGCACACAGTATTGAGGTGGGGCTGCACCAGCACAGAATAGAGCAGATCAGTCACGTCCCTGGACCAGCTGGCAATCAGCATGTGGTTGGCCCTTTAGGCTACCAGGGCCCACTGTTGACTCATATTCAGTTTGCCATGGACCAGAACCCCCAGATCCCTTTCTGCAGGGCTGTTCTCCAGCCCCCTGTTCCTCAATTTGTATATATAACCAAGATTATCCCATCCCACATGGAGAATCCAGAACTTGCTCGATTTCTGTGCAGTTGGTGATTGCTGAGCTTCCCAGTTTATCCAGATGTCTCTGTAAGGCCTCTCTACCCTCAAGAGAATCCACAGCTCCTCCTAGTTTAGTATCATCAGCAAAATTCTTAATGTTTCAATTCCTGTGTACAGATCATTTATAACAAAAACATTAAAGAGCACTGGTCCTAAAACTGGTGACTGGCCACTAGCCTGGCATAACTCCCTTTGAGCCCAACCCATGAGCCAGTTGCTCTCTCAACGCATGATGTATTTATCCAGCTTTGTGCTGCACATTTTGTCCAGAAGGATGCGGTAAGAGTATCAAAATCTTTGCTTGAATCAAAAAAAACCCTCACATCTTCTGGTTTCCCTTGGTCAACTAGATGGGTGACCTTGTCATAAAAGGAAATTAAGTTACTTAAGCAGGATTTTCCCTTCATGTATCCTTGCTGGCTATGATCAGTGAAGTTCATTTCTTTTGTGTAAAAGAAATGCAGTGTTTCACTGAATAGGTTCTGCTTGAGGGTTTTAAGCTTGATGCTTTGACTTGAGCTTTGTAGGATAGAGGCAAGGTCACGTAATATGTACCTTCAGCACACTGAGAAAGGTCCCTATCGGGAAGCTTTTTGCTTTCTTTTTCATCCCTGTTCAGATGATTAGGCACTTGAAAAACAGCTTGGAAGAAATATTTAATCATAATTTGTTGGTGGGCTCAAGGAATTAATATCTGCCGTGAATGGTTATTACTTCTGTGGAATTTCTGAAGTCAGACGCTGAGCATGTTTTTTTAAGTTGGATAACGTAGACACTCTGGTGCAATAATCAAGAAACAAACTTTCCCCTTATCAGAACACTTACACAGGGGATATTAATCTGGTTTTTTATGATGTTCATTAATCAATGGAAGTCTTAGGTAACTTAATTTTTCATTTTTCTTCACAAAGGTGTATATATACCTATCTTTTCTGTCTTCTATAAAATCTCTCCACACTAGAAATAAAACTCTTTCGAGTAATGGTTATTGTAACATGAGTTAACAAATCCCTCCTCTGTAGGCACACCCTAGAGTATCAGAACTTCAGAAGAGATTTTGTGGCTCAAAATGGCCTGCGGTGAAATGTTCCATTATGGCCAGACCAGAAAGTTATGGTTCATTTTGAGACCTTTGTTATGGGGGGCAGTGAGTGAATTCATTCAAAATTAGTCTTTCCTGCATCATTTTCCCCCCAATCGTTCAGCCCTTTAGATGGGCACATACATTGAAAACATAACAATTGCCATCAGTTCTACAAAATATCTCATAAAAGCACATCGACAACTCTATTTCCATGGCCTGGGTCTAGGGACTTACTCCGCAAGTGTGTGCACTGAAAAGAAATAAACTAAAATAAAAAAGATTTTTTTTTTCTTTTTTTTTAACAGTGCCTTGGTTAAAATAGGCAACAAATTGGAAACTTCCCAGATAGTCATCAATCAGTGACCTACTAAAATTTATTTAAGAGTATAGAGGCTTCTTGCAGGGGAGTCCCAGACTCTTATTTTTCATTAAGTCTGTGAAATCTTGCTAGTGTATTGATCATAGAGTCACAGAATCATAGAATGGTTTAGGTTGGAAGGGACCTTAAAGATCATCTAGTTCCAATGTCCCTGCCATAGCCAGGAACANCCAGAGAGAGAAGAGCAGCACCGTCCCCTCCACTGCCCCCATTGAGGAAGTTGTGGGCTGCAATGAGGTCACCCCTCAGCCTTCTCTTCTGTAAGATGAACAAGCCAAGTGACCTCAGACACTCCTTATAAGTCTTGTCCTTACGAGCTTTCACCATATTGCTCATCCTCTAGTAGTGCAATGTCCTTACATTGCAGCATCCAAAACTGCACACAGTATTGAGGTGGGGCTGCACCAGCACAGAATAGAGCAGATCAGTCACGTCCCTGGACCAGCTGGCAATCAGCATGTGGTTGGCCCTTTAGGCTACCAGGGCCCACTGTTGACTCATATTCAGTTTGCCATGGACCNGCATGTTGGTGGCTCTTTAGGCTACCAGGGCCCACTGTTGACTCATATTCAGTTTGCCATGGACCAGAACCCCCAGATCCCTTTCTGCAGGGCTGTTCTCCAGCCCCCTGTTCCTCAATTTGTATATATAACCAAGATTATCCCATCCCACATGGAGAATCCAGAACTTGCTCGATTTCTGTGCAGTTGGTGATTGCTGAGCTTCCCAGTTTATCCAGATGTCTCTGTAAGGCCTCTCTACCCTCAAGAGAATCCACAGCTCCTCCTAGTTTAGTATCATCAGCAAAATTCTTAATGTTTCAATTCCTGTGTACAGATCATTTGTAACAAAAACATTAAAGAGCACTGGTCCTAAAACTGGTGACTGGCCACTAGCCTGGCATAACTCCCTTTGAGCCCAACCCATGAGCCAGTTGCTCTCTCAACGCATGATGTATTTATCCAGCTTTGTGCTGCACATTTTGTCCAGAAGGATGCGGTAAGAGTATCAAAATCTTTGCTTGAATCAAAAAAAACCCTCACATCTTCTGGTTTCCCTTGGTCAACTAGATGGGTGACCTTGTCATAAAAGGAAATTAAGTTACTTAAGCAGGATTTTCCCTTCATGTATCCTTGCTGGCTATGATCAGTGAAGTTCATTTCTTTTGTGTAAAAGAAATGCAGTGTTTCACTGAATAGGTTCTGCTTGAGGGTTTTAAGCTTGATGCTTTGACTTGAGCTTTGTAGGATAGAGGCAAGGTCACGTAATATGTACCTTCAGCACACTGAGAAAGGTCCCTATCGGGAAGCTTTTTGCTTTCTTTTTCATCCCTGTTCAGATGATTAGGCACTTGAAAAACAGCTTGGAAGAAATATTTAATCATAATTTGTTGGTGGGCTCAAGGAATTAATATCTGCCGTGAATGGTTATTACTTCTGTGGAATTTCTGAAGTCAGACGCTGAGCATGTTTTTTTAAGTTGGGTAACATAGACACTCTGGTGCAATAATCAAGAAACAAACTTTCCCCTTATCAGAACACTTACACAGAGGATATTAATCTGGTTTTTTATGATGTTCATTAATCAATGGAAGTCTTAGGTAACTTAATTTTTCATTTTTCTTCACAAAGGTGTATATATACCTATCTTTTCTGTCTTCTATAAAATCTCCCCACACTAGAAATAAAACTCTTTCGAGTAATGGTTATTGTAACATGAGTTAACAAATCCCTCCTCTGTAGGCACACCCTAGAGTATCAGAACTTCAGAAGAGATTTTGTGGCTCAAAATGGCCTGCGGTGAAATGTTCCATTATGGCCAGACCAGAAAGTTATGGTTCATTTTGAGACCTTTGTTATGGGGGGCAGTGAGTGAATTCATTCAAAATTAGTCTTTCCTGCATCATTTTCCCCCCAATCGTTCAGCCCTTTAGATGGGCACATACATTGAAAACATAACAATTGCCATCAGTTCTACAAAATATCTCATAAAAGCACATCGACAACTCTATTTCCATGGCCTGGGTCTAGGGACTTACTCCACAAGTGTGTGCACTGAAAAGAAATAAACTAAAATAAAAAAGATTTTTTTTTTCTTTTTTTTTAACAGTGCCTTGGTTAAAATAGGCAACAAATTGGAAACTTCCCAGATAGTCATCAATCAGTGACCTACTAAAATTTATTTAAGAGTATAGAGGCTTCTTGCAGGGGAGTCCCAGACTCTTATTTTTCATTAAGTCTGTGAAATCTTGCTAGTGTATTGATCATAGAGTCACAGAATCATAGAATGGTTTAGGTTGGAAGGGACCTTAAAGATCATCTAGTTCCAATGTCCCTGCCATAGCCAGGAACAGCTTCCACTAGATCCATCCAAGATGACCTTGAACACTTTCGGGGATGTGAACCTACTCTTCTTCAATTTGAAGCCATTCCCCCGTGTCCTGTCACTTGATCCACAGCTCATGTTGGGCATTTTTACCCTCTACACTTCACATTCATTTGTGGGGAAGAGGGAGAAAAAACCTACACAGCAAACCCCCCAACAGCAAAATAAAACAACTGAATTTTTCTATCAAAGTCACTTAATAAGGTTCCTTAGCCTGTTACTTCAACAGTGTAAGGATTACCTGTTCATTCTATAGTCCTTCAGCTGCATGATCAGGACTGAGACTTGCCTGAGCACCTGTAGCACAAACTCCAGGCTGTAGAAGTTTCCTATTCCAAAACAGAAAATTTTACTTCTTTGTAATGAGAAAACACACACCATTTTTTCTCTTTCACTTTCAAACAAAGCATTCCTGTGCCCTTCCTTTCTCCTGTGTTCTATTCCTGAAGAATTGCTGTGATTCATACTTGCAAAGTGCCTGTGTAAATGGAACCTTTAGGGGTGCAAACTTTTTTTAAGGAGTATGCTACTGTTCATTTGCAAGCTGCAAAGATAATGTAATATCCAGAAGTATTAGATTTTCTAATATACAAGCCCAAAAAAAATGGAGCATGTCCATTAAGTCTTTGATGTTAGTGCTACAAAGCCAGTTCTTGGTATAACAAAATAAATGTAACTTAGTCATGCTTTTAATCCAGACACTCTTCATCCTGTTGAGTGAGAGAGGCTTTATCAGAAAAAGACTTGATATGTTCAGCGCTCAGCTGGGTCATTTAATGCACGTTCTCAAAAGTTTGTCAGTTCTGATTTACTTGCATCAAAAGCCCCATATGAAAATGATCAGGTGCAAAATTTTAGATAGATGAGGGGAAAAAAAAGAATCAATATGCAGCTTGCAATTTAATTTTTGCTGTAAGAGTTATCTGGGAAAGATCTCAAACATTAGTCAGGTACAATAGCTGCTCTAGATGGTACTTAGAAGGATAAATCAGATAGGTTTTTCTGCATTAATCCCTTTTACGCTACGCATAATAACCCAAATTATAAAAGTTTCTGTCCTATATAGAGTCATCATTTTGAAATCAACTGGATTAGGAAGAGACTGCAAGCAGTCATATGCTTAATTCCACTCCTGACAGTGGATGCAAAGTATGTAGATCTGTATGAGTCAAAAACATACATTCCTCTTCCCCCAGTTTTTCTTTTCCTCTCTCTTTGCACCTTTCTTCCACAAAACACTGGAGCTCTACCCATGCTCTTTTTGTGTCTTAAGAGAGGAGCCCATTTTACAGAGAGACCAGTCATTTTTCAAGGCATACCATCTTATAAACACTAACACAGAGAAAATCAAAGTTACAGAAAGTGACTTTCAGAGGAAGATGGGCAAAAGTTGCTCTCCTCATCTTTGACTACAGAGCTTGCCCTCTGAGCTCATACAAGGCGATACTGGGGGGCAACTTGTCCACCATCATCAGACCCAGACCCACATGCACACTGACTTAGGAGGAAACATAATTAAAATCATCTCAATGGTACAGTGGAAGTTACAATATCAACCACCCTGTATATTTAACTTTAGTCTAGCACTTTACAAACAAAGCTGATTCTGCTGGTCAGGCATCTGACAGCTCTAGGATGGAGAGAAACCTCTTGGTGACCATTATGTCTGAAAGTTTTTACATGCAATTATGCATCTACCATTGCAAACCAAATGATGTTCTTTTCAATTTCTCTTATGTGTTCCCATAAACAGCATTGGTGTTCATGTTTTTAAAAACAGACACATTCTCTTCTGATATATTTTATTTTCTTGACTGCATGGGAATGAGTGAAAATTGGTAAGCCTTGATTTTCAGGTGAATGACACTGTTTTCCCTTTTATAAGATTACAACTTACTGAATCTTTTCTTCCCATAAGAGAAACTGAAAATAGGTCATCCAAATTCTCCATTACTACACTGTATGTGCCCTTCAGGGATATTGGAAAAATTGAGACACGTCAGTTAAATACAGCAGACAAAATAATACGCACATCAATCAGTGACTGGAAACAGTGTCCAAAATGTTATTTATTGCAAGTTTTCATCAAATATGCATTATTCTAATGATCGACACATTACAAAGACAGACACTTTGAAGAAAAATTATATGGAAGAAGACTAAAAAAGATTGCAGTTGACTTGGTGGGGAAATGTGGTTTAATTTAAAAATCATATAGTTGTTATGGAAAGAGCCATATAAATCAAACTTGTCAATGTTGACAAGGTTTTTATCAGGATTTCTAGTTCTCTATAGTCTCCCAAATATCACCTAATGAGTATGTATAATAAAGTCAATTTCCAAGCTGTTGCACTAAGAATAATGATATAAGTTTTCCTTTCTCTTTTATCAATAGAAAAGTTTTATCCGATTTATGTGCATGACTTTGGTATGGAAAGGGAAGAGTGCATAAAAAGGAAAAAATAGTCCACTCTGCCTATAAACTTACATATAGTACATTACCCTAGATACAGTTCAATGTATAAACTGAGTGGAAGAGTCACTGATTTTTGAGGATTATTTTTGTTTTTTTTTTTTTTTCCTTGGTTCTAGTATGAAAAGATAACAGCTTTAATGGAAAATAGCCACAGGTACTAGGACTCAGCTCTCAGCATCCCTTTCCATTCCTACCTCCCTGCCTCATAGAGATGCACACAAACATATATGCACACAATACCCATTGATTCCATTTTTCCTCCCCCATTCTACAATTAATTCTGTGCGTTATTTAGTAATTGTGCTTGTGGTTTGCTCTCATGTTCATTTTTTCCTACATGAAGCTATATGTATACTGCTGTTCTTGTAAAATTGTCACAAACTGGTGAGGTTTTGGAAGGAGGAGGCTATATTTTAGTGTCTCTGCAGGCCAGGTAAGGGCCAGTGCCTGTAAGTTTTGAAAGGGTAAAGAGTAGTATAAGGAAAATTCAAGTCCTGCCTAAAGAGTGAGTTAATTGAAGAGAAAGGAAGCCTGAAGACTTTATTATTAGCAGCAGCAGCTTCTAGTAACAGGGTGCCTTAATTTTACAGAGCAACTTAACAATGAAATGTACTCCCTTCTTTTTTTTTTTTTAACTAAGAATTTGATTCCAAAGACTTAGAGACTCTTTTGTAGACAGCATTTTCCAATAATGCTCACAAAAAAAAGTAGCACTAATGGGGAGAAGATGGAGAAGGAAGATAAATTTGTGGGAAATAGAGCTTGTATCTGACAGTGTGACAACCAATGCTTCTTGGAGTTTAACTTTTAAATAGAGGGCTTGTGTGCCAGTTCCCTAAAACTAAAAATGGATCCAGAGGAAATGACTTTCCAGAGAACAAGCCAGCCACTTTGGACAGACTGGACACAAGCCATCCACACAGCTGCCGGTGGCTCCAGCCAATTGCTGGTCTGCATGCTGCTAGGAGAGTCCTGTATTTTCCATAGAGCAAAGAGCATATGGGCCTTTCCACAGCTGACTCAGAGGAGGAGGAAAAAGTGGCAGCAAAACACCAGAGTTTGCTTTGCTTAATTATGGTGGTCATGAGAACTTTAAATGACAAATAAATGTGTATTAAAAAAAGCAAGAGAGATTTTTACACAAAGGTTGGTGTTCCTCCTTACCCTGTAGCATGGGAACATATTTTGCACAAGGCTGTCTGATTTTATCCAATGAACGTTTCAGAATGGCTCCTATTCCTATCATCTGAGTAAGCTCTGAGCCACATAAGGTGCAGCAATCTGTGCAGGGCCAGCAGGAACAAGTAGTGTTAATTTTTCTTCTGCTCTTACCTTTCCTGAAGCTGTTCAGAACTGGGAAAACAAAACCACAGTGATACTTTTATTGCTAGTCAGAAATAGTTTACGGGACAGAAAAGGAAGCAAAGCTTTACAAGCCTGGCATGAAGCCTATACTGTGCCGCTCTTTCTGGCACAGGTTATAAACAGAGCTGCTCACCATAGACCAGTCTAATATCAAGGTTTCTTTGGAAATACACAGCATTTCTACTGATCACTGAAACATAAGAAAGAGTGTTGTAATGCCAAACAACAGAGGTGACTTGCATAATGCTGTCTAAATATGAGAAAGGAAGTAACTGAATTTTCAGCTCTTTATATTATGCCTAGATCACATAGAAACTTGAACATTCAGGCCAATCCTTTTCATTTTGAATGATGCAATGAAGCCTCACTCTCTACTTACAGAATATAGTTATTGGAGATGTTTTGTTTGGTTAGTTGATTTTGTCTCTATACCTGTTTCTAATCTTTTGTGTTTCATGAATTGCATTTGTATGGAAAGAATGCAAACACTGGAGGAAGTTTTTCCCTTTTTTGTCAATAAACTGCAGACAGTTCCTGTAAAGCCCAAATCTTAAGCAAACAGGCAGCCTACCCCATATTTCTATACATGGATGCACAGAAGAGTTAATAAGTATGTAGATGTATAATCATTAAATGCTAGATCCACAGATATGATCACAAGGTTGCAATCTTGTTAGGTGTGTTTCTATGCTATAAGACTTTTGCATTAGCATATGGAATCTACATATTTCTTTTCAAGGCCTCATTTCTCCCTCCAAAGCAGAGAATCATAAAGTAGTGCTTCATAATAGTCTGGAGTTAGATTATGGTCTTTTCATATAAGTAATCTTTTCATCTTTAAAATAGAATTAGACTATGACTACATAGAGGATTTTGCTCAATGTAATATGTGTCTGATGAGTTAGGCTTTGTGATCTAGAAATCAGGTTTGGTGTAAGTATCAGTTCTTGCTTTACACGTTTTTCCCTTATCTCTGCACAGGAATCTCATACATCTGACACAAGCCTTCTCTCTAGCCTTCTTGGTGTTGTTGCTTAAAAGTAGAGAGCCTCTGCAACAACCATTATTTTTCACCAGTGAGAATCTTCCTGCTGACCCCATAAGTATGGTATTAACCATGTTTCTCCCTGGACCTGGTGCACAGCAGTAGGCTGTGTGGGGAATGGCTTTGAGGCAGTTTTGGCATACACATAGAGGACAGGAGTTTGTGAGGCTGCTGTGCCCCATGTTTCCAGCTCAGCACATGGAGTTGCAGGAAGAGGGTTGAGCAAGGAGTTTGAGTAACAACTGCAAGGTAGCAAAGTGCAGTGAAACCAAGGGCTTAAATTTGACACCTACAACAACTGTAAGAGCTGATGGCAAAGTCAGGCTGAATCTTCGTCTTCAGTGACAGTAAAAAGAGAGGAAGAAATAATGTGTACTTTTCCCAAGTTAACAAGTTTATATTAGCTATCCGGATATAAAATCTTATGCAAACAAGATTTCTATAGTTTTGTTCCACAAATTCAAAGCAAGATTATATACCCTTTCCTCATAAGTTTATCTTGCTTAAATTACAACACAAGAAAACAAACTGCTATTATATTTGTTTGTCTGGGGCTTTAACTGCCAGATGTAGCTTATACAGACCAGCAGAACATATTGTCAGGAAAAAAAAGTGGGATTTTTGTTGGGTTTTACTCCTGTTGAAGAAAGAACACAGTTTCACTACCCCTGAAAAAAAGGGCCGTACCCCTTTTTGGACTTCTGGTGTAATAATAGGATCAATTAAATGGGCACCTTTATCCTCCTGCTTTACTATGTTGTTTTCTGTTCTTCTCCCTACTATGTCTTCTACCTAGCTGGTAGCAAAATCTCCCCGAATTTCTTTCAACTGAATGAGTAATAAAACGCTTCTTGCTGGCCTATTTTTCAGTCCTTTCCTTCCTCCAAAACATCTGTGAACAGTGACCTATCCAGCAAAGAGTGTCTGTCCTCTTTTAGGGGAAAAATGTGTGAGATGAACTGTTGCCTAGTGTATTGGTAAAACAAATATAATATTCATGTAAAAGTGCTCTAGCTGTAGACAGAAAAGTCTATAAATTGCATGTATACAGTTCAGCCATCCTCAATACAATGAAGGATGGTGTCTGTAGGAGTTTTTCTTAAACTTCACCTATTCTCAGTTTTTACTTTCTCAAGCCATGAAATTTGCATCATTGCCTCCGGGAAATAACTTTTGTCTTAATGGATCCTGCTCCTTTTCCTACTTAAATGTAGCCTTTTTTGACTGCATCTCAATGCTATTAATTGATGGTCACTTCCCATCTTAATCATTTCCATTTGTTACACATTATTGCAATCCTGAAAATACAGAGGTTAAGCAGCTCTGAGCTCATTGCACCATCTGAGCTAATTTGAATTGTGCCCAAATTTCACATCTTATCTTCTAAATTCCAGTGGATGGCTTTAGAAGCAGAAGCTCTGATTTTCTGGAGTAACTGGCACAGGATGGGCTAGGTCTAGGAAGTCTAAAACCTTTGATAAAGTCATGCTGTAAGCTTCAGTGAAGTGTCCTAAATCCAAACCCACATTAGCAAATTTGGGTCAGAACTACTCTAAGCATAGTTTATTAATGTCAAGAAATAGATATTAAAATCCTCTGTAGTTTCTTGGCTGATTTCTACAAAGGCTTTAAATTCAAAATGCTATTATGGAAGTGTGTGCCAGTTTTGTCCTTAATTAACCCATTAAGCCTTGTCCTGCCAACAGCGGATTATATAAATATAACCAGAGCAAACCTATCCTGCAGAGAAGAGGAAGACTTGCCTGTCTTACTACATTCATATTCTGTTTTGATATTCCCAGAGCCATTGTTCTCATTTGGAAGATGATGAGCATTTCCTAAATTTATGACTTTGGGCTGGATTTTACAGTAGAAAAAACTGTCATAAATTCTGCTGATTCCAGTTGAGATACAGACCTGATTTATAGGCAGCCCTGATCTATAGCTATTGGCCTTTTTGACTGGGAAATTTGGTCTCTAGTGTATGAGTTGAAAAATAGTATTAACAAGACCTGAAATAAAACTCTGTCTTCCCAATCTCTTACAGAGAGCAACATAATTCTAATTAAATGTCTCTGAAGAACTAAAAAAAACTGTTTAAGGTTGCAAACATCTTTTAATTGTGCTTTCTATTCCTCTGGGAGAATTCCAGCTGAACAAGAGCCTTGTGAGAAAGCTCAAGCAACTGATCACTTTAACCACATTGCAACTAAATTAAGCATCTGAAGATCTCATTTTGACACATTGCTCTCCCTACAAATGCTTGTGTTTAAGATGTCAAAGCTGTGCCTTGACTATAAAGGGAGAGAGGGTTCTGAGATAAACATTTTGGGAAAGAAAAATAAAAGAGTCATTTATCTCTCAGATTGGGACAATTTGCCATGCTCCTGCTGCTATGAGAAATATTCTTCCCACCAGGTCTTCTCAGGAGATTATCCACAGGGAGAGGAAAGTGTTTCCCACCGTGCCAGAAAGTCAAAAACATCCAACAAGTATCAAAACAACCCTCCCCAAGGCCTGTTGGGATGAATTTTTTGGGAGTCCTATGATGGTGAGAATGAGGTTGGAGGGGAGGACAAGGAGATTTAGAAGAGAAATTACTTATTTAATAGAAAATCTTCTTTTCTCGAAGCATATATATATCTAGGATTCAATATGCCACTCTTGCTCATGCTTACCTTGTCACTAACAAATGAAGCCTGCTGCCTGCAACCAGGTATTTTCAAATATAAACACTATAGGCAAGCTGCTGAACAGCACTGTGTGAACAGCCTGCTGCCGGGGCTGCTGCTGCTGCAACTGGTGCTTGGAGACCTCTTAAATGTGTGCCACTGTCTTTCTGTGCTCCAGTGTGCTCCCATTCTTTATTCTGATGACCAGCTAACTTGAGTATTGCAAATCTACTGAGGGTGTATAACCTGTCATAACTTTGTCTAAGATTTCATATTGCCTTGGAAATATTTAACTTCTGAAAATAATTATAAGCATATTTTAGCAGGCAAAGTGTATTCCAGCAACTGAGGAGACATTTGACCTACCTCACCAGTTTCCTGCTTGTGCTGCTCTTGTAAAGAGGTTGCTGGTAGGTTTATATTTGCTATTTAAGTACCCACAATTGTACTGAAATTTTTATGGTCATGCAAATGAATGAAGATTGAATCCATTTTCCTGATTACCCCCTCTGTGAACTCACAAGAGCTAAGATATCTTGCTTACTTGCCATAATCTTAAAGCTCATGAAAAAAGCTCACAGTCTGCATAAATTTGATGTACTAAATAGAAAGGGCTAATAAGGCCTGAGGGCTTGCTGCTCAGCATGGAGTTCAGCCATCTGAGCTTTCCAACACTGAGCTTAAGATACAAGCTCCATATCCTGTACTGAAGTGTGATTGCTTGAGCCTCTCTTTCTTTCTCCTGAAGGCTGTTTCTTGTTGCAAACGTGCTCTGATAGCTGGGAGCATTTAACCTTTATTTACTCAGTAACAGACCTCAGGACTTTGATTTGCATGTATGAGTCATTACCAGATGACCACTGCTTCCCACTAAGATTCCTTAAAGTAGGGTTTCAGTTGCAGTTGGTGCCAGTTGACTTAACCCCAGGAAGAAGTTTACTTGAGGCCCATTCATTGAGGAGCTGGCCCCATGTGCTCTCTGCCAGACGAGACCATTGTTATGACTACAAGGCCTTGAGAAGAGAGAAGACCTGCAATTCTTTCTCACTTCCAAATTATTCTTACCTGTTGTAAAAAAAAGACATATGTCCAAAAGCATGTTCTTTATTCACAAAGGCTCTGCATACCAATTATCATCTGTACATTAAGGAAAAAATAAGTGATTTCTTCAAAGAGTGCAGCGTTAACTGTTGTCTGTGTGTGGTTAGAATGCAAGGATGCATCAGTGATCTGTCTGAAGTGTGTCTATGAACATGAGGTTCTTTTGCTTCATATTATTCATTCAAAAAACAGAAATGGGATTGCCTGAAATGGACTTGATGCTGCTCCTTTCTCACCTTGAAATGGTGTGTTTTTCAAAGAATTTTACAATCTGAGTGCTCCACTACAACAGCTTTTGCAGTACTGCACATTTCCACCCTGCTCTATACTTGAGATCCTATTGTAATTGTTACTATATTCTGTATATATATAAACACATATAAATATTATATATATATATTAAAATATATATATATTTGCATTTTCTTCTTGCTGTAGTGCTGTGTTGATCCTGGGAATCTTGCCTGAGCCCTGAGTGAGCCAATGGACATTGTAATATGACTTTTAATGTTCATGCAGATGCTGGCTTGGTCTCAGGCAGCAGAGAGGTGCCCATCACCTGCTTTCTGGAATGATGTTTGCTTATGGATGCTGGCTCTGGTCTGGGAGACTCAGCTGTTTCATGGTCCCAGCTATAAAGCTGATGCTTGTGCCGTTTTTCTCTTTAAAGAAATGATCATTAACAATACTTAAGATTCATAATGCTCTATTGTAAATGTTGATAGGTCTAGAGGCAATTTTCACTTCCTATTAATGTCAGGCATAAACCTGATGAGTTCATTAACTGGATTTATGCAGTTTGTTGGTGATAACAAGAAAAATATTAAAGCTTTAGTTAACACCTTTTTTCAAGGGTACAGAACAGGCTGAGCTTTTGATTTGTTTATTTGAACTTCAAGTCACTGCATATATATACATGTTTATATATATATAAAGTCTGCCTCTGTGTGGATTATGTGCTCTTAATGAGTATTAACAACATTAATCTCTATATTTTGATTGAATTTGACTGTGAAAGGCAAAGAAGGTCTTGTTTCAAGTTTTGACAGTAGATTTCTGATGCTTGTTAGAAGAATCATGAGAAGCTCCATTTCCCAGTTCTAGTATCTCAAGTTATGCAAAAGCACTAAAAGCCAAATGCCACACTTAGGGCAGAAGGATCCCTGGCAATACACACTCATTACGGAGCTACTCTGTTACGTGGAGAGTCCACTCCTGCAGAGTGTCCTTGCAGCTAGAGGCATGTTGGGCAGCCTCAGCCAGCACACAGCCTGCACGCTCAGCAAAGGGTTCTTTCTCCTTTAAAAAGCACTGTGCCCAGTTCGGGGGCACCTAAATGGATTTTTTTACCTTTAAAGTGAAAAACACTGGAGAATTTAATTCCAATCTTCTGCTGCCGGAAGAGACATCACAGAGAATACCAAGCCATACTTCCGTCAGAGGGACACAGCAAAAGGGCAAGAAGCAGTGCTTAAAAGCTACAGTACTAGAAGATCCAACTGGATAAAACAGGGTGGGGGGAGAGGGATAACACTGCTAAAGCCAGTCAAACACTAGATCAGTATTCAGAAAGTCATGGGATCTCCATCTTTGGATATCTTCGTAACTCAGCTATCAAAGGCCATGAGAAACTTCATCTAGTTTTGAAATTAGCCCTACTTTGAGCAGAGGGCTGGACTAGATATTTCCAGGTGTCCCTTCCAACCTCAATTTTTCTATTACTTTTTAAGTGCCTGATGTTTAAGCAAGCTTTTGGCATTTTTAAGTCTCCATTTTCTGGACAGGTAGAGAATAATGTACTTGACTCTGGGAAAAGACCTGTGGGTGATGTTAGTATTTAATGTCTCACTAGCAGCAGTGGTGTTGCACTGGCACCACTAAACTGGAGATCATATGAGCAATGTCAGCCTTGGGTAGTCAAGTATTCGTAAGAAAGGGTCTTGCCTTTTAGCTACAAGTTTTCTACTTCCTCCAATGCTGTGTTCTCCAAGCCTGCCTTTGAACTTGCAATTTCTTATGGCAATTAACCAGACCTCTGAGTTGCCCTAGTTGTGTACACCCAGTGTGGAGAGATAAAGGACAATCGCTTGAACTGAAATTACTAATGCTCTTAGCAGGGCAAGGAGAAAATGACCAGCAATTGAAAATAAAGGCCATTTTATGTGGTCTAATCAGAGCATTATATTGGGAGAACATGTACTTGGCATGAAAATAAAACAGCAGTTGAAGGATTTTGTCCCTGGAAAATTACAAGCCTTCCATCTGAAACAATGTATTTTTTTAATATTTGGTTTCCAGTACCATAAACATCTGGTGAATTGAAGCTTGCTCAGTATATTAGTATGGAAAGTGCACAGACTATCACTGGTCTATTAAAAAAAAAAAAGGAAAGAAGCAATTAAAAAAATTATAGTGTCATTTCATTTGAAGGAACCTACAATTCATTTGAATTTGAGGGGAGGAAGAGAGAAGAAATGGTCAGTAAATTATTTCAAAGCCATTTTGGAAAATGAAAGATTTTAATAATTTTTTATTTTAAAAAAATCACAAAAAAATTCTGGTATTTATAGTCTTTCCCTAACATGTTTTTTAAAACATTTTTAAAAATAATTTTTCAATCACGTACTATTTGAAAATGCTCTTAAGAATACAAATCTTATGCCATTTAATAAAGCACTAGTACAGCAATTTATTGAAATAAAATGTTTATTTACCTATAGCATCTGACAACAGAATTCACTTGGGTAAAATTTCAGTGTGATTTATCCCCTGAGCTTCACTAAATATTGCTGCAGCTGCATGTTTTAGGCCATTGAACAGCAAAGAAAGGAGAGATATTAATTGTATCTTTTACCATGGCCAAGACATACATTTACTAGATTGCAGCAATCAAATAGCATGTATGTCCTCTTTTTAAAAGAAAAAAAAAACAAGTCTGTCTACCAAAAAATGCTTGTGTAGGGGATTGTACACCATATATTTCCCTCCTAAAAGACCTTGTCACCCTTTATACCACTTGTCATACTGTCAGTTCTAAGTCTGATTAATGTGGAAGAAAATAGAGGGGAAAGTAAGTAGCAGAAAGAAATTCTGTATCCAGGTAATGGCTTTGGAGATGGGGGAGTTGGCCACAGATACAGTGAGGACTTCAGAAAGAGAATACTGATATGACTGTACATGCTTGTTTACATCCAAAATGTGTAGTTAGTGCAGGACTGATCAGACCTGTTTTTTTCAGGAGCTAGCTGACTCAAACCAGTGGATTTGATATAGCTGTGTGTTTCGCCATTTCTGTGGGCATTTAATTTGGTGATATTCCAAAATTTTTCTACTTCTTTGTCTTCGCCTGCTTCTAATTATTTCCTTTAGTCATGTCCAGATAAGCCAAAAGTGGCTGGAAGCTACAGGAAGAGCTTAAATCACTTGGAATATTGACCAGTGTTCAATATCTTTAAATATTCAGGCATTGTATATTCTAATAACCTTCTGGCTTTGCCACAGTGCAGTCCTAGTTTTCATTATTTCCTAGGCCTTTTCCCTGATATTGTTTATATGTCACTTACTATAGCAAAGCAGTCTAATTATCTTTGCTTCTTTCTTTCCTTTCACTTTAAAAGAAAATCATGAGAAAAGAAAAAATAATGGTAGTTGTTTTCTTCTTGCTGTCTGGGGCATGATATCTGTGTTTAACGAAAACCGTTTCTGGATCCTTGTCTGGCCACTGATGGTTAAACCTTTACCAGAGAAGGGATGTCTTGACTGATGGGACTTTGTAGATTTGCATCATGCAGTGCTTTCTTCTGGAGGGATGGAGTTAGGGATATGAACACTTTTGATAGCATGCTTTCTAGAAATTATTATAGGGACTTTTCTGCATGTACTTGCAAGGTTATAAAATACAAAATTTATAAGCTTGATTCTGGTGTCATTTATGGCACTGCACCACTGCTGACAGTTTGGGTAGAAAAACCAGATTCATGCTGGCATGAGTAAGAATAGAACCAGTTCTGTCCATGAAGCTCTTGCCATTGCATATCTTAAAACTTTCTTAGTTGTCTTCAGGAACTCTCCCTCTGTAATATGATAAGACACTCACCTGGGCTGGAAACTCTGAACAGAAAAGGTGGTATTCAACTCTCCCAACTTTTCACAGTCTAATAGATGGCAAGTCATTGAGACTTTCTCTGTCATGAAGCGCTCTAAACTAGATTGAAAGGGGAAAGGGATACAACCAGGCTTGCTAAAGATAAGCCTGGGGGTGGCACACCAGTGTGTGAGAGGTGGTCTGTGGGTAAGGTCCTTCAGTCTGCCCTATGGACTGGAAATGGAGATCCATGCAGCAGTGAAGAAAAAAGGGTTGTCAATGTGCTGGAAATCACAGAAGTGTCTTAGAACCCTCACATGCGAATTAGGGCTTCTCCTGCCTAAAAGGTGATGGGATCAACAGCACAACTGAAGAGCAACCATACCAATACACACAGCACGGACAACAAACAAGAAGAACTGGAAGTCATGGTGCAGTAGGAAAATCATTACATGGCTGCCACTACAGAGACATGATGGGGCAAATCACACAACTGGAGTGTTGCAATGGATGTCTATAAACTCTTCAGAAGGAAGAAGTAAGGAAGGAGAGCATGGAGAGTTTGGATTGTCTGGAGCTAAATAATGGTGGTGATAGGAATGAATGTTTATGGGTGAGAATCAAGGGCAGTAAGGCAGATATCCAGGTGGAAGTCTGCTATGTACCATCCAATCACAATGAAGAGGGAGATGAAATATTTTATATGCAACTGAGAAAAGTCTCACAGTCATTAGCCCTTGTTCTCATGGGGGACTTCAACTTAACAGATGTCTGCTGAAAATAGAATACAGAGGAGAGTCTAGGTGGTTCCTGGAATGTGTGGAAGATAATTTCTTATACAGCAGGTGAGTGAGCCAAGTAAGGAAGGCGACCCACTGGACCTGTAGTTTGTGAACAGAGAAGGGCTGGTGGGTGATGCAATGGTCAGGAGCCATCTTGGACACAGAGATCATGAAGTGATAGAGTTTTCAGTTCTCAGGGAAGTCAAAAGGGGAGTCAGCAGAGCTGCCATCTTGGGCTTCCAGAGGGCAGACTGACTTGTTTAGGAGCATGGTTGAGGGACTCCCTTGGGAGGCAGTCCTGAGGGACAGAGGAGGTCAGGAAGGCTGGACATTCTTCAAGAAGCAAATCTTAAAGGCACAGAAGCAAGCCATCCCTATGTGCCCAAAGGCAAATCAGCATGGAGGAAGACAGTGCTTGATGAACAGAGCTGTAACTGGAACTCAAGGAAGAAGGAAAAAAAAACCCAAAAAAACCCCAAGATTTTATGACCTTTGGAAGAACGGGCAGTCAGTTCAGGAGAACTACAAGGGTGTTGTGAGTCATGCAGAGAGAAAATTGTAAGGGCGAAAGCCCAGATAGAACTTAATCTGGTTATAGCTACGAAAGACAATAAAAGTGTTTCTACAGATACGCTAGCAACCAAAGAAGGGCTAAGGAGAATTTCTTTCCGTCATTGGATACTGGGGGAAACTTACAGACATATGTCTTGAGTGCCATCACATGGCATGTGCAGGACAACCAGGGGATCAGGCCCAGTCAGACAAATTATTCTCAGGGTACCCAGACCTCTGAGCTGGAAAACAGAGATAGGGAGCAGAATAAAGCCACTATAATCCAAAGGTAAATGGTCAGTGACCTGCTAAGCCACACAGACACAGGCAAGTCTATGGGCCCCAAAGGGATCTCTCCAAGGGTACAGAGAGAGCTGATGGAAGAGCTTGTCAAGCCATTCACAATCATTTACAATTAGTCCTCATCAATCGAGGAGGTCCCAGTTGAGTGGAAGTTAGCAAATGTGACCCCCATCTACAGGAAGAGCCAGAAGAAGGTTCCAGGTCTTGTCAGCCTCTGTGCCAGGAAAATTATGGAGCAGATCGTCTTGAGTGCCATCACATGGCATGTGCAGGACAACCAGGGGATCAGGCCCAGTCAGTAACACTGCAGGCTTGGGGAAGACTCACTGGAAAACTTCCCAACAGAAAAGGACCTGGGAGTGTTGGTTGACAGTTAGATGAACATGAGCTGTCAGTTGTATCAGCAATAGTGTGGCCAGCAGGACCAGGATGATGACTGTCCCTCTATACTCGGCACTGGTGAGGCCATGCTTTGGATCCTGTGTCCAGTTCTGGGCCCCTCACTACAAGAAGGACATTGAGGTGCTAGGACATGCCCAGAGAAGGGCACCAAAGACAGTGAAGGGTCTGGAGCACAAGTTTTATGAAGAGCCACTGAGGGAGCGGAGGTTATTTAGCCTGGAGAAAAGGAGGCTCAGGTAGGAGCTCATTACTCTCTACAACTGCCTGAAAAGGAGGTTGTAGCAAGGTGGGGTTCAATCTCTTCCCTGTAACAAGTAATTGGAGGAAAGGAAATGGTCTCATGTTGCACCAGGGGAGGTTTAGTTTCGTTATTAGAAAAATTTCTTCATGAAAAGTGTTATCAAGCATTGGAACAGGCTGCCCAGGGAAATAGTGGAGCCACTGTGCCTGGGGGTATTTAAAAGATATGTAGATGTGGCAGTTAGGGACATGGTTTAGTGATGGATTTGGCAGTGCTGGGTTAGTGGTTGGACTTGATGATCTGAATGATTCTGGGAAAATCATGGAGTGGTTTCTATACAATGAACTATTTAATAGCTTAGAATTCTTCAGCCTGGAAAATAGGACAGCTGGTTCAGGCTGAGACAGCTGATTAATGTGAGAGTAAACATCTATAAAATTGCAGACTGGATGTGTATGGTTGATTGTTCAGTATCTCCCAACACATGACCTAGGGGGGATTAAATAAAAACACAAAGTTTAAAACAAACAGAAGAAGGTGGTTCTCAATATGTCAGGTTAGCTGGGAAATTCTTTGCCACAGCAGTTGTGGTGGTAACTAAATGTCAGCCTGGGTTCAAAAATGGAAAAAGATTAACAAAGTAAAAATTTTACATATGTAAAAAGCTATACATATTTTCAGATAATCTGTAGCTGTAAGTTGTTGAAGGCTGAAAGAGTATTTCAGAGAGTAATGCATGTAATTTCATTATTTTTATACTCTGAATGCTTTCTTTTGACTACACTGGCAAATACACCGGGGCTGGGTGAACCATTGTTCTGATCTATGCCTGTGTTTATATTCTTGTCAGGGATCTGTATTTACTACCAGTCAAATGGATATGTTACAGAAGTTTTGTCATGAAGACACTGAATTGGAGCTATCATACCCTTTTTCTTATCAGGCAAAGTAGATGGCATGTGAGCAAATACAAAATAGTGTTTTGTTCTCCAGTCCTACTCTAAGATATTTAACCTATTTGCTTATAAAAAAAATAAGTCATCTTTATTTATCCTTTACATACATGCCTGGGTTGTATAGTAAAGAACAAAAACTTATTTCCAAGGACTCGATGAGATCTGATGATAGGAAGTTGATATAAGTGAAATTCACATCACAAAAGAGGTATGGATTTTTTTTGTGGAGGTAACTAAATTATGACGTTACTAATTTTTTTTAACATAGTGAATCCTCTATTAAGTAAATTTTAAAGTAAAGGCTGGGCATTTTTGAGAAAGTTTCAGTGCTACTCAACTGGAAGTTAAATTTTTGATGGAGGGTTTTTTAATGCAGAGTTCCTTGTGTGTCAGCAGACTATCAGACCAGTTTTGGCTTTAAAAATCAATGAAACAACTGCAATTATTTTCAATTCTCAGAAAGGATATAGAGGCACAAGAAGATCAAGTGATGAATCCAAGTTTGGTTTGGGACAGATACTACCTTCCTGAAAATAACTTAGTGCTTTGATGTCTAGATAGGTATCCTCTTGTGAAGAGTTTTACAGGTCTGTAAGAAGCTCTACAATAAAGGCTTGACTAAAAAGCCTATGCTCAGCTTGTCAGAGTGCAAGGAAACATAGTATTCTCAGTGCAGATACATAGATTTATACCAGCCTAAGAGCTAGTTTACAAAATCCGTCAAGGACACTGTGATAAAAAGACATTATTCTAAATTGCAATTGTTTTCTGTGTTAATTTGTACTAAGTAATCTAGAACTGGGCTGAAACAGTATTATCTCTGATTTTGTGAGCTAATCTCCAATCTGTAAAATATGCTCTGTTTGGATTATCTACAGGGTACACATTTCTCAGTGAATTTGTTTTCTTTGAGTAATGGGAATGCATTCAAGAAAATTAATTTGCAAACAAATACAGTTGCTGCTGGATGAATGGGTTCTCTCTTTGCACTTGAGGTGTAGTGTTGTTGGTATCTCAGCTGCTGGCATGCTTAGGAATCTTCAGATTGCTTGCCAGAAATTTCCCTGTAATGTTCTCAGGAAACCTATGTGACAGCTTTGTAGTCTGAGAAGTAGATACAAACCCCCTGCCTGTCACCTCAGAGCTTAACTAGTTTGAGTTAGAGGAGGGGGGAGAAATATCACACAGTAGCATATTTTTTTTAATGCACCTGCAGACTGTAGCATATATTTGAGTGCCAGCAATGATTTGAGCCCATCACGCTTTTTTCATTTCAAGGCTTTCCATGGTCCTGCTGTGGAAATGCAGCACAGAGTTGGTTATAACCCAACCGATTTTATTTCACAGCATTGGCTCCGGTATGGTTGGTTTCATGTCTATACTCTAGGCAAACTGGAAACTATGCATCTGTCAGAATCTGGGGTTGAACACAAATAATGACCAGATATTTTGCTGCCTGAAGGGAGAAGTAAAAAGCCACCTCATTATCCCATAGAATCACGTAGCTGTGATTTGTCTACAACAACAAAATAAAAATCAGAAATAAAATGTAAAGGAAGGACAAGGGATAGTTCATTACAATTGTAGAAGGCAGGGAAGCAATACAAAGAATCAGGTTAAAAAACATATTTGAAAAATGAAGGATTTTATACATCTTTGAGCAGAAAAGTGAATCTTTAGAAACATGACTTCCTGAAGATCCTGTACTTTGTTCTTTTAAGCTCTAGCTGGTTTTTTTACTAACCTTCTTGTTAATAGCTGTACTGATAGAGAGGAAAAATAGAGAAGTTCATTCCTATTTTAAGCTCTGTATTCCTAATGCAAAACAAACAGCTCTGGCTTCTGTCAGAAAGCTCTTAGTGTTGATTAAGGCTCAGTTTTTAATGAAGATAGGGCTGAGAAAAGTTTGTTTCAAAGTAAAAGCCTGATGGCAGACTTAATGACAGGATTCTTCTTGCTTAGCTGAAGCACCTTAAAAATATGTCTAGTACAAGCTGGTTATCCAAGCTCCCTCCATGGTGACTTTAGAGAGAAGGGTTTCTCCAAAAGGCATTTCTTCCCACCTTAAGATGTCTCAGTTAGTAAGATGACTAATTTCCTTAAAATGTCTATATCTGTCCTCTGGCAAAAACCAGAAGCCTGACAACTAGATTAAATGTGTAGTCACTGGACGGCTAAGGTTAGATGAGACGAATCCCATCATTAGCCAGAAGCATAGAGCATAACTCGATTTATAACTTCCTGGATTTTTTTTTTCTGTTGTGTAGACAGCAGAAAAAAGGTTCTTACAAAAGAGTGAAGACATCTGAAACAGAGAGTCCTGTATTTTCTGTTTCAGTATCTTTTGTATAAGAGAAAAATAAAGATCTTGAAGTCTATTTCTCAGCTAGATCACATGCTGAGGTGGTGTACACCATGAAGTCATCCTGGGTAGTGTTCATGTTGAGAGGCACCAGGAAGAACTGCCAAGTGAGTCAGGTCCTGCTCTGCTAGGGAACAAAGTTTGAGGTGGAGAGGCCAGCTGCAGATACTATGGGAATCTGAAATGACCCTTATTAAAACAAGTTTCTCAGAGTACAAATAGAACAAATGCTCTCTACCAGGAACTAACAGCCAGGATATAGCCTAAGTTAAATCTTTCGTGTTTGTGTGTGTGTGTATATATATCCATACACACATATATATAAATGTTTCTGTAGTTGTGTGAAGATAAAGAACAAACATAAATCTTAATGTTTAAGAAAAATTACTTTACCAAAAAGCATTTTATTCTGTTTAGTTGGATAAAATTACTTTCCCATCTAGGCTGGGGTCAATTTTTCAATTTGTATAAAACAACGTACTTCTATGAAATGAAAGTAATTCTTGTGCCTTCCCCCTTCATTTTTCAAAATTCTTTAGTCTCATACTAGTACTAAAAAAAGATAAAATGACATCTCATGTCCTTGAGAGATTTAAGGCCTTGCATTTAGCTATATCTAAAGAAAAAATTTATTCCAGAGGACCCAATTACAGTATCTTTATCCCTGCAATGCAATTAAAGCATGTCTCCATTTCTGTGGTGTAGAAGGGACCTAAATTCTCCCTTCAACCATGCTAAAGCCTCTTTATTCAAGGTTATAACATGGTTTGGGAATATGATTGAGGCTTTTGACACAGTAGAAATGATTGTCCTTTAACTGTATTCAGGTCGTCTTTGAAGCTGTCCATGGAAGAGAGTCTGTGACCTTCATGGGAGCACAGATACCCTTTGACATACTGTTTTGTAATGTCATGGTTTAATTGAGAGGGTCACTTTGGTTGCCAACAAATTTGAAGGCCAAGGGGGACCCAGCAATGTTGTCCTGTATGTGAGGTGACAGTGAGTATAGCTCCTTGAACTGAATCTATTATAAAGGTCTTGTAGTGTAATGTGAGGGACAAGCAGAAAGTTTGTAAATTTATATCTAATTAACTAGAATTCAAAAAAGGAAAAATTTGCACAATCTGAGCTCCTCTACAGTGGAAATGGATGTGGAATAGACGGTCAGGGGTGAACTGAAGTTTTTATCAAGTAGAAGGCAGGCCTGTGCAATCATGTTCATTCTACAGAGTTTGAGGGGGAAAAAATACAGATTTTATGATGTTAAAACCTTTCATGAAGCTATACCAGTTGGGGTTTCTCTAATTGTTCAATAGGGTGAAAAATACCTTTTAAGTATGGCAGAAAATGAAGAAACATTTTGTTCTGACACTTTCTAAACAAATAGTATTATATTCATAAAGCTTTTTTCATATTTTCCTTCAGTTCCATTAGAAAACTTCCAAGTGTGCTTTAAATGGATTGGTATACAAGACTGCATGTATTTTCTCAAAATGAAAACTTTCATTTCATCTCAATATTGTTGAACTCTTCTATTTGCTCAAAAATGAATTTAAATTGTAAAATTCCCACTCACATGCTTAAGCAAATTATTTAAAGAAACACTCTTTCAATAAAACAAAAGTGTGTTCACCACAATTAATTACAGTAGGCAGTAGCTACAGCTCTCACTTAAAGTACTCCTAGCCCTGTTGTCTAATCTGTCAGAATGCATGTTTAATGCTATAGGAAGCTTCATCAGTTTCTGTTTCTGAAGAAGGTAGACCCTACAGAAAAAGTTGCTTTCCTGTAACACCAATGCCACAGCATATTGATTAGTTTACTTGAAACTGTGTTAGCAGATTTCTTACGACTTTCCTAGCACAAGCAGCTGAAGATTCAGGAGAGTCAGGAGGTACTCTGTGGATTCTCTGGGTCTTTCCACCTTGGTGCTGGCACATCTATTCATGAACATTTGTATATCACAGGTACACACATAAAAAATATCATTTAATTGAACAAAGAAGAAAAAAACTAATGTTCTTCAGCCCCTTCCATGCACAACTTAATATCCAGTTGCAACTTTATTCTTAAGCAAAGAATAACCAAAATTAAATGTACAGTGCTACATCACTAAGATCAACTTAATGATGTTTGACAACCTGCCAAAAGGCAAGGAAGAGGGACAGGACAACAGACTGTAAAAATGCACAATAGCTACTGCTGATCTGCCAAAAAATATGTTCAGCCCTTCTGGGAAAACGTTTGGCTTAGCACAAAAGTGATGCTGTTGTGCTTTCCATGAGTTGTCTCCAGAGAGTTGCTGGAATTTGCATGTGATGAAAAGTAGCCTCAGATTATCCTGCCAGAGAAGGAAAAAGGGATAAAAGGCTTGGCTGGAGTATTGAAAATTAATCAGGTCCCTGTAAAAATTAATCAGTCCTGCCTCTTCATCCTGTCCCCTAACATGAGGAATAAAGTATATTTACTGAACTGCAGTACTGAAAACACAGGGGGCCAAAGAGAGCTGAATAGTATTTAGCTGCATGTGTCAGTCACCTAATATCATGATCAGGAAAGCTTGTCACAATGGGAAAGAGGTTTTAGTAGAGCAACTTCATGAATTTTTTAGTAAATATTTATGCCAGTGCAAGCAGAATTGGTACAAACAGAGTGTCAAGCTGAGCAAAGATCAGGGTCCACTGAACAGAGATGCCCTCAGCCTGGTCAGTCTCACCTGTGTGAAGTCAGTAGCCCCTGTCTGTGCTGGTCACACCAGCCCACTGCTCTGCCTCAGCTCTCCACATGTGCTGCACTCACTGCCAGCTGCCAAGAAAACTCTCAAGGCTGCCCTGGTGGTTACAGAGATCTCTCATTTCTCATGCTAAAACATGAAGCAGATAAGAAGAGACTTGTGTAATGGCACATCTTTACACCACAGCGGATGCACACACTCCTGCTCCCAGGAGGGAGCACGTTGGGTGAGGCTGCTCCTGTCAGAGTGAACACACAATGTTTTTACAAAACATATTTCACAGTATCACTTTCCCTGGAGAAACATAGAGTCTTACATGCTAACTGCTAGATCTTTAAAACGAGTAGAAGTAAACATCCCCCCAACAAACAAAACAAACACTATTCTAGCTATTTATTTCTTCTCTAGGATGAGACAGGAGTGGGGAGAGGTGGAAGGGATTAAGGGGTTTTTTTCCTATGTTGTAAGGCACTGGGAACAGCAAGGGATAGAGCTATTTACAATGTGAAATAAATGTGCAGCTGTGTATAGTAGTAACTGGTAATAGACAAGAGACTATAAAGGGTGATGGGCTGGGGAAGGTGATAGGGGAAGAGAGCCTGATGTACTGAGTGGGGAGAGAGGTTTTGGGAGCCCTGACAGAAGCAATGGAATAAGGAAGAGGAATTGTAGTGGAAAGAAGAGAGATAGAAAGATAATGAGAATTTGGGAAGCAGGAAGGTAGTTAAACCTACTCGAGACAGCAAGAAGTAGAATGGAAAGCGAGAAGAGGAAATGAGATTGAAGAGCTTTCACTGATGCATGTCAGGGAGAGCATGTAAGAAACAAAAAGGAGAAAAATGAGGAAAACATGATTACAGGTATTTCTAATATAGCTTAATGGCAAGTATAAATCCTTTTGCTTATATATGTGTGTATATGCATGCATGTATGCTAAAAAAAATAAGGCATTCCCTGTCTGAAATACTTCCTTCATGGTTAGGGTCTCCCTGTTAGGGCTATGGAATATGATAAGGAAAACTATATGGAACAGACACTTCATGACTGATTCCACCCCTTTATTTCTCCCGGCTATTCAACATCTTTCATTTCGGATGATAGTTTTGGCAGATTTGCACAATCATTTGAGATTCTGGATTTTTCATGTGCGTGCCAGTGCAAACCACTCCATACTACACAGGGATAACTGGTTCTGACAGCCTCCAGGTAGGGTTTCTTCTCTCTCCATATCCTCAGTATGTAAATTAGATCCCTGCTAGATGTCCACAGATGATGTGAAATTGAGATAGATTACTTGTCGACAAACAGTTCCTGCTTGGAACTATCACCTCTTTGCAGAACATAGAGAGTTTAGAGTAAAAAAAATATCGAAATTCAGGTCACCTTTCATTTTGGTTCTACCAAGAAAAAAACCAAACAGACAAGAAAATTGTACTGACAAAACCAATCCTGGTTTCCTCAATCTGTATTTATTGAATATAGAAAATAGATGGAGCTTTCAGTGCTCTCCCATGCACTAGCAGCAGGCAAAGTTCATTCACATCAGATCTCTCCCTCCTCTTCTTCCCTTTGGACAGTATAATGTAAAAGCCACATAAATAGAAATAAACCTTTAAAAAGACTGAAAAAGTCCCCAGCAATATTTTAGTAACCTCCATATGCCTCTCGAATCTGAAAACTTTTTTCTGAGCAGTAAATGGATATTTCCGAGTGCTACAACCAATTTGCAAAAGAAAGTAAACAACTGCTATTCTTGGTGCGTAGACTCAGCATATTCATAGAAGACAATATTTTTGGCTATGTGATCAACTCTGCTTTTTAAAGTTCAAACATGAAATGCACACTATCATTATATCAGAAATCTAGTTGAGATACCCTTGCTCCAGTAACCTTTGTGTCATTAGCTGCCTGCTCCATTGTGTGTTCAGACAATATCCCAACTTGATAACCTGGTTTCTTTTACTTTGCTCTAGTGTTTTTAGGGGTTTTTTTAATATATAAGTTTGTATATTTAGATTTTATATATTTTGTTTAAAACCTTCGGCCACATAGTTTGTTCATAAGTAATCACGTCGTAACAGAAGACATCTGAACAGGTATGCAAGTGCTTCTTACACAGTTGCACCTCAATGCAAAATATTGCACAGGCATAAAATTATGCTAAAGGCATGTTAGTGTTTCAAAGTCACTCAGAATGGAGGCAGTAAAATAAATTATGTTATGTGCAACTTCATTTAGTTTTGTGAATTAACTGCTATGTGTAGTGATATCCTTTCACATCATTACCATTACCAAGTTTTCATAGGACTCCTGCTCCACTTGTGTATAGGCTGTGGTATGTCCCAGAAATAAGCTGAAAATTCATAGTGAAATTGCATCTTTTCTGAATAAAATAGGGGGCAAAGAAAGATGAAATAATCTTGTGGTTAAGGAAGATGAAGGGCACGTAGAAATTCTAACATAGTCTCACTTATATCCACAGTCCCAGCATCATATTTTGACCAGAAATGTTTGTCTGTTTTGGTATGATTCTCATTTTTTTTTTTTTTGGAACAGTATTGTTTTAAATTTTGGTCCTGGAATCTTATCAGTAGAAGAGCTGCTATTTGACTAAGTAGGAGTCTGCACATCACTGCAAGCTTCTTACTTTGGTCTCATTGAAACTCATTCTCCCACTTACGAAATAGTACACTGAACTCACAAAAGTGTTGAGAATTATTATTTCTGAAACACTAAAAAAAAAAAAAATAGCAGAGTTGACATAGAAAAAGGCCTAAAAAATTCATTGTTCAATTAAAATTTGGGTCTTGTTAAGTACAAGTTGCTCATTCATGGTTTTCAAAGCAAAAGTGCCAGCATCTGCAGAATCAGCGTTCTCAATGAGCAAATATCCATTACTGCAACATTTTTTAATTGTTTCTCAGGGAAAATCTAAACAATATATCCCTTCAGCTTTAAACCATATAATGTGGAATACTGTCTTAAAGGAATTGTAATTTGGGGCTGCATATGGTCCCATGTTAATAAATTAAGCAGCTGCCAGGAATGTTCCCAGACACTAAAATGTTATTGTCTGTGTCATAAAATTGTAAAAATATTTCTTGGCATGACTTTGGCCTCAGCCAATTAACACTTTTCCCAAACAGTTGCATAGGCCAGGGACTATTCCTAGTAGGCAGACACTGTGTGGTTATCCTGTTTTGAAAGGCAAAAGAGTTTAACAGCATGTTTGGATGCCATTCTGTGTCTGCTGGTCTCACTAACAGACAGAGACTTGGGCCCAGTTATTTAGAAGTATAAATATAGCCACGAGAACCAGGGTCCTAGGCCAGATTATCTGTCCGAACATATTGTTTGTTTTCCCTTCTACATAAGCACGTTGTTGCATTATGAGATCCAATGGAATACAGTATGGAGTATACCATATTTTCCATGGAGTATAACATGGAAAATACCACCTTTTCAGGGGGCATGGAACTTTAATCACTCATGACACAGGAAAACACTGCAGGGTAATCTGTTTTAATGTAGGTAATTTTTTTGTGAGGGGAAAAAAGGGAGGAAAGATCAATTTATATAAATAGGTCACACCCATTTCCAGTGTAGTTTGGACTCCATAAAGTCTTTCCAACCCACTTTTGATTCATTTTACAGTTTTGTGGTAAACACTGCCTGAGTGTAGGTAAAGGGTGGCAATTACCTGTCTGTACATAGCAAAAACAGTGATGTTCACTGACATGGAGATGTTCTTCTACATGAAACTCTTGGATGAGTACAAGTGAAATAAATTTTACCCAATGAAGAAAATGTTGGGTTGGTAACATCTAGCAAGAGGGTGAAACCACAGTTGAAATGGGAGGTTTTCAGTATTATTTCTCTTCAGAGCAAAACAGCAGAGAAATTTACCTAATAGTGCAAAGTAATGCCCCAGGCTGGCAAGGGAAGAACACAGGCAGTGCTCCTGGCTCCCACGCAAAGAAACAGGCATTACTCTCACCACTTCTGACATCCATGACATGGAACACAGCAAAGCTTACATCTTCTTTCTTCTTATGAAGTCCAAGGGACTTTCCTAAGGATCTTTTCCTACCCAAATGAATCTATGAGTCTAAGAATTCATCTGATAGACAAGGTGGAAAAAGCCACATGCTTCTTGGAAAGGTCTGTTCAGTAACTGTAAGATATTTTTTTGGAAACCATGCCTTATCTTCACCATTTCTGTGTGCTCAATTATTCTCATCCCTTAATGAGGGATAAGTCATTCTCATCCTGTTTTATTTTTTCTTCTGACCATGCATTCTTTCTTAATTTGCCTTCCAAATGAAAACCTGCCCTTGAAGCAACCCTTCAAGTTAAATTCCATTGTTAGTGCCCACCATAACAGTCATCCTCTTCTTCTCTTTGCTCCCTTAGAATTGTTCCCAGCAGCTGTGCTTTCAAGATTGCCTTTCCTTCATGTCTTCACTTGAGCAGAATTTTTTCACAGCTGCTATCCACTCCTCAGGTTCACCCATGCTTTTCGCCAGTCCCCACTGTTCTCTTTGCTGTGGCCATCCTTAGAAGTTGTCCTTCCTGTTGTCTTCCTCATCACTGACCCATCAGAGTCTACACTATGCCTGTAGTTCTCCATGTTTCCCTCCTCCATTGACAAGTTCATGTTTCTCAGCAGACCTCTCCCTGAAAACAGGTGCAGTTTTGGAGCAATCTCATCAGGCTCACCTGTCCTTTCTGGTGCCTGATACGGTAATGACAAGATGATGCTGCGCTTCAGGTGGGCATAAGCAGCTGCTGTCAAAGTACTGTGGGGTCATCAGGCATAACAAAATATGTAATGGACAGAAGTCCTCACTGGACGGTCAGCAGCAGCCTCTTTTCCTGATTCTGTATTTCACCTGGCACAATCAACGGATGGGACTTACCGAGTGAGACCATTATTACATGCCCTTTTCTGTCCTTATCCTTCAGATTTTATGGACAGAAAGAAAACAGATTATAAGGCATGACTCAGACTTTGTTTACTCTCTGCTGTCCAGACCAGACCTAGAAGTTTGCAAGTGCTAAAATCTCTGCTTCTTCCTTTTGCTTTTCCTACCCAGCTAAGGGACAGACTGTGTGGGCACTGAGACATTTGCGGGAGGCATTCATGGGTTATTTTTACTTTCAGTCATGTCTTGTATAGGAGACATACCACAGGCATATGTAGAAATGAGATCCTTTGCCAAAAGAATTTCATTCTTGAGAAAAAGATACATCTTCCCGCCTGTGCAAATAGGCCTATTAATTTTTCAATTACTCTTTCTAAGCACATGAAATTTGCAATTATTTTTTTAAGATCTCTATTATTTGAAATGGGCATTTATCCTGCTGTTCTAACCAAAAAGCCTGTAAATGTCATACACATGTCTGAAGCCCATGCAGGTCTCTTGTGCTCACTTCTCTGGTTTGGTTGGTACCTCACCCACTGCAGTGCAGCATCAGAGCCTGTGCCCAGCTACACACCCCAGCTAGCCCATTGTAACACGTCAGTCCAACCTCATATGATCCATCACCCACCTGAGCCTAGCATGTGTGGCCACACTGCAGGAGGTAGATCTCACCTGAGGAAGGGTTCACTGAGGGAGGCCTTATGCCCAAAGAGTTTCCCACTGAAATCAGAATCTCCAGCTTCAGCCAGCTGCCGCCCTGCCAGGTAAATGAACTTGCCAAGCATGTCCCTGGCACACAGTATAGCCTCACAGGTGGAGTATGAAGAACCTCAAAGGTCTGAAGTTAATTATCTCTAGACTGAAGTCTGAAAGGTGCTACTGTCTTGGGGTTGAGCTACAAAATAAACTTCTCCATTGGCATCAAAGAGAGAACCTGCTCAGCAGTATCCCACTGTGATCATGTGTTGCTATCAGTCAAGTGGCATTGGTTCAAATCACAATTAGTAGTTCTCCATCAGCAATTTACTATAGAACATGATTGTTCATTAAAATGATCCCTTTTGTCCACAGAGAAATAAAAGATATCTTCCTGCTGGAGTTCCTCAGTTGTTAGCCAACATAAGGGATTTCATGCCTTTGCCAAGGCCAGCCTGAGCTTTTCTCAAAGCACTGAGCCACAGCTGGAAGTTTCCTGGTTTACATGGTGCAAAGTCCTTGGGTTTTGGACAAAGGACAGCTCTGCACATTAGTAAAGCAGTTGATACAGTCTCTGGTATTTATTTGTGATAAAGAAAAGGAGCAGTCTTATGAATGGGTGTAGGATTACAGGTAACAGCAACCTATGCTGTTTTGTGAATATTAGAGCATTAATAGCTGTGCTGCATTTTTCCAGTCTGTATCCTGGGGCTTTTGGGAGTAAGGCTGTGGAAAGAAAAGACACCTTCCTATTATTCCAACTGGTATGCTTAGACAGATTTTCAGGTATCAAAGCCTTTTTGTGTTACTTTCTTTTCATCTTCATGAAATGAAATACAAGAGAAGAAAAGCAGTGTGTTATAAAGGCCTCAACCACCACACAAATTGATCGCTTGGTCATACACACAAATCAAAAAGTTCCACAATGAAGAAATTTTGGTTGTGGTCCTTTATATCATCTCAGCTGTGAGCAAGGGCTTTGAGATGGTCTTTCACTGCAGGATCACCTGCTGTTTTTCCTGCAGAAGCCTGCTAATCCAAATAAGACAAGGAAAATCCCCCCTAGCTCAACTTATTTCTGGCATACCAAAGCTGTTTTCAATGTTTCACTTTTCCACTTCATGTTATGTTAATGCACTTCTCTTGCACACTGGGGAGATTCCCCACCTTTTCTTTCATAGCACTGTCACTCCAGGTTTGAGGAACACCAAGGTGCTCACCACCTGAAAGGTCTTTAAAATGTAACCTTAATATACTGTTTCTGTCCAGGATCCTGGAAAATTGCACCTCAGCTGCAGTCACACCTCAGTGGGAATGCCAGTTTCAATACATTTCAGGGAGGGTTTTGGAAACCTGTCCCAGCCCCAGAATTGCTTTGCCAGCTGTTTACTCCCTCCTGGAAAGCTGCAACCATCTCTCACCTGTCTCTTGGACTCCTCCACAGCTCTTGACAGGAGGACTGGCAACTTTTTTCTGCTCACTTGATGACTTATGCAGATCTGGTGCTGCTCATGAAGGGTTTTGATTGTCAGCTTTCTCAGTCCTGTTTTCGCCTGAGGGTTTTTATGTTTGGGAGTATCATCATTGTAGTTATTTAAACATCTATTCTTTGGCCCCATGCTGTTTAATAGCTTTAAATATGCTGGTTTTGGGGTGTTGTTTTCATTTGCTGCACTTTCTTGTGTCAGTTCTCTGTAGCTGCAGCTCAGTTATTCTGCCTCACACCAGCATTGCAACATCAGTGACAGAGTATGGCCTGGGATCTCTCTCAGCAGGGACCTTGCAGAGGTCAGACACAAATTACAGCTGAGCATCAGCAAAATACAGATTGCCATTCTGAGTTCCTGTAAATACTCATTGTGATCATATATTATCACCCACTCTATCCTTCCAAAGGACGTGAATGTATTTTCAAGCATTTATCAATTAGGCCTCAAAATATCTCATTGAGGTACTGCAAATTAGGTGATAAAGGGATCAATTTACCTAACACTGATATGCACCTACTTCAGAAACTAAATAGCACGTCACAGCTATTCAGCAATGCACATTTAAATCCTTGAATGATGAACTACAGCCTCAAATGAGGAAATTAACTCCTGCACTGCAGCACTGTCTGGTTCATTTAGCAACAGTTTCAGCCAAGAGATTTTGTAAGCAAATTCTCTGGGGAAGGAAAAAACCCTCTAAATAGCAGTGTGAAATATACATGAGAAATAGCCTTATCTCTGCCAGTCTTATCTCTGGTGAATGACTAGACCCCAAATCTACCCATCAATTGGTTACCTAAAGTCTTCTTTATGGAGATTGCCTTCTTCTGTCAATATTAAGACTGCAACGATGGAAAAATTGTGCTACCTTAGACAGCATTGTTCCTTCTTTGATTACTTCCTCATCCAGCAGTAAGATAAATTTCAGCCAAGAAATAGAGGTACATACTACATACTGGGAGGTATATGTATATTTTGTATAGAGGTTTATACACATATATATTCTGATATATGTATAATAGAAATGTAAACACCTGTATGTATGTACATAAATACATATATAAAACAATTATTTGGCATATATTTGCTACACAAGGGAGGTATATTTATGTACTGTACACAGAGTAAAGTACTCAAGTCTTTGAATTTAGCATTATTGATGATATTTCTTGAGGTTACCTGCTATCAAGGGAAAATGTGGCAAGGAAGTGGCAAATCATTTTGTTTATGGAGCAAGACGCAAAATCTTGCTGATTTTAAACTTTAAAATGTCATTAGGAGCAGAAAGTATTCTTCAGATACTCTTTGATATCTGAAGATATCAAAATTTAAGAGTCTGGGAACCAGACTATAATGGGATGTTTTCTTTTGTTGCAGTAACAAGCCATTCTAAGGTTCAAGTTTCACATTGTTTCCAGAAAAAATAAAGCAACACACCTTCTACAGAAGCTGCAAGCTTCAAGAAAGCACAGATGTGGTCTTCTCAGAATTTTCAACCTCTATGCAGAAAGCAGAATGACCATACATTTATGATGCTTTCTCCGCAGAAGGTCCATCCTGCATTTGTAAACCCAAGAAACCAAGGCTGCCCAAGTGACTATTTAGAGAAGTTGAAGAAAAAGTCAGACAGCTTTCCGTCTGATTTCTGTCAGAAATCTTTTCTATGGCTCATTGGTAGCTCATTACATGGCATTTCTGAGAGATATTTCTGTTTCAAAGAATTGACAAATTCTAGTGGAAGCATGTCTCATTGGAAAATTTCCAATAGCTTTCCTAGTTTCTTCTTCACAATTATGATAATATGGCAATTTCTTCTTTTAGACCACTGATCATCTTAGCACTAGAGTAAATCAGGAGTAATGTTATTGGAGTCTTTAATTTTAAGTTGGCAGAAAATTGTTATGGGGAAAACGGGGGCCCTACACTCCCTTTAGATTCCTGGCTGAATGTCTGTGAGGTAACGCTTCTATCATTTAGAAATATTGGTAAATATGGTCTTTAACAAAGAATAATGTAGACATTAGGTTACATGTTTGGTGACCTTGGAGTCTGATTACAACAATATTTTTCTTCATTCTCTACTAATTTATCAGCAGGTTCTTGTTTATACACAATGCAACAGCTACCACAGATTCCTGGCCTGGTCTTGGCCAGAATACTGCTTTATTAATGCATCTTGGTGACACTGCGGCTTCACAAGTCATTTTAATTGCACATGTGGCCAGTCACCTTCCTAAGTATCTTCCCAGCTTCATTGTATTTATCCTAATACACTGAATACCAGGAAAACAACCTCTATTGTTTCTGTTTCTCAGGTGGAAGAAGAAAAATATCTTCTTTCTTCGCTGATCCATCAGTCACTGATGCTGCCTGCAATCAGGCTATTGACTCCTGAGCAGTGAAGAGCTCTTGCTTGGCACCGTCAAGGCTCCTTTGTTTTGTGTTAGTGAAATGCTCAGTGAAGCAGAGGCTGGCTCCTCAGCCCAGCACTTGCACTGTGCACACGGGGTGTGGAAAGCCAAGGTGTTTGGCTTCTGGCAGTAGAAAGTGGGGTGGCTCTCCCGCAAGCTTTCAAATGCAGGCTCCTGGAGCAGAGAGCTAGAGCACCATAACCCAATGACACAGGCATTCTTCTTGGAGGTCAGATCAAACCTCCAGACAGAACCAGAAAGAACAATGGTTTATTCTGGCTCCTAAGTGTATTCATTAGCTGACAAGCTACTGGCTGATTTTTGGTAAAACAAAGTTATATCTGTTATTGACGGGAAGGTCTACATTTGGTCTCAAAATTCAGTCCTTTCAGCACTTAAAAAAACCAATAACTTTTTAGAAAAAAATTTAAAATTTGTAATTTTTTAAATTTTGAAAAGAAAAAAAAAAAAACCAGCTTTTTTCTAAATTTCCCATCTGTTGCAGCTCCACGCAAAACACACACATCCTTACATCCACGAGGGGTAAGGTCTGAACAATCCTCTTCCAAAACCAAAAGTATAATCATAGAATCATTTAGGTTGGAAAGGATCTTTAAGATCATCAACTATATTTCTCAGGGTCTCTTTTATTTTCTTATAGGGTAGAAGTTTTTTTAATTTTTTGACTATGGGATAAGTTTTTATACTAAATACCAGTCTCAAATAGATAGGCCTATAACAGTCTGGTCACTGTGTAGAATATCATGATGGAAAAACTGATGCAATAAATCCCTCCAGAGAATTTGAAACAAATGGATTTGAAAGCCCCCTAGTATTCTTGTAGGGTTTAGGTCCAATATAGTGTGCTACAGAAGCACAGTAGAAGAAATAGGTTTCTTTGGTCCTGTGTAAAAAATCTACCCAGAATGTATATCTGTAATAAGGCTGCTAACAATTTACTCATCATTAGGTCTTTGTATTCCAACTTGAGATTTCTTATTGACTGATGCCAGGTCCTGGAGACAAGATTTCCTCTTGCCTTTCATTTTTCGCTATGAGTGATAATCTGATGCTTTACAGAAACCTGTCTGGGTCCCTAACCCTGGACAGCTTTTGTGCTCCGCTGTCAATTCCTCTGAGCACTATAGCAGCTATGCATGAATGCTGTAATTTTACAGCATGACCTGCAGAGAGGAACAGAGGCAACTGGAACCTATTAGACCATGAACTTCATTTTCTGAGGACATACATCTCCTGTTGAAGTTGTGCATGTTGGCAATTTCTGAACATGAGAGCCCCTCCCCCACCTTTTTCATAAGACATTTTGATAAAAGCCTCTGGGGTTGGAGTATTGTTTTAGGAAGGCTGATAGTTAATAAACCTTGTCAACTCTGCCTTGTTCTTCTAATCACATTGTACAGCATGTTTTTGTTTAGTTTTTAATCTCAATGGTTCTCTCTCCTCTCTCTCTCTCTCTGCCTGCATTTTTAGCTTTATGACTGAAAGCTCTTGTTGGGAAATGCATACACATGCATCACTTGCAGAAAAGTGAAATGTGCTTCTGTCACTATTTTTTTAGTTTACAGTACACATTACTTTTTTTTTCCTGGAAAGCTTTATTGTAAAGCTTTATTGTACCCTGTCTTCATAAGTGGAAATCAAAGCTTATTTGTTATAGATACACAAACGTTTTCAAAAGCAGGTTCTTTCTTTTAATAAAGAATGGATCCACCCAACTTTGTCTAACTGCTGAATCTGAGGATGCAGCTAGGATGAGTCCTGACAAGCTGTAGGACTGCATTCTGTGTTTTAGAAAGTCCACTACTAGAAATCAATACAGCTGCAATCAATCCAATGATGTTAATTACCATTAGATGTAAATCAGGAGTCCATGTTCTCAATCCCCTTATTTAAACTGCGAAATCTTCCTTATATTAATCAAGTTAATGACGTAAGAAAGTAACCTATGTGTATACATAATTCAGTTGAGATCAGTTTCAACTGGGTTATATTAATAAATGCCATAAATACAACACTTGCAAACAACAGGAGTGCACTTATAGGCAGCAATGCACATGCTGCAGTAATAGACTCTGTAATTCAAAAATATTACAGAGAAATACATGTAAACAACTGATTTAATACAAAGTAGTAAAATCAATGAAAATTAGATGATTTCTTGATTGTGTAATGTATTTATGAATGTGTCAGATCATTGTGAGAGCATGAGCTCCAGGACAGTTCAGTGGAATTCATTGTGATGCCTACACAAAAGGTGTATTTCTTCATCTACAGCTGCAGCAGATTTTGTTTTATCCTTTGGTTAGCCTGTGGCAAGCCAGCCAAAGAAACAACTACTGCAAATATGTGCAACATTGATGCTGCTTTTGAACATCCAAAATCAAAGCCATGATTTCAGATTGAATAGCAAAAGAGTTTATCAGTTTAATATAGATGCTGCAAATCTGTACTCTGCCAGGCCATTTGGTCCTGCCTGAGTGACTCTAGTGACTGCTCAAAAACACCATGTTATGTGACAAGATAAGCTTTGCTTGCTACCTTTATTCAAGAGCCACCATGCAGCTGGAATAAAAAGGTCAAGCCAAAGTGAAAGGGTCAGGCTAAATGTTCCTGTAAATTACCCTTTCCCTGAACAACAGGATTAAACCAATAAGAAGTTTCCCTAGATGCGTGTTCTTCTGGTGCCACTGAAAATCAAGCTATTAATCTGTCTCTGAAAAAAGCAGCTGTTGATCTTCTACTCAGTTGAATAACTAGTTCATACAGATGTTGAGATGTGAAAGAGAAAACTCTGAACGGCAAAGTCAGCACAAGTTGGGTGGAAAATATAGGGAGAACCAAGGGCAATTGTGGAAAAGTTGTGGAGTGGCTTGCTAGAGCATGAAGCAAAAAATGCTCTGTCTTTTCATGTTCACTGTTGAATGTACACACAGATATTAAAAGATCTGATGGCTGCAATCTGGTCTAACCTTTTATCTCTGAGGAGTGATCTAATAACTCACTCTGGGCTGTAGCAGTTATGAGTTTTCACTTTTCTCACTCGCGAAGATGAATGCAAACGTCTCCACGGCTCTCAGCCATTGTGCATTTTGCAATTCTGTCTGTGAATAAATAAGCTATGTTATTAAATTAATAACAACATTTGGCTTCACTTAAGTTACAGCAGGGGATGTAGTTTTCTTTCTCTCTCTTTATTAGTAAATGAGAATTTGTAGCTGCATGAGTGTTAATCACAAGCCACTAAGTGTCTGCTCACATACTCTCTCTATGCTGATGCAAATGGGCTGATAGGAAACTATATCTTTTAGATTATAACTCTTTTTTGAGAAAAATAAAAGTCTATATTTCATACAGGAAAGCAAACAAAATCTCAATTGCTCTTCTGCAGCAAACAGGCAGCAGCAGGTTTTCCCCGTAAAAAAATTAAATAGTTAAAATATAAAACACATTTTTAGTACAGCACCAGTAAACTTCACAAAAGTGGTCATGACAGCATTTAATGACTGATTTGATGTGTAACATTTGCACACTAGCACACACAGAGTTTGTTTGGGATCATTAAACAACTGTGTTATTAGGTGTTGCTAATAACCAGTCTTACATGAATTATTTGATAATATATACCTTCTGTGTATCTCATATGCAGCTAAGCATAAATGCAAGACTGAGTAGAAAACAGATCACAAAATTCTATCAATTTTTCATGCTTCAGAGATCAAATTTCATTGCTGTAATAATTCTGATGCATACTGTAATTAGGAAAGACAACCAGTCTTTCTATATTTAAAACAAATATTTATTCCTGGAGTTTAAAATGAAGCATTATATTCCAAATATATGACTGGTGAAGTAGTCCTTTTCCCTACACTAGCACATTCCCATTGTCACCCTCACCCCAAAATACTTCACTAAAGTAGTAAAAATGAACTATTTTGAGTTTTAGCCAAAAGGTCTCTCTTTTCAAACACTTTTCTTCATCAGGCATGTTCTTCTTGCATGGTTAATTCAGCTACAAATCTAGCTCTCAGTCAAAGAGGCAAAATGAGGTAACACAATTAAGCACCTCTTTGCAGGGAGGGCAAGGAAGACTGGCAATGGAGAGCTTGGGGCAGTGAGAGGTTGGCTGAAGCTGTGGGAACATCTCTGGGAGCTCAGGTAACTTCCATAACTGCTCCTTACAGTTGGAGTCCAGTCAGCTGCTCTCCTTAGCTTCATTCCCCAGCTGCTTCTGTATGGCAGGAAAAAGTCCCTCTTGCCATAAAAGAGGATTTTTCTGTGCTGTCATGGTTTAAGCCCAGACAATAACTAAATATCCCATAGCCCCTTGTTCACTACCCTCCAGCAGAATGGAAGGGGAGAGATGAAAACTTTAATAATTGAAATAATAATAATAATAATATTAATATTATTATTAATAATAATAATTTTTTAAAAAAGGAGAATAACAAAGGCAATAAAACCCAAGAAGGACAAGTGATGAAAATGAGAACTATTGCTCACAACTGACCAATCAATGCTCAGTGAGTCCCCAAGAAGCAGTCCTCCCTGGCCAACCTTTCCTCTGGTTTTACTGCTAAGCATGACATGATATGATATACAAAATCAGTTTTTAATCAGCTGGGGTTAGCTTTTCTGGATGTGCCGCTTTCCAACTTCTTGTGCACCCCCAGCCTTCTTGCTGGGGTGACACACAGGAAAAACCTTGACCCTGTAAGCACTGCTGAGCAATAACTAAAACATCTCTGTTTTGGTTCAATACTGTGTTCAGCAAAAATCCAAAACACAGCCCTGTATCAGCCACTGTGAAGAAAATAAACCACCCCGGCCAAAACCAGTATAGTGTGTACACCTGGGAAAGCAGAGGCAAAGGGCAGGCTCCTTTTGAGGGATCTTGTTTTATTCCTGCCTTTTGGAGGAGGAAGCTCTGTTTTGCAAACTACTTATACTGAATGAAGCCTGGCTGGTTCATCTCTGCATTTTTTCCCCAAGGCCACGTTACTGCACAGTTCTCCCACAGGGTTTAGTTGTGCAGCTTGCTCCAGTTTCAGAGAGATGACTGATTCTGCTGAAGTTACTGGTGCATAAAATTGGAGTGCCAGGAGGACCAGTAACATCTCTAGGATGAGAATGGACTTTAAAAGTGTAATCAGAATGATTCTTTCACTTAGCAGACAACTTTCTGCAATACCTCCACTCAACTTTTCACAAGTATCAGGCCATGAACCTTGACACAGTCTAGTAACAAAGACTAATAATAAGAGTTTTAGCTGCTTAAGCATTAATATTGCAACAGGTGTAAGAAATAAACTTAAATGTCCACAGAGTTTACACATTTATAGTCAAAAGCTGCAAAATGTAATCTGTCTTAAAGGCACATACTTTTAAGCTGTCCCCATTCAATCCAGTGGCAAAATTTTCTTTAATGTCAGTGGTATAGGACCAGGGCCTGTGTTTTAATACAGATGCAGCAACTAGTATGACTTTAGGATTGTTGAAACTTGCCTGTATGAGCTTTAGTGTAGCTTGTTAAGAGAAGAGAGTTTGTGGCATTTCCAGTGTGCTGTGCTCCTGTGCATCTTGAGCCATCTCAAGGTTTTTCAGAGGTGTGGGGGAGATGAGTTTGGATGTTGTGATGTGTGGGAGAAACTTGGGAGGAAGCTGGGGTTAGGCTGCTGCTTCCATGAGAAGTGAGATGGGAGAATGGCAACGGCTTGGAGAACTGGACCAGGAGCGAGACCTGTTGCTCCCACCCTGGGTGAGGGGAGAATGGCTTTCTGTGAGGAGCTGCCCCATGCCCATCAAGACCCTTGACTGTCACAGCAGGGCAAGCCTATTTTCTAATGCAGCAATGACCACTCTCACCAAGAGTGTTTTGCTGTTCTGGGCAATTGCCTGCTCAGCCCATTCCACAAGCTGACTCTATCTGCATGGATTCTGTCAAGACTGCCTGTTTTCCCATAGTGTAATGTATTTAAAGCTTTGGGGATTTGGTTGTCATTTTTTTTCCGAAAGCTCTTTGATACACAGCTGCAGGTACGCTATTCCATGTGTCAGACTTTCCAAACATGCAGGGAGAGGTTAAACAAAGAGCAACCCCTTGGAAGAAATGCATCCCTTAATAAGAAATCCAGTAACAAAGTGGAGCCTGCTTTCCCATGGTGTCAGATCTCACGGTCAGGTTCCTCAGCATCTAATAAGGTGCCACTTTAAGATGGCTCTTCAATGTAAGGAGCCTTTTTTTCTATCAAGTGTTCCTGCCTTGTTGAATTCTTGTGATGAAGAAAAGGTGAAGTTATCTTGCAACTTTCCCCTCTGTGGGGATGCTAATAGGATTGTTCTTCTCCCAGCCACCTGTTTTCATGTTACTTGTGGGAGCTTAATATCTGTGATAGCACTTTCAACTTGATTTGACAGCCCAGTGGTTTCAGAAAGTACGGTGGAGAGGGACACAGAGCACATATTTAGGTGAATGCATAACCTCTGCTGCCACGGGGAACCAAGCAAAGCAACACTCTTAACAACACTGCTATTTACCAGAACAAAAGCATAAAAGCTCATATAAAGCAGAATGAAACAAACATGCAGAACACCATGCAACACCAACAAAACCTTTCTCCTCTTGTTACACAACTGCTCAGGGTTGGCCTAGCACTGCACCTTTTTAATCCAGTGAAAATTTTAGGGCTCATGAAATGGTTTTAATTGGCATGTTTTCATTCCTTTTGCAATTTGCATCTTCATGGAATGCCTATTTTCTTATTTTTTGTTTTTTAAGGGGAAAGTGAAGACTGTGTTAACAGCATGTTAACCAGTTCAAACCAGGTTTTGAAATTCCCCAAACACCGAGGATCTTTTCAGATGCCAAAAGCTGAAGGGGAGAGAATTATTTCTTTTGAAGAAATTTTAAAATTAGTATTTTTTATTATAAAGCAAAATATTTGGAAGGAAATGAGAACATTTTCACAAATATATAAAATAGCTCCCTCTCAATTCTAAATTTAATATTGATTTGAATGAGTGCAGAGACTAAACCTGGGCAGGTTTTAAAATGGCCTCAAAAGCAATGTAGAATTTTTTAGAATGCATCAGCCAAGCTGGAATGCCAAGTGTAGTAGGTGCTGTTCACAGACTGGGAGTTTGCAGGAGTGTAATGTGGGACATCCAGAGTGGGTGGTGTTATGGTTGAGTCACAAGGCTGAATGCCATGGTGTGCCTTTCCAATTTGAAAACACCAAACAGCTTCTGCATGCCTTGTTGTGTTCTCAGCACTGGATGCACGAGGCTCCAGCTCAACAGGGCTGCAGATTTGGTAGTGAGCCATGCTGTTGTACCATTGCTTCAAACATCCAAACCACTGCTAACTGTGTGACCGGACTGGAAGCTGCACAGTTAATGGATTAAATGCTTAGCTGTGCTCTCCTCTTTGACCAGATACTATATTTTATCTTTAGTGCACTGTGCTGTGCTAGCAACAGCGTTTCTATTAAGTTAATTTGGCTGTGAGTGGTTTTCACTCATACTTGGGAGTTTGGCTAATATCTCCATGAGCTGCTCTCTGATTAATCTTGTCAAACGTATCCTAATATCAGTGCATACCAAGTCCTCATAAACTACTGATGCATATTTGTCAGCATTTAGTATTTAGTAATGTCAGCATTTAGTCAGATTTGAGTATTTTCTATGCATGTAGGCAAAATTTGGATCTCCTTGAGGTCATATTCACATTTCACAATAGGAATGTAAAAAAACACCTGTAAAGATGGAAACTGCAATTGGATACCTCTTATAAGGAAGAAAAAATAGCTGAAATATATTATGACCTTCAGTATCTAAACTGCAGATTAAGTAAATTTCCCAGCACATGAATGAAATCATCTCTACTAATAACAAGAATGCACTTCTCCAAATGTACACTCCACTGCTGGTCTGCAGGGGCAGAGCATAAAACAAGGGAGAGAAAGTAATTATGTGAATAAAATCAAAGAATCACTAAGACTGCACAAAACCTTTGCCCGAACACCTCTGAGTCAATAAACCATAGCACTAAGTGTCACATTGAGTTGAACAGTTCCCCTTTTGTATCAAAAATGTCATACACTGAGCTAGAACAGTAGAAGTTCCTGCATAACTTGTGCTCAATGTTAGTTTTTTCTGGACAAGGCTCATGCCAAGCATTGGTGAACATGGGTTCTCCCTCGCAGAAAGAGAAGTGCTGGCTGCAGACCACCAAGCACTTCCAGCTCATTTTCACTCAAAGCCAGATGACAACAGTATTAGGTTGGGTCAGCCACTGCCTTGTCTAACTAAGCCTTGCAAACCTTCATAGGCAGAGATTCAACAGCCGTTACTGCTATCCTGTTCCTCTCCTCTAGTTTCCTAGTGGAGAAGGTCTTTTTCTTATATTATCCTAATTCAATCCTCCCATCCAAAATCTGTTACTGCCACCTCTTGTTATACCATCTACTGACAAAGAAGTTTGGGTCACATATCTTTGCACCTTGTCTTCAAGTACTTGTGGGCTCCCATCATATTGCTCCTTACCCTCTTCTTCATCAGATTTTGCACCAGTTCCTTCCACCTCTGCTTGCAATGCATGTGTCCATGGCTTGTACTCATCAAGGCAGCTCTCTGCAGGACCATCTCCAGTTTCTCCCCTCCCATTCAAGCTAGGAGGCCCAGGACTGGATGCAGCATGCCAGAACAATCTCATCAATGCTGAGCATAGGGGAATGAGAGCTTTCCTCAGCCTAGTAGTCATTCTCCGACAGCCCAGTGTCCTGTTTGCAGGGAGAGTAATTCATTGGCTCATCCTCCACTTGACACCCACTGTAACCCTTGAGTCATTATCTTTGTCCCAATTCTCTGCTACTAACTTGTTTCTTGGTCTTTCTGAAGTCATCAATTCTGTTTGAATGGGCCCCTCATCCCTGCTACTCAGTGTCTCTCTAAATTTGTGTAATATCTAGCAGACAGTCTCACACTATATGTTGGCATAGCACTCAGTACAGTGGGGTCCCATAAGCTTTCTTATATTTATACTTATAAACTGGAAAGGTTTTACCTTTTATTGCTATTTCACATACACTTTAAATAAATTGTAATTCATCTCACCAACAAGAATCACACGGTAAAGGAAGAAAATGTTACGAGCATGAGGAATATAACAGATTCTTGTCCCATTTTGAATAGATTTAAATCTGTGTAAATGTCCAAACATTCAGTAATAGTGGAGTCTGCTTCACTGACCTCAGAGACAACTAACCACAATCTAAGTTTACATTAGTAAAATACTGCCTAGGTTTTTGTCTGAGCACTGAAAAGCAGTGATCTGTACTCTTGGACATTAGGATACCACCTTGTATGCTTTTGCCCCATATCCAGTCCTCTCAAACAATTCCCAGACAAGTTTTGGGAAGCAGAATTTACCAGACATTATTCCTAACAGGTGATCTGTGGTCACTATACCCTAGAAATGGAGAAAATTTAGTAACATAAATCTGTGACATCAAATAGCCCAAGAACATTCAGTGCCTAGGCACAATCCTGGGTGTATTTAATTTACCAGTACAGCCATACATACCTGTCCCATACATTGCCTGGAACCCAAGTTCTGTATTCATAGAACCACACTAATTGATAAAAAAATATTCTTTCATGACTGAAAAAAATAAGGCCTGTGTTACTTGGAATGAAGCACAGATCGATAAAGTTATGCCAAGAAAATAAAACCCAGTTAAGACATAGCAGAAATCATACCACTTTCCATAACAATCTTTACTCCTATCGGCATAATAGTAAAAAAGGACTCCTGTGATTTAGAAATAGGCAAATGTGCTGCTCTTTGCAGAACGTATTTTTATGTCAGCTCATCTCTTTCATCAGCCTTTCCTCCTAAAAAAAACCAAAAAATGAAAAGACAAAAAAACCCGAACTTGTCTGGAAAATTTTGAGCTATTTATGGTCTTTGAGCTCCGAACATCTCTCCATCTCACTTATTCCATGGTTTCCTCCATCCTGCTTCCCCCTTCACCACACCTTGCCCATAGCTCTGCTGCCAAGGGAGACAGCCTCTGAACTCTCTTCTGTTTCCTTCTCTGTGCCAACCATGGCTCCCCTACTGTTTCCACAATGGTATATTTTGAGAGGCTGGGAAGGGCATTGCTTCATCCTCCCTGAAGTCTGATCATCCAAATTGGAAAGGGACCAACTGTGCATCAAGTGTCACTGTAACTATGCTGGGGTTGCACAATTCAGCCTCCTGCTGCTACAGTGAGAGCAATGAGCTTTTTAGGCTCCATTATAGATTTCTGTGAGCATATACAGACAGCTCCCAAACTACTTTACCTCACTGAATTTTCATCTAACTTTTCTTCTTTTTCTTACACTTTCTTCCTTTCAAAGCATTTTTACAAAAATGCATAAAAATGTGGATGATATATTGACATTTTCTAAAGGTTTATGACTCAGACAAAACCTCTACAGTCACTGTTTCTTGTCTTGACATAGTCATTCGAAACAACTCCATTCCTGAAAGGTGAAGAGGCATGGTGGTGTTAGCATCCAAGAAGGAATCACAGTGGCGTGTGCACAGATAGAGAAAAACACCACCCTGAACACAATCTAGTGACAGCAGTCCAAGAAAAAAAAGATTCTGCCTGTGGTGTGGCCTGAGAGGAATTCACAACTCTCTCCTGCAGAGTGACTTTCCTCATCACCTTACTGGTGAACAGAGCTCTGAACAATTTTTGAAAATCAAAGAGACTGAATCGCAGGTGCCTGATTCTACCATATGCTTAAGCCAAATTAATACATTCTGTGGAAACTCAGTCAATCTCTGCAATGAACAGCTACAATTCCCTCTGCTCTATTCCATTTTCCCACTGTAATGAGTCAGTGTAACCCCTGACTAAAAGGTAGTGCAGGAGATGTAGTCAAGGCAGAGACCAACACATTCAAGAGAATAAGAGTGCATGATTTAGAATTACAATTTGCACTAACCTCTCACAACTCAGAGGAGCATCGTTAAGTTGTCACTCCATACAAAAGCCTTGTTCCTTGATGTATCTAAATAGATGAAAACTTACAGAGTTCCTCGCATCCACTTTCAGTCTCTATTTTGGCTTTTCACTGCGATTCAGAATGGAAATGGTATCCAAGCATTGGAATGACCTGCAGGAAGGGCTCATATATGAGCCTCCCTTCTACTTGGGGTTATCCTACATGGTGTAGAGCAACTGCTGCTTGGGCAATGATTAACCCCGGGTCCTAATAACCAAATCACTTAAGTGAGTCTCTAAAAGTGATAATTCAGTGGTTCCAGTTAAAAATTTTCTGTTACTTTATATTTGCTCTCAAAGCTTTAAGAGAAGATTAATGATGGGTTCTTCAGATGCATTATCTTTAGTGAAGGCGTGTGGCATGTGTTAGTAGTACCATTCAGGACTGTTGTCACATTCCACTTGCTTCAGCAGGTGTTGTCAGAGCTGTGCAAATGTTAGCAGACAGCTCATAGAGCCAAGAACTTACTTCTAAAATGTTATATTTTTCTTCTTATTTCTGGTTTATAATTTTTGAAAGAGCAGTATTTGCTCTTCTATCATATAAAGTTCCTCTTTTTTTCTTTTTTTTAGTTTCAGGAAGCTTCTTACTGGATTTTGATGAGATCAAACTTTCTCCAGAGCTCTTAAATTAGTTGTCATGGTAGTATCTTATTCAGTGATATGCAAATGCACAAATTCAGTTTTGTTTTCAGTGTGATTGTGTGTGCACGTACGAAATTCTATTTTTCAGACATCTCTCTCATAATCTAGACACACCAGTCAGCATAGTTTATCTGAAATGATTAAGTAGCCTCTGTAGTATACTTCAAGTATTAAAAACTAAGTAACAATCAAAGATTCTTAGAGGAAGTTACTTCATTTTAGTCCTAAACAGACCAATCCCATCCATGTAAAGAAATAAAATGTTTACTATTGTGCTTCAAGTGATTTTTTTTTTATTGCTTGTTTGTTTTCAGTAGAGCCACAAAAACAGTGTTGTAAGTCACCAGCTCACGGTAAGGACCCAGAATGATATTGATGAAGTTAATGGGTTTTCAGTAGACCGTCAGACATTACTTTCTGGAGTTCACTAGATGAATTACTAAAATTGTATGACATTTTTGAGCTGAAAATGACATTTATTTAGATAAAGTGTAATAGTTTTAAATAGTACATTATGTGTCAATACAGTACCAAAATGGAAACAGGATGAAAAAACACAAGTGATAATACTGTGTAGGATACACTTTATATTCTGATTTGGCCAACACCAACTTTGGTTTTTTGAGAATGCCATGATGTCTTTATTTATGAGGGTTATCTCTGAGATGTCTTTATTTATGAGGGTCATCTCTGATAGTAGTGGCTAGTTTGCATCTTGCCATAGATGTGGCTGATAGTGTCATAGATGGTATGAAGTCATGGTGATAATTAGCTGACATAAAGTTTAGCAGCGTTTTCTGCTCTGGAAATTATCTTTGAAGTCTCCTGAGAAAGGTACCAGTGGAAAAGCCTTAGGTATATAAAGGAAATATCAAGAATTCAGTGTAAGTGACGTGATGTAGGAGACAAGACATAGAAAAAAAAGCTCGGTAAGAAATGCTGGCAATGTTGCATCCAGCATTGTTAGCAGTTACAGGAACTGAAAGGCAGGAATTAATTAGGTATTGAGTTCTTCCAATTTCTGTTAAGAAAAAACATTGATTTTTGCTCTGTTTCTTATTGACAGTAACTTTATAGAGAAGATAACAAAAGGCTACTGCATTTTCCATCCTTCTGCTCCTGCTCTCAAAAGTGGGTTTAGCCAAATATATCTGGGATATATTTGCCTACATCATAGCCAAGGCTTTGCTGATTGAACACCTTGGGGTGAGCTGGAGTGGGAACCTCACACCCCGTGCCTGGGCAAGTAAAGACAGGAAGAGGCAGATGTTGCAGAGCAGCTGAGCATCAGTGACAGAGCTCACTGGAAGGGAAAATTAAGCACTGGTCTGGGAACAAGCTATAATTTTAAGAGCCTGTTCTACTGAGTCTAACTTGCTGCCTCCAGCATAGCTCTGCACACAGCAGGCACAACACGCATTCTGTAATTTTCCTAGGATGGATGTACAGTTTTGAAATTAAGATATCAAAATCTTGCACTATGCCTGCAGTGAATAGGGAAAGCATGCTGTCGCACTGAACTAGCTATCCCACGTAAAATCTCACAATGCACAATGGAAAATTGTGGAGATTGAAGTTCATATTTCATCGCTGTTATCCACACGCTATGAGGAGAAAACTATTTAGTGCTGGGTTACAGCTTATATCCCTGGTAAAAGGTGGGGGAGGTTTAAAAAAAGGAGGGTGAAAGGTGTAGGTGAATTCATATAATACATGTTGTTCTTGAGATTAAATTAATTGTGAACCTTCTAATATTTTCTTAAGCAAAGCTGGCTGTATCTTTCTAAAAACATGGATGAATGAGGTTTGAATCTAGATCTGCTGTAAAGACTTTGTTTCCACCCTCAAAATCTATCATTCCATTCTTATGCAGCATAATGACTTGCTTAATTTTTCATTTATTTTTCTTGAGATCTAAATTCTTCCAAATAAATTATCTTAGCATCATACAAAATATGTATCTCAAACTGGGCTAGATTCTGATGCTCAGCTTCATGCCACTAAGAGTTTATATGCACTTAGTTCATTAAGAAACACAAAAAAAACCCCATAATAAAATGATAAGAGATCAGAATCCAGCCCAAGGTGAACCCCTCATCCTTCCTCACATAAAAGCCACCAACACTTGCAGTATGTCTCAGCACAAGTCATACAAAACATAATTCTCAAGTTCAGTTCGTTGGCTAGATAATTAAGAGACTGAAAACACCGTTTCTATGGATCTGAGGACACCAGGAACAGCTCAGTTCCCAATATTTTTCTCAACAAGTTTCAATATGTGGACTTTAATGACTGAATCAATGTGTTACAGGACAGACATCAAGATCGTAAGATATTGCTGTATCATACTTAATTTGCAATGCTTTTCCTTTTCTATCAGCACAGTTAAGATGACATCGTGCAGTGATTTAGTCAGGAACAAAATGTTTTCAGGCCTTTTCCCATAGGTCTTTTATGTAAGGAATAATAAAAGTTCACTCATAGTATTTTATATATAAATACAACTAATTCATATTGTGTAGAAAGATGTGTAAAGGGCTCTGGTTCTTGGATTTCTTCTACTTTTACAAAGGAAAACATATCTATAATTAAGCTTATACCATAAAGGATTTTCTTATTGAATTTCCCTTTTGACATGATTGATTTCTGTATTGACTCTAGGAAATGGAAACCAGTAAGTAGAGTCTGACACAAAAGAAATATTTGGGCTCTGCAGTAATACCATTTACTACAATAAGAGCTAAACTAGAATGTGAATTGCCACCAGCTTCTTCTGCATATGCAAATGCATTTTTTTCCTCAGGGTCACAGTTGCATCCTCTTTGAGGAGGGTAAATAAACACAGACACTGATTCATCTGTCACTGCAATGGGGGAGGGTGGGAGAGAATTTGTACATAATTAGGATACCTGGCCCAGAATTTTGGCCTAGAAAACATTAGCGTATAATGTGTCAGAAAACCAAAGCCTCCCTCTGCTCTTTCACATGGAATAAACATGAGAATAACCTGCAGGTGAGTGGATTTCTGTGCCAACCTGAAATAAGCATTGGCTCTGCTCCTGTTGCAGTTATTCACTGCTCCAGATGACGAGTGATACTGATGTTGCTGTTCATCTGTGTTGAGCAGCAGTACTACTGTGTGTCAGATGCACTATAGGTCATAAAATTGCAAAGTGATGGTGGTGATGTTCCAAGTGAATTTTTACCTACTGTATAATTTCATAAAACAATAAACACAAATCTCCTGCATTCATCCTGCAGCATAGTTAATTTGCAGAGCATCAGGTGAAAAATCACTGCAAGTTGCTCACCTAATAACGGTCAGCCAGAATTGCTAATAAATCAGACTTAGACACTCTGAGACAGTCTATCTAGATTATTTATTTTTTCATTACAGGGCTTGATTTTGCAATTTGTTATTCCTTTTATTATTTACATTCTACTGGTGCCCATGTTTTGCTCTGTTATGGCCCAAATTAGGCAGAAGATGCACATCCCTGTCCCAGGGATCCCACACCAGCTGTCACAACCCAGTCCATGTTTTGTTCAGTGGTAAATCCTGCACAGGGACGGCAGCTCCAGACATCTTTCCCCAGCTTGATCCTGCGAGCACATGGCATTGGGACCACACACTGAGGCAGAAGTCTGGAGGAGTAGGTACTAATGCTGTGCTGCACCTGGAGGCAGTGAGGCTGCCCCTGGTGGGGTAGGAGCTTGGCTCTCAAAGACACTTCTCTAAAAGGCATCTCATGGCAGCGTGGCAGTGGCTGGGTTTGGGAAGGCATTTTTCAGCTGAGAAAATCACGGCAAGATGTGGAGTGAAATGCCAGTCATTTCTGTATCTCTGAATTCATAATGTGCAGAATAAAATGCTAACATGTAACATTTCACTGTTGAAAAAGATGAAAAGAGGCTATTTTCAAATTCCCCAAATGACATGAGTTCTGCAATTAGAAGTAAAGGAACTTCAAAGTCTCCCAAAAATGCTACAATAAGTGTCGTAATGCCTCCAGGGAAGAAAAGCAATAAAGCTGTCATGAGACGCAGATCTTGCTTTGCCTTCCATTTTGTTTCTGGGCTGAGCAGCCGTCTGCACAGCAAATACATGCACGTACAGTCATGGCTCCCCTCAGTCTTGGGTGTCGCACAGTTCTTCCCTCTCTCTTCTTATTAGAAATAAAATAGGCATTGCTGCTTTCACTAACAGCATGAGGTCTAGAAACAAAGCTGGGACAGACTGTGGAGGGAACAATCTATGAAATGTCTTTGGAGACTCACTCCCCAAACCTTTATCTGACAGTACTCAGAATCGCTATTTTCCAAATGCACCTAAGCTCTTATTTTTCTAGGCTTTTTGTGCAGATAGAGTAAATGGAAATAATTGAGTTGTGAGGAAAGGCTTTCATTTGGGTGCACCAAGAGGCTTGTAATAAGAACATTAGCACACTTATTAAAATGTCTTGTTTGTTCATGCTCCGGGATTTAGACAGGGGTATTGCATTTTCATTTTTCTTTAAAAGAAATCTAAATAAAAAGCTAATAGCCAATTTCTGAGCATGGCTGACTAGATGGGAACATGCTAACCTTAATATATTCTCATTAGAGAAATTTTATTGTGCTCTGGTCAACAACAAAGACATTTGTCCACAGATAGCACTCGGTTTAAAAGCGGAACCAGCTTCAGAAGCCAAGATTGCTGTTCCTCACTGCATTGCCAGAGGTTTCTGCTGATAAACCTGCCAGTCCTGGGTGAACCACTGGAGCCAAGAGGCAGCGTATGAGCTGCCATGTCCTACCCACTTTCCTACTGGTTTTGGGGATGTGACCAGTGGTTCCCCAGCTGGTTGTTGTGGCCTTCACCAGACCCATCTGGAGCCTGCTCTGAACCCATTTCCAGGGAGAGGGAAGATTGAAGGACACTCTCATGGTTCTCCTCTTACCCTCATGTCACACTACTGTGCCCAGTGGAGTCCTGCCTTAGGATGCCACCCATATGCAGGTGTACCAGTGAGCAACATATAGCAGTGTTCTCATTTGGAGCCTGCATCCTAACTGCTTTCTCCAGCCTATCTCTTTATGGATTAATTGCGTGACTGGAATGTCTCCACAGCCACCGCATGAGAAAAAACAAGTTGAAACTCAGTGCCAGCCTGGCTCATAGCTAAGCAGAGGGCCCGACTGCTTATTAATGGGTTTCCACAAGGACTCAGCATGTAATGCTCCGCTCCAGGGGACCATGGCACTGCGACATGGATGATACACTGCAGTTTTGCACCAGGCAGGAGGCAAAAATTGGGTGCACCCTCTCTGTGAGCAAGACAGCTGCAAAGATCCACACCTTGAAGTCATAGCAGCTTTTCCACTGTTAGCAGAGATTATGTAAACCCCGAGCCAACGTCCCCAACATCTATTTCATTTTGAACAGAAGGCTGAAATCCGAATGGTGAAATATTCCAGATCCAGCAACCATAAATACAGGGATGGCATGAACAGTAAAATTAATAGCAGGATCTCATTAGAGTGCTGGTTCTCTGTAAAACAAGAACAACAGAAAAAGCTCCTCATATATGCATACACATCCCTAATTAAACCGCCTAGAACAGAAAAAAGAAAGGCACTCTGGATTGCCTCAGCCATTGAAAGACATTTTGGCACCAAACCTCCTCATTCCAGCTGGGCAGCTGCTGGGGGCTTTGAGATGTTCTCCTTGGTGGAGTGAGTGGGGCAGATGGCCTCAGTGCCTGAGGCATGCGTGTCGCCTTTGGGGTCCCCCTTCTCCAACTCTCCTGTGGAGTGGTCCATGCAGAAACCCCTCCGCCTGCCCCTGCCATGTTATTTAAGTATCTGTTCAAAGTGAAGCTTTCAAGTAGTTTCTATATAAACTGGAAGCTGACGGTTTTGTGTACAAGTAATTACACAATAGCTTTATGTTTTGCGTGGCTTCTAAGCACTTCTATAATTAAAATAAATCAGTTGATATATTTACTGTAAATGTTGAAAATCTGCAAAATAAAAATAAAATAACAGCGAACTTAATGTACTACATAAATTTGGAAATATGCCCCTTCATGTCAAAGTATAAATAAAAGCATCTATGTAAAGTGCAAAGACTATTGGAAATTCTGAGCAATGATGTTCAGATATAGCTGAACAGCAGTTTAAATTATATTATTTACAGGATGTGTTTCCCCTAGCACCAAAAAAAAGAACTGTAAACCCATCAAGGAAATCATAAATATTTTGGATTTGCATCTAGTAAATCATGACAGAGCTGAAACACTATAACAGTTTCTCACAATGCATGATTTACTTTGTTGAGGAGAAAATAGTATTTGCCAAGTTGTTTATGCTAGGCAGCTGTTTTGGAAAGTCACTGAGAGAGTAAAGGTTCTGTTACCTTTCACTTGCTCTGCAGTTTGAGGAGGAATTTGTTCCAAATATCCTCCCTTCTGTCTAATCTGTCTATATTCAGTATTGGACCATAAAAACAAAAAAGAAAGAAGGAAAACTTAGAGAAGTTCTGCAAACATCAGGCTGAAGCATTTCCCTGAGATAATCACAGATACCTGCAGAAAACCCTTTCAGAGGCTTATTACACTTTTGTATGATGATTGTGATTCCTCTGTGCATTTCAGTGTAACACCTCATTTGATATGTCTTAAGTACCTCAGCTGCCATTATTTGGCAGGCTTTATTCACCTCAGTGGAGCCAAGCCAGTTTACATCATACAAGGCACGTGGTTCTCAGAGTTGTTTAAGACATGCATAGCGTTTTTCTGTGAGGTTAGTAGAAGTAGACAACTTCCCTAAGGATGGAACATTCTGTACTTCTGTTGGCAAACCATCACATAAGTATTTAAGTAACTGTTGGCATAAAACACTAAACAAAACAAAAACAACAAACCGACAAAAAAATGAACAAAAACAAACAAACAAAAAAACCACACCCAACACCACCAAACAAAGCCACAAGCAAAGAGATATAAGGGCACAGAAAAACACCAGATTCAAAAAAATGAAATATATATAAAAGGTGGGCATACAGAAACATGGGTGAAACTTTCATCTTCCAAACAGACAGAGAATAATTACTTTATCCTATGACACTAGAAGTGTGATGGAGATTGGGATGTAAACAGAAAATATTCCAGGTGTACAGAATCTGTGTCCTTCCCTCTCCCAACTTTTGCTATCAGGGAACTAACTTCTGTCATTTGATACATGGAGTTTTACGGTTGCTCTTTTCCTTTATTTCTATTGCAAGGTTATGAAAGCTAACAAGGCAAAAAGAAAAAAAGTGCTGATGTTGATGATGATGATAACTTCTTTTAAAAAAAAGGAAGCATATTAACATTTCAAACATGTTAAATGAAAAGAAAACAAAGCCACAAAGACCTCTGGGTAAATCCACAGCTGGTGTAAAGCAGCAGAGTGTCACTGAGGTGCACCATGTCTTCTTCTAGTTCAAAGATAAATTAATTCAGTGAGGCTCTGTAGTTTTGTGTCATGTAGGTCAGAGCAGATGAGCACTGTGGTACCCTGTGGTTTTATATATAGACTGCAGAAAGAGGCCGAGCTCATCTCCTTTCTTTAAGTAGCATCATTTATTCCCACGGCTGAAACAGAATCCAGGGCTAAACGGACCATTGATCTGACCCAGTCAGATATCCTTATGTTTTTATAATCTTATCTATAAATCTTCACCAACTGATACAGGAAAAGTTCAAGCCTATGCTTATGAAATATTTATCAAAATGTCTACCTGGGCTGTATCCTTCCTCTTGTATTCCACTTCTTCCTTTGCCTATATTTATTTGTTCTGCTCTTCAGTTAAGTTACAAATTCCCCAAGGAAGGGTCTATCTTGCATGTGCTTCTGCCAGTGTGACTAATACACTTTTGAGCAATAAAACAGAGTAATAAAGGTATTGCATTCTCCAGAGCCACCTATTTTACTTCCTATATTGCAGAAACCCCTAATTTTGAGTCAAGGAAACCACGAGGAAAAGAAGTATGTATCAGAAGTAAACACAGGCAGCATAACCATCACAGTTGTGCTAGGGAGTGGTTTGGCAAATTGTTGACTGTAGCTTCAACAGGTCAGGGTCTTAAAATTCGCTTTCCTCTCTAGGAGGCAAATTCAGAAGGTGCCTGTCTCTAGTTGATGAAAAACATGATCATCAACAGGTTTTGTCTATACTAAAGTCAATATGGCTTTGAAATGATCCAAGCCTACTTGGCAGACAGTCTACATGTGATAGCCAGCTGGAGAAAACTCCAGCCTAGATCACTGACAGAAAACACCCAAAACACTGAAAGCAGATCTCTATCAATGGCATTACCAGCACTCATATGCCACTAACAGAGGCTTAAAGATGCGTAAAATAGAGAAGGAATGGAACAGCTAATTAACAAGGCACAGTTATATTTAGTGACCTGTGTAAACCCTAGATTTTCTAGACTGGAAAGGAAAATGAAAATCATTACAAAATAGGAACATTCTTATAGAGCTTTTTCTGCAAATATGTCAGAACTTGTTCTGCTTATGCAGCAACATGTTGCTGTTACAACTTGCGGTGCTGGAGCAAGGCTGAACTGGTGTTGCCCCTGAGACCCTCCCCAGCAGGGCACTGAGTGATCTCAGAGCAATAACTCACAGAGGCAGCAGCTCTCAATTGTGGGAGATACAAGTGTGCCCAAGAACTGGGCTGTCAAAGAACTGGTAGAGAGAGCACTGGCTGTTGGGTGACCTGTGGATGACATTTCACTGCTGCTCCTGTCCCAGTTTTGCTATCTCTGGGACATAACACAACCATAAGCACAGTCATTCCCTACACATCTGTGCATACAGGCAATACAACAGCCACAATTCACCAGTCTTTTGCTCAGGCATGACTTACAAACTCAAGCAATTATCTCAAATTAGGGTTTGGGGCTGGGACCTCGCTTGTTAAGTATGCTGATTTAGAGAAACTGAAGAGTTCCTACAGACAAGTTCTACAGGGATGGTGTCCCAGTTTTCCACCTGCTTCCCATGACATCTTACAAGCCTCGTAGAGCAATAAACAGAAGGTTTCACATCACAGTCTATCATAACAGCTCAGAAGACCAAGCTTTTGCTAATGAGTTTTGGGCTGAAAAGGCAGTGAATGAAGGGGTGCAGCTGGCACACCAGTACACATCTGATGCAACAGGAGGGCAGGAGCCTCTTGTAGAAAGAGTCTGGGAAATAACCCTTCAAAGCACTCCAGCTCAGTTTGCAGAAGTTCATATGTCAGAATCCCAAATACCATCTGCTTTCTGCTGTGCCTAATATTTGCTGAACCAAGTCATCTATTTGCAGTAGAGTTGTGTGAGCCACAATTCCCCCTGAGGTTTTAAAAACTGATAATCTAGTATTAGATAGGATAGCATTAGATTAGGGAAACACAATCTCAGGGCAGGTGCCAACTTAAAGCCAGAACAGGTAGGTAGGAAGGAAGCTGAGCTGTGAGCATGTTAAGCCATGAGTATCACACACCTTCTCCTAAAACACCTAGTACTGGGTGTTGTCATGAAATAAGGCTGGATAAAACAGATTAGTTCTGGTCTGATAGCTACTTTTCTCATTGTTTTTACACCAGCCTTATGATGTTAGACTAGATCTTTTTTGCTGTTTCTCGACTTCTTATGGGTTATGTAGAATTATGTGAACAACGGCACTATACTCAGATGAAAATGCAAGATAAGAAATAATCATGTACGTAGTTTCAAGAGAGAATCCTGTAGTGATGTGCTGGCAAACTACTGTATATCTCAGTGCTCCCACAGCAAATACAACATTTGGCACTTAGAGCTATTGCAATGCTAATCCGTGTCCCCAGGTAACTAGAATATGTCCAAAAAGGTGCTGTACAAAATCATTTTGATCTTTATTGAATGCCAGAATAGCTTTGTGCGTGAAAGTAGTGTGAAGAAAGATGAGCTAAGGACTTCCAAGTAAGTATGAATGAGGATATTTTTATGTCGAGTTTCCTAGTTAGTTGGAAGAGCCTTGCCATATAATACAGCACTGGGTTTCTTCTACAGTTCCTGCTGTAATAATACTCATGAGCTGTGTACATCTACATATGTATATTATTCAGGCAATATTCCTTCAATGTAATGTGGGTTATGCCCCTTGGTGATACAACCACAGGAAAGAGCTCCACAATTCAAAAACAGATAAAAGGCTATTTAGCACATATTACCTGTCTTCATTTCTATGTTACACTCATTTCTGGCAAAATTAAGGGAATCAATTTATTTTTCCCTGGAGTATCTTCTAAAATTACAGGAGTTTTTCATGATCTGTACTTCCTCCCCAGTACTTCTTTCTGTACTTTCCCCAGTACAGTTCCACTGTTGAGGTGAACAGATAAGCTATAGTGATTTTCTACAAACATGACAGGAAAGTAGCTAGTTACCTGAGCAAGTGTCCAAAAGATGTGACGTATCCATTTACTGCAGAAATAGCTTTCTCAAAAGCATTTAAAAACTGACATCGTATTTTCACAGACACCTGAAAGCTGGAATAAATACACAGCTTTACTGTTACGTTAACAAGACACTGGACCTAAATTTGATCAGCAGGACTGAACTCCACAGATGGTTCTGTGACTTGCATATAGAAGTAGCAAACACGCTGTTGGTCTGCACCTCTCTAAATTTACTGTCTGTCTGAAGATTGTTGAATTTAATGCTCTAAGCTTACTTGTGATGGTAGGAGTACTGATGTTAATTTTGCCTTGCACATGCAGCAAGTCACTGATTCAGAAATAAATAAATAAATAAATAAATAAAACTATTCCCAAGCAGCCCTTGCAGGAAATGGTTGCCCACTTGGAGCACCCATGCACCAACAGCTGATCTGGCCGTTGCCACACAAGAAGGTGAAGATTTCCCCTGGCAGAAACTGCTGTGAGTGCAAAAGGGCAGTAAGGGTCACCAGCAGAGTGAGGAAGGGTGGGAACTGCCAAAAGTTAAGCTAAAACTAAAGAGGGAGTTTCTATTCCAGCGTCAGCATATGTGCTTTAGGAAGGTCCTGCCATCTCCCTTCTTCTTACTACTTTCATCTGACTTCTTCTGTCATGCTCAACATCTAATAACTACATAGTCATTCTCAGAGGGACAGAGAAACGTGTACAGGGACTTCAAGGAAGAACACTAAGCCTTTAATAAAAACCTGTAGTAAATCAATTGCCAACTCCTAAACTTAACTAAAATTTGTGCTGGGTACTGGGATTTAAAAAGTAGTCAAGTTCTTTTTTTCCCAAAGTGTTACCGAACTAATGGGCGGGGGGGGGGGGGGAAGGGAAAAAAAGGAAAAAAAAAAAGAAAAAAAAATCTGAAAAAAAGCACAAATCCATTGGTTCTCCAGACTCTTTTTTTCCCATATGAGGGGAAACAAGTCTGTCTAAAAGAGAGCAAGCCAAATTTCTGCTGGACTTCTAACTTTAATAAGCAGTCTTCCTTTAAATTCAATACTGAACCAATGTAGCTATATGAGTTCAGTATTACAGTATAATATACTAAAATACTACCATCTGCAGTCTTCCTTGACACCAAAGGTCACGTTTATGAAAGATTTTACTCATACTCTCCTTTACCTGATCCACATTTCCCAATTCTGCTCTGTGAGACTTGGAGAAAATGTATTACAAGAAATGCCTAATATCTGGGTGCAGATTAGATGATTTTTGTCTCCAAATAAAAAGTGTTCTCTAATAAAATCTGTTCTCACATCCCTTAAGAACTGTCTTCCATTATTCATTTGGAAAAGAAAAAACACTGAATGGCTTCATGTCCACATGAAATTGAAGCCTGCTTTGGCCAGTGGCAGAATGACTGTCCCCTGTCAATTGAACTCAGTGAAGTAGTTTTTCTGGGTTGAGGAAATGTTTCCTCTGGTGCATTACTATGAAATGTCAAAAAGTGACAACTTCCATAACTAAAAAGTCCAATAAAATTTGTAAATTAAATTATTTATTTTTTAATATTGTGAAATGTTGAAGTTGGTTTTGACCTTTTTGAAGTGGTTTCTGTGTTTGGCTGCCCTTTAACATAAATTATCTTCAAGTTGAGGACATTTTGAACAAAATAGTAGAATGCACCATTAAGACAATATTGAAACAGATATAACATTAAATGGCCCATTCACTCATTCATTCATTTACTTGTTTTCAATCTGAACAGCTGAAAGTGAGTCAACAAACTTTTTCATTGAAAAGGCCCTGTATTGAAAGACTCTAGATGAGGTAACTAATGTATAAATTAATTTGATGTTCCAATTCAGTTACTGATTGACCTGTCCATAGTTGTTAAGGAACTCTGAAATGCAAAACTTAAGTTTAATGTACCTGGCTGCATGAAAATCCTAACTCTAAGAGATCACTCCGTATTGAAAAAAAAAAATCCAGTACACAGAAGTTTTCTAACTCCTCCATCTTACGTCTCTCACTATGAATCTGTTGTTGTGATCTAATTACCAAAATAAAGTTACAAATTCATAGACATTTACTTTATTCATTTTACTAAAACCTGTCAAAAGTTATGTCTTTACATTACTATTACTGTCATTTTCATCCTTTGTTTCCACAATCAAGTAAACCCTAAACTCTCTTCAGATATTATCTTATGCTTATTTAGACAACAGTCCCTTGACCAGCGACTCTATTCATATGGCACACACACATTACAAATACTTTATACAACATTTGCACAATCAAAGTCTCATCCTATAAATAAATAGTGACTATGTATTGCAAGTAGAGTACTAGGTTGTATAGTATTCAGTAAAATGAAGCTGTTGTCTTTGAGAAGCTGAGACTTCAACACATCAATTCATAAAATAGAAAGAACACTAAGAAAGTAACCTCAAAGAGCACAAGGAAAATTCTAGTACTTTGTAAAGGTAGGATTCATTTCTATGTTGAAGCTAACTGTGTGAGTGTCATTAAAATATTCAAAATGGAGTTTACCTAATTTCATCATGGGTTTGTTTCTATCAAAGTTCATATTTCTTCTGATTTAAAATCCAGTAATATTTGAGAACAGTGTTCATTTCTGTATCTATGACACTTTCAGCAGTCTTCAGGATGTATGACTTTATTCTTGTAGTAATCCTTTCCCAATTTGACCACCCAACATTTCTTTCGTTTCTTTTGCTCCTTCCACATTTTTAGTTCCTGGTTCACAAAAAGCCTTTTGGTAGTTATTTATATTTATATTTATATTTATATTTATATTTATATTTATATTTATATTTATATTTATATTTAACCTGTTGATTTCAACTGAGGAATCTGCCCTTTATTGTCTCAGATATGGAAAATAATTCATTACACACATTATCATTTTCTGCAGTTGGGTCTGGTTACTGTTCAGAACAGAAAGGGGTTTTTTTGCTCTTCAACACACTCGAGCATTTCTGAATACTTTGAAATATGCTATGCCTTGTACTTCCAGTAGTTAACAATTTGAAGTGTATGTGTGTAATTAATAGTGTCAAAAACAGGGAAAGACATATGGTTGATTTTTTTCTTCCTACAGAAATGAAAGCTTTAATTTCTGAAAGAAGATACCAGACCAAAGGAATGCCCTCTGCTTGTTACCTTGATAGTCAGGAGACATGAATAGTATTATTGATGCACAAACACAAAGGACTGGAGGCTTATAACTCTGTTTCTGTGTGATTAAAGGCCTGCAGGAGATCCTTGGTGGCAATAGGCAGAGGGTGTTTCTGATAAAAGGGAGTAGAAATGAAAACTGACCTTTCCTGTCAGAAATGAGACTGCAACAACTTTGGGGCTCAATTTGCCTGCAACTGCTTCTTTTGTCTTCCCACCCCACAATTCCATACTTTTGGATGCTTTCTTTCATATTACTGTGCCAAAGTCAGAGTGTACAGCTTAATCACTGAAAATTTTAGCCTGCCAAGAGAAACCTAACCTTTTCTTTCTACCAACAACCTTTCTGCTAAAAGGATGTTCTTCTTCTATTCCTGCCTTTCCCTCGGATATCAGTGCTATGCCCTCTCCTCCCCTGCTCCCAGAGTGTTCATGAACTTTGAAAGAGCCTGGAAAAGACAAACTAGATAGCTGCATTTTGCTTGGCTGAGTTTTCCCTTCACTCCTCAGCACAACCACCAAAGTAGCTCTGATAGCATCAGGCAGAGGACAGGGTGTGAATCACTCAGTTCCTGAGCTGGTAACAGCAGCCTGTTGGAGGCTGGGAGCATCCCAGATACCACTTCAATCACAAATAATCATCAGAAGTTGGCACCAGAAGGCCAGAGTGAGAAAAAACAAGGAATTATTTAGCTGCAATTTACCACATACAGATGTACCTGTACACTTTCTGAGCATAAGAAAAGAAGACTAGCACTTGTGTTTTCTGCAGGAAAATAATCAAGTAATAATTTTGTTAGACAGAGGTGCTGTGATAGGACACAAAATCAGAGTCTTTATTTTCTTTGACACTGTTTTCATTTGTCCTTGCTCCTTTTGCTCTTCACAAATTGCACAAAATGGTAATAGTAATGCTCATTGGTAAAGCATTTCAAGGATTAATGGTGCTGAGTATTGCCCTCATTTAATAAGTGGACAGGCCAGGATATGTCAGCTATGATACAGCATGGTAATTGTGCCACAGACACCTTTAAACTCCCCTGGCTTTAGTCTGCATTTCGTCCCTAACCTCAGAAATGTAGTGCAATGACTGGAGTCATCCAATCTCTACTTCATATAATTTCATTGCTCAGTGCATGAACAACTCTATCAAACCAGAAACCCTGGTATAGTTGCCCTAATGGAGTAATGTAACCTTTTTCTTAAACAAATATTTCAAAACGTCAGTAAAACTGCCCTCCTTCTCATGCCCTTAATCATATCTTTTTTTTACCTCTTTTGATTTTCTTGCTATGGTAAGGTTGACATCAAAAACCTTCCACTTATGAACCCCAACGTGAAGTGCTCCATAGGTTATCTTGATAAAGCTTCTGGGTCACTGTTTTGGTCATTTCACTTGTTCCAAGAAGCAAAAGCCTCATAAATCTCTGGTGGCACAGTCACCATCTTGCAGCATGTGATGGCCACAGGTTGAACCCCACTTAATTGCCTCTGTGTTTCACCACTGGTCATTGTGGAGGAAGATAATGAACTTATTTTTAAAAATAAAGTAAGAATTCCCAAATTGAAACTTTTATATTCCATTCCTGCTGGATTGCAAAGGCAGCAACATTCTCTGAGATGAATAACAGAAGACAGTGTAACAAATTAATACAAATGAAGTCATTGCTGAGCGACTCCATCTGCTTTGGAAATGAGGCTCGGACTTTCCAAAATGTGGCCGTGATCCAGATAATTAGGCTTAACTCCAAATGAAGCCACACAGGTAACTTATAGCTTCATTAACTCTCCTCGGGAAGGCAGGCATCCAAGAACTAACCTTAATAGAGCAGCATATGATCCATTGACAATCTGTTTGATATTAAAATATGAACTTTGTTTTTACTATGTTACATCAGTATTAGGCCAATAACATATGCAGAGCAAAATGTTAGGGATTATTGGACATGTTCTTGTATCCTGCATTACATCCAGAGAACTGGGATCATAGTTTTTTGTTTACAAGGTTTAATCAAAATACATTAATAATCTACAAAATCTAAGCAAGGCACATAAGGTGTCTGCAAGTGTCTTTCCTGTGTAATCAACAGGAGGATTATTAGGTAATAACAAATGTTATTCATCTTCATAATGGCTAAGTGACAGCCTGCTTAAAAATAACAAATGACTACTCTTCATCAACTATTACAGGGTGAATATGACCTTCACGTACTTTAAGCAAACAAGTCATCTTTTCAAAGACTTCCCTAGTTCTTTAATTGATAATGATGAGATGCTTTATCTGTGCAGAAAGAAAAAAAGAGCTCTAGTTATACCATTTATTTTAGTCTTGGAGGCATTTTATATAGCCCTCTGTCAGAAGAGATACTGAGATATAATACCGATTTTTTCATCAATAATAAATTAATGCATAATTAAAGTGGTTAGTGATGTGCATAATGAACTCCTGTGAGATGCTTTCCCTTATTGTTTATCAGTCTTCTGTCTGATTTTTTTCTATTGACATGATGCTGCTTTAATGCAACAGAACTAGAGAAAATTGGCCTGAAAGAAACTTCACGAAGTCTCTTTATCCATCCATTGCAGAAGTCTCTCTTACTGCTTCTTGAAAACATCTAGTGTTGACAATTCCTTCCTCAGAACAACCAGTTCCAATCTTTTCTGTTAGACGTATTTTCATAAAATCTAATCTGAATCGGCCGTGTTGTTATCTAAACCCAAGTGGGTTGCAGAATAGGCCCTGGAGTTTCCAATCTGAAGCTCTTCTTTAGACCTAATCTTACCTTCTAACAAAGTTTCTTTGAGCCTGAAAAGAGTAAAGCACGTGCAACACCTTACATACATCAGTGGTCAGACTGATGAGGATGGAAGCCTAAACAAGTGCTACTGTAACACAGTAAAGATTGTCATTCTGCCTAGCAGAATCTTTGTTCAAAGACTTTTTTTGTCATTTAGGTAGTTTTGCCAATTTAGGTTGCTCTGATCCCTGCTAATAATGGTTTACAGGGATTCTGGCCTTTTGCAGATACCGACAGCCATAAATGTATGTGTGTCTCTGTGTCTGTGTATCTGTGTTAATGCACAGTGGTTATACCTTCTAGTGAGGTAAATTAGGGTGTTCTTTTGTGAACACTGTCTACAGATAAAGCAAAAAACACAGTAACTGCCATGCTTGCTCCTGCAGTCTGAAAGATGCTGCCTTTGCCAAGTCACAGCCATATTTGACTCATTTGCCATACAATTTACACCCACAGGGACTGAGATGAGGTGGAATTAGCAGCTTTCTCCTACCTCTTGTTTCTCTCACAGTACTATGAGTGTTGCAAACAAAATTTCATTTGCCAGATATGCTCAAAGCAGAGAAAAAGTGATACTAACATTGGTGGAGATCATTTTAGCAATCTTAGGCAATTATTTAGACTGAAGAGTGCTGTGCGTTAGAAGGAACATTTTAACCATGCTCCTAAAAAAGCAATCCAATACCTAAAAAAGTGTATTATTGGTTTTGCTCAGTCTCATATTAATTATAGCAGAGCATAATGCTCTATGTCAAAAAGCCGTTGTTCATTTTAAGGGAAAACAGTGATCCACATCATTCCAATTCAGTCTGGTATGCTCTAGTATATGGCTGTTCCTGCAAATCAGTGTGTAGTTATTCATCACTGACTTTTCCTTATTCAGGCACAAAATGCATGAATTGATTTTTATATTTTTAACATGCTTATTTAATTATCTCCATAAGTCATCTAATGACTGAATAAATACTGTCATAACCAAAAGTAAATTTTATCTTTTTTATTTTCCTCGGCTACAAGTATGTCAAAATGCACACTTGTGTCAGATGTGCATGCATGCACACACACACACATGCACACACATGAATACCATGTTTCATATAAGTACATACATTATAAATTCATTCTGATCATTTTCCCTTTTTAACAAAGTGATATATGACAAAAATTAACTGAACACTGTTCATTAGATTTTCTTAATAACTTTCTGATTATCTAATTCAAGCTAACTAGGCACAGCAACAGCAGGCAGATGGTTTGATGTTCTCAGGCAACACATGGTCTATGTCTAAAACTACTATTTGCTGTATAAGGAACATACCAGTTGTACCTTCAGCCTTAAAGGGATGATTTATTGAGGTTATCAGAATCACATCTTAGAATATCAACACTTTCCTGTTTGTGACAAATTTGAGGAAATCTGGAGATTGAGGAAGAGCAAGTTGAAAGGGAGCATCATCTCACATTTTCCTTTCTGGGCTTTCTTCTTCCAACTCACTCCACTTTCCAGGAGTATTTGCAGTCAAAGTACTTGTGTTTTCTATATTTATTGCTTGTGTCATGATTTTGTGCCCATTAGTCTTCTATATGAAATTATAGAATTATCAATGTGGTTTTAGTCTGAAAGCTCTGCCTTTCTTGTTATAATTGTGAATTACAGAGTGGAAGATAATATTGAACAGGAGCCTGTTTTCTAATATTTCTACAAGGCCAGTCATTTGTTAAATAAACTAACAGTATAAAACTAATGTCATTCACCTCTCCACATATTATTTATTGGAAGCAAGATGACTATAGGACAAGGACTGCAACATTAGTAACTACAGGGTCACAAGCTGAGGTCTAGCACAGCAGACTTCATTTACTGGTTTGTGCAGAGGATTCCACATTTGGAAGAGCTGTAACAGAGCCAGGGGTTTGCTTTCCAGGTGACCAGACAGGGTCTGCAACACCATGGATGACCAAAATGTGGGGAGTTCCCGGTCTGTGAAAGTGGACATAGGTGAGGTATTTTCCTTCGGGCCCTTTCCACCCAAGTGCAGACAGGTACGGGATGCTGCATGACCTTGTCGCGGCAGCAGGCTGAGCAGTGATGAACCTGATATGCCTGGGCTAGAAAGTGAAGGGCCAAAACAATTTTGGGAAGTGAGGAGTCTCAGCTTCTGCCACCAGCTCCCAAGGAATGAGATGGACAGTGCTGGGAGACAAGTGAGTGGTGGGCATTAATGCTGAAACACAGAGGGCAGGAGCCAGGAATAGTGAACACCATCCCTGTCCCTCTGCAACTTGCGTTTACTCCAGTTTGTTTCTGTTTTGAAGAGGACTGGTGGCAGTCACATCTGAGCTCTCAGCAGACAAATAATCATGCCCTGTCGCATTCCCCTACAGTCTCCTGCCATAGCATTTTTTTCTGGTACCCTGCAGCCAGCAAAGGAGGGACCAGTTTTCACTCCAGAAAGGGCTGCATTTTGGTAAAGGATGCAGTGTGTGTTGTAATTTGAAATCAATGGTGTACTAGGAAGTGAGGAAATAGCACTACATAAATCAGTCAGCTATCGATATTATGCTTGTTGCTTAATAGCATAATTTTACAAGAAAGTTGTCTGCAGACATTTACCTATAGTGTCTAGGCAATCCTTTAAGACAGAAGGTTGTAAGAGGGCTTCAGCTTTTGCAAGATCAGCTGAGTAGTCCTCAGCATTTTTTTGTAAGGTATATAGTGGCAGGCAAGAAAGTGTTTGTTCCTTTATTTTAGGATTCATACAAGTTTTTGTATTAAAGAACAGTGTCTTTCCATATTGTAAGGCAGAAGGGTTCATGTAATTTCTGTGGCTAGATGGAAAATCATACTTGGACCTAGCAAGAAAGAAAACATAAGTCCAAGTACAACCAAGTCACAAGAATTTGAGCACAGTTTGATGAGCACCTCCTATATGAAAAGCCATATGTAGATATTATAATGCAAATGTCATCATTAATTGCAGTTCTTAACATATATACTTAAATGAGTACAGTAAGCTGCTGAAAAGATTCCTAATCTCATTTAACCAAATCTTGTTGATTATAGGTATTCTTGATTCAGTCCATTGGGAGCATTTCCAAAATGAGCCCTACAGAAACATGTCTGTGTATTGCTTACCTTCAGTCAAAAAAGTTACAAAAGCCATAATTTTGTCCCTAGATATGCCTGGCATTTTAAAACATGGAAGAATACACAAGTCCTTACCAATACCAGTGCATGGGATTTAAACTGCAAGAGTCAGGATTTTGTTGATTAGCAGCTTTTCTAGAGTTAACAGCCCAAAAAAACTGTATTACATAGAACTCATTTGAAGATAGATCTATTAAAAATATTTTTAAATTAGTGAAAAAGGTTTTTCCTTACATTTCCAATGTACCTTCTTTATTACCATGCCACTTGAAGGCAGGTTTTTAAATGGTCCTCTATTATGCCGGCAGAGTAAGGCATGGGAACAAATGTCTGATTTAAGCAATGTCTGATTTGTCAACACAGTTCTTGTCTGCACAGTTCTCATACAAATCAGATAGATATCTGTTAACTTTATTTATGCCAGCCATTTAAGGGCATTTCAGAAAATGAGGCCTATCTGCAAGTTTTCTCTATGCTTACATGCCTCATAGTCTTTCTTATATTTTTCCATAGGTATGGGGCCAGTGCAAGGAGCTTAAATCTAATGATCTATGATAAAACCATAGAATCATATAATGATTTGTGCTGGAAGGTACCTTAAAGATCATCTAGTCCCAATCCCCCTGCTATGGGCAGGGACACCTTTCACTAGACTGGGTTGCTCAGAGCTCCATTCAACCTGGCCTTGAACACTACCAAAACAGCCTCAAAATGTAGGAGGAAAGAAGATTATTTTTTATATCAGCCTATGCTGACTGGCAGTATAAAATGTACACAGATCTTTCAAAAATTTTCAGAGAGGTGGATTTGGTGGTGCTATCTGAGGATTCTTCTTAACAAAAGAAAAAAAAAGGCCATTTGGTCTGTCCATTCCCTACAAATTATGTAAGGAGGGATTATTTCCATTGCAGATAGTGTATGCTCCAAGCTCTACTTGTCTCCAACCAAAATGATTGGTCTGGAAGCAATATTAATTAGGCAGACCAAGTGGACCAACCTGCTTAAGTCATGCTAGTCTAAATATCTCTGTCCTCCATGGCAGCATCCCTCCTTTCTTGTTTCTCTTGTTATGTCACTATATGCCTCTGAATCCTTACTTACACTAAACTGTCTGGGGTTTAGGTTTATCCAAGCTAACACACTCCCATTCTCCCTCCCATGTTAGCCTGGATAGTGATGAGTTACCTCCAATACCTTCGGATGCCACAGAAAAACCACCAGATGCCGGACATTATTCGGGCAAATCACACACTGTTTTTCCCAGGACAAAGATGAAACACTCCATTGTAATGTCTGTATAAAACAACTTGATGTTTTATTCTAGAAAATAAATCCCATGATATTGAAATAATAGCTAAAGATTTTTTACTTCAGTCTCACAACAGAACAGTAACTCTGTGAGATCAAGTAGTACACAATTTACTTTGTGCTTCACTTCCAAAGAAACAGCATCATCAGCCTCATTCTCCCTCCTTTCCCCCACAACGGCAAATAGTATTAGCAGATTCTGTCACCAGAATGTGGCAGTTCTCTATGATCTTCCCTCATCACGTTTGGAATCTCTGCCAAATATTGGAAGAATGTAGCACCAGAAATACTGTATCAGTTGTGGCCACATCCAGCCTGTTCACCTATGTACATGGAAGACTAACTACGGAAGAGCACTCAGAGCTTTCTCAGGGCTTCTGACAAGAACTGGGTGAACAATGTATATCCCACATCTAGGTATACGTCTCTCACCTTTCAGAATACAGTTTGGGCAAACATCTTCATCTGATTCCTTCCTTTAAAGCGCTTAATAGAACTACGCATGGTTTAGAACTTGACTTGTTTAACCTGCCTGCAAAATGTCATCTGTTTTTCTGGAGACTGACGAAGACCACCCTAATTAACATGCTCTAGTCAGATACACAGTCAGTGGAAGTTGTCCTCAGCTCAAGTGAGACTTTTACAGTCAAAGCTCAGTTTTTGTTGATGGCTTCGCAGGCCTTTCCATCCAGGAATGAGCAGAATCCTGGTAGGATGGGTCAGGTGGTCAGAGGATGGAAGGAGGATGCCCATGACTAAGTACAATTCCAGGGGAGCCAAGAGACAGCAGGCAGGGGCAAATGTTTGTGTGTATGAAGCTAATGCATTCAAAGCTTTGCTCATCCCTGCTAATTCAGGTCTGCACAGTGTTCCACAATGGGCCCCAGCGGCCATTAACATTGTTTTCCGCTGTCTCTTACACATAGGGAGGAAAACTGTGGGCAATACCTGATGTATTACACCATTACGTGACACAAAATTTTACCTCCTGTCTAGTCAGTAGTTTTCCCACAGGAGCTCAAGCCACAGCTTATCTCATTTACATAAGGGAAAGTCATCCCAGTGAGTGCTGCATGAGATACTGGAACTGGTGCTGTGGTATTTCTTGATTGGAAAAAAAAAAACAAAAGAAGTTGGGCATTCACATTCAGTTGCTTTTAAAAATAATTTTTAAATGCAACATTATGAAAGTCAGTAATGGGCTGAGAGAAAAAAAGGCAAAGCTAATTAAATTAAATTGCAGGATTTTTTTTTTCAAAGTACTTGTTTAATATTAAATGAGTTATTTAAAAATAAGTATGGACAATAAATGGACAAAAAAAGATAGATCAGGTGGACTGAAAATTAAAAGTGAATCTTAAATATTAATAGAGTTTTTCTCAGTGCTAGAGTTGGTCAGAAACTTTTTTTCCACAACATTTCCTGTCAGAAAATGTTATTTCATCAGAGCAAAACAATCTCTGTGGGAATATGTCAATTATGACAAAATAGGGGGGAGGGCCAGTGAATGACTCATTTAGTGGTATCAAAACATTTTATTTTGAAGTGTTTCTGAACATTATCAGCATGGTGCTTCTTTCAATTATAATAATTTTTTAGTCTGGTTTCAAAGTCAAGATTGGAATAAAACATTCAAGCACTATAAAACAGGTCTTTCCAGACTTTCTAAAAGTATCTTTAAAGATTTTATTTTTAAAGATTGTATTTTATCTCACATTCTTCATTTTCAAAATTACACTTTGGAAAATTATGTCATAATTTAGGACAAAAATGTCTCAGCTCATAATTCCTACAGGAGGGAACATTCAAATTTCACAGGGTTTAACATCTGTTCACATCTTTTGCCTCATTATTTACTTTACATGGCTTCACACTTGTCTCAGGAGATGGCATAAAGGAAACCAGAGATATGTATTATTTTTGTTAGAAAGGTTCGCCTTTGAAATGGAATTTCTTCGTTTAAGATATTTCCTCCCTTTCTTTTCTCACTGATATCCCATCCCTGTATCATTCCCACCCTACCTGCCCCTTATAATGTAAATCACAGTAAAAAAAATAATTTGGTGGTTTAACTAGAACACAAAAAATGGGGGAGGGAGGGCTGTTGGGGTGTTTTTAAAGTCTATTTCACAAAAGTAATGGGTTTTAATGCAGATTATTTTGATAATTATACTTTTAATGTGATCATAAGACAGGTGTCAGTAGTTCCTGCAGGACAGCCAGAGACCAGTGTTGGTGGGTAGGCAGGAACAAAAGCAGTGAGGAAGGAGAAAGGAAGCTGATAACTCTTCTGCCAACCTCAGTACTAGAGTGAACATGTTGTATGTAGGCTTCTGCAAAGGCTCAGATCCATCCGCAAGGATGATCCATGGGGTGACTATTTTGACCAACTTTTTTAAAACAAGTTAATCTCATTAGGCACACACAGGCAGTAGTGGGGTCATTTCATTTTGCTTTGCGCTGGAGGTAACAATGAAATTGCTTAAACTCTGAAGGCTCCTGACTGTAAGCTTTCAGTATTTCCAAGACAGCTGCATACAGTGTTTACATATAAAATATACTCCTACACTACGCATGGCATCAATATCATGGTTAAAAATAGGCATGTTGTCTCTTTACAGATGACTGAAGAGACACCTAAGTGGATTGGGATTTGGTATGAGGACTCTCATCACAGAGGTCAAGGGTTCAAATGTATTCAAAATCAATACTAACTGAGAGTTATTACCTTTGGGTGGCCTATGCAAAATGCATGGTGGTTCTAGCCTAATTTCTAGTTGACAGATGTCTGTGCCATCAAAAAAATCCCATCATTGCATTTGGCATTCTTCACATAAGCCTCAACGTAGAAGCCAAAGACAGACTGGGCACAGAGGTGGAATTAATCTCTTATGAAAGGCCTCTAGTTGGTCATTCCAAAACAGAAATAAAACAGATTGAGGCAGTTTCAGGAATACTGAAGTGTTAGTTCTTGTAGTTGGCTCCTCCCCATGAATAAAGAGGGCAGAATTTTCATGGTTTTGATCCAGCTTCTTTTCACAGGTACCAAATTGACTTTTGCAGGGGAAAAGATATAAGAGGCTTATTTGTGCTACCAAGTTAAGATTGTGTCAGCGTCTCCCTTAAGAACCCCAGCAAGCCATAAGAATTTAATCTGGGCTAAAAGCTGGCAGAACCGTTCTCAGCCCTCAAGTATGTTTTAAACCCCATTAACAAATATGTATTAGGCCACTTATAAGCTAAAATACTCAAGGCTAAATAACAATAATAAAAAAGTCCTTTTGTCTGAGTGTGGAATGTAAAGAGGAAATCGAATGTCAAATATTATATGGTTTAAAAAATATTCCTGTGTCTGTGCGTCAAAAGAGGAAGCTTCGACAAGTCCTTCTGATTAAGTCTGAGGATACTTGAGTGGTTCTTTTTGTTTGAACTGTAGGAAATGTGCTATCAGCAGGTCCTGAAGACAGATCACAGAGAACTTTAAGGAATGTGAGTGATAACATTTTGAAATAACTGCAGAACTTTACTGCCATGAAGAAAAAATATGTAGATTTGGCTTACTCCCAATGGGAAGATGAGCAGCATAGTTTTGTGCAGCTTGAAGGCGTTAAATTTGCCTGGTGGGAAGACCAGTTAAAAGAGAATTACAGCAGTTTAAGCATGAAAAGTAAGAGCATGCTGCACATCAGCACTCTCAGTTCTCAAGCAGATACTGTTAACCTTAATTCTTGTTTGCATTTCTCAACTGAGAAAAGAAATATAACTGATGATTTTATGAAAAAAATTATCAACTTATATTTGTGCATTAAAAACATAGTATTTTCCAACATTCAGGTGTCCCCTTCATCCTTCAAGACATGATGAGCCTGAAAATGGATAGATATTGTCTTCAAAAAGCTTATCAGATAAATGCTTTTAAATGGGATATAAAGGGCTGGATCTGAAATCCACCCAGGCTACTTTAAGCTCTGGACCCTGTGATGCCTCTCATTTGCTGTGGCCCTTTGCTGCTCTGCCTTGATGCCAGAAGAATGGGTCCAGATGTGAATCAGGTTGGGAAGGAAACCTAGGTACGCAGCGAGCTGCTGTCTTCTCTAAATCGATCCCAACATAAGCAACTAGGAATGCAGGAACCCACAGCTTGATGTGGACAGCATCTCACCAGACATTTAGGTTTGCCATAAGCAAATGGACATTGTGCACAAACCAGTTTTAAGCCATGTGACCCAGGAAAAAATACATCTCACCAAAACTATTAAACAAGCTGCAAGTTCCTTAATCAGAAATGCTTCTGTTCTGTGTGTGTTTTAAAGAGGAAAAAAATCCTACACAAGATACTTCAGGGAGCCATGGCACATTTATAGGAAGTATGCTAGATAAGCCAATTTTTTTCTCTCTCTCTAAATAGCATGGAGCTAAACTGTAGATAAAAATAACAGTCTGGGAGTACGGCATGTTGATAGGAGAGTTAGTGCAGAAATACCAATGTTCCTCTCACAGTTTCCAGAGATCACACAGTCTTAAATAACAACTCATAGCTCAAAATCTGATTTACGCTAATGTCTGTAGTGGATCAAATAATCCCTAGATGAGCTACCTAAGTAGTCAGTAAAGACAATGAGGGTGCTTCACCCTGATTTATCTCCTAGCTCGAGTGCTGCTTCAAGAGGCCTCTTCCACAGTGCACAGTGAAAGGGACATGATTGCGCTGGTGCCTGGGTGGTGAGACCCAGGGTCTGGCCGAGGACCACTCACAGAAGGACTGGTGGGAAAGAAGGAAACAACAGCTCTTCGTTCCCTAAGCAAACATGGAGTTTGCAGAGGAAAAACAGCTCTTTCGGAGTCACTTAATTAAGCCATATATATGATATACAGGCACAATGTACACATATATTTTGTATCCAAGGGGGAACATTTGTAAACCTCTGTACTGGGTGCAGGTGTATCAGTGCTGGCAGAGGCACACCTGCAGCCCCAGGACAGAACCCAGTGGGACGGGTGGACATGCCTTGTGGGAAGCCGCAGCCCTGAGGAGCCTACAGTGGGGCAGGTTTATCGTGAAGGACTGCAGCTAGTGAGAATGCCCCAGGAGCAGGGAAAGAGTGTGAGAACGAAGGAGTGGCAGAGAGGAGCTGTTATGGACTGACTGCAGCCCCCCTTTCCATTGCACAGCTTAGGGAAGGTGCTAGAGAAGTCAGGAGTGAAGAGTGAAGTTCAGTCTGGAAAAATGAGAGGGTGCTTGGGTGCTTCTTGGTTTTGTTTATCAATCCAACTTTATTTTACTTGGCAACAAATTAAATTTTCCAAGGTGGAGTCTGTTTTGCCCATGACAGTAATTGGCAACAGAACTCTGTGACCCATGAGCTTTTCCATCTCATTTTCTCTGTTGGGGAGGGGGAGTGAGAGAGCAGCTGGGTGGGCATCTGGCAACTGGCCAAGGTCAACCCACAACAATCTCACAGCAGCAAATGAATTGCCAGGGCTCCAAAATATACGTGGTTGACTGTGGTGTTTAACCACAGAAGAGAAAGCTGCTTATTGTCTCAAATTACCTATGAGAATTTGATTATAGTACAACATTCAGCATTTATGAACCGGAGAGGCATCAGCTGCAGAAAATCAACCCTGAAAAGAGAGCTCTTCTGAAACGTGCCAAATAGCATGAGAGCAAACAGGAAGGCTCTTGCCTGACACTGTCACAGGGACACTGCTCTGAGGAGACAGTTTCTTCAATATAGAGTGAGAGCTACAAAATGAAGACTTGCTCTTGTCCCTGTGCAAGTGTCCCCAAGAACGCAGCTACAAAAAAGCTGTTCCTTTAGCCCAACAGGCTACAGAGTCCAGTGCCACATCCATTGGGAGAGGAGAATATACTACTTTGACAAGGTGGGAACTCTACTATGAAACATGTGTAATGTTTGTTACATTTTTTTTTAGAAAATGCAACAATTTACCAACATTTAGTGTTCTGGTTTTGCAGTGTCCTCATGTGTATACAGCTAGTGAGATGTGTGTCTCTCCTCTCCCATTTTTCTTCTATATTGTGAAGGCACAAGGAGGTTCCCTATGTCAGTTTCCTGCTCTCTTAAGACCTTACAGATAAAAGCAAAATTTCAGTATAATTGAGTCTTAGACCTCTCTGCTATAGGGAATGCATAGTTCTTTGAATTTATCTCTACCGAAAGAAAACTTTTCATTATTTTTTTTAATGCTAGGTCTGAAATGTTGCCTAGTCAAACCGAAGCTTGTAAAATGCTTGCTAAGATAATAGACCCTGTGCACCTTGTGTTCACTATGACTTATAAGTTTTTCATTGGGAAAAATCTGACTGCTGCTGAGAAACTGAAAAAACACCTCTAATCCCCCCCATCCCTAAGTAATTCTATTGCCCAATGAGGTTTATTTTTTTATGAAGTGTTGATGCAGCAAGGTGTTTAAGCATGTCAGTTTCCTGTTATAGTTGCTCGGCTGAAGAGAAGTTCTACCAAAAACCACAGAAAACCTTCTAAATCTGTATTACTCACAGCTCAGAATGGAGGCCCAGCTCCATTTCACTCCTCTGAGAAGCCTCAAGGAGGAACCCTATCTTATTACATTTCTTATCTCCTCCTACAGCTAATGAAGGGGGGAGAATGAGGGGGAGGCAATTCCAGAGAAGAGCTCCCATCTTTGTCTCTCCTTTCCCATTAGCTATAACAAGAAGTGTGAAGAAGCAAAGTTCCTCCTGAAGGTGTTTCACCTAAGCAGGCTGAATCCAGTAAGTATGAGCCAGGAATGCATAAACAATTCCTGATATAATGAGCAACCTAAATAACAAAGGCTGAAGCCAATCATATTGAAGCAGTTGGAGCACTAAGTGAGCTTTGACAGTCCCGTGGTTCCAGAAGTAAAAGGCAATCAAAATATATTTGAAGGTTGTGCTGAGAGGAAGAAGCAAAATATGGGAGTCCCGAGATTGCCTGGAACTGTGGAAAACAAGGAGAAAGTGAGATGGCTGCAAACAACATCCACAGGTGCATTAAGAAGAGAGACAATCAGAAGGTAACTGGTTTTGACAGTGGCTAGTCCATAGGCATAATGTTTTGTTCTGCTACAAACAAGAAAGCCTGGGCTGTTAGGAACAGATGCCAGAGACTCTGGGAAATTACATATATGCAGAGTGACAGTTAAGGCAAAACAACCCTCTCACTGATGAGAGTCGGGGGCCCCAGGGCCGCTGCTACTTTGCGGGAAGAGACTGTACCTAACCATGTCAGTAAATACTGGCTGTGAATTGCCATGGTATCACCAGAGGTAGTGGTTATCTGCAGGTGCCTGAAATTGTCAACCCAGACAGTGGAGTCACCTTCTCAGAGTCTCGTAGAGGAGAGAGGCTGGGGCTGCCTCAGGTCAGTCAGCTCCCTCTTGAGGGATCCTCTGCCAGGCAGTGAGTGAGACAGGCTGAGACAGGGGGGACTTCCAGGACACACATGTCAGAGCTGTTATCGTAAGGTTTACTGCCTCCCTGGGCAACTGACATTGAGGTTGGAAGGGAGGTCTGTGAGCTTGAGCAACAGTGCTGCATACTCTGCCTGAGCCCCTGGTGTTGGTGTTAATCTTAGCTGCAAGTGTGTAGAGCAAGGTATTAAAAGCATTACAGACAAGCATTTTAATGGTAAGCCCTCTTGCTGTAAGGAACAAAAGCTGGGCAGTATACTCAGCTCCCAAAACACAGCTTCTGCAGGGTACTGAGGATCTGATGAAGTTATGCAGAGCTGTCTGGTTCTGGCCACAGACCCAGGAGTCAGCTCTCTCAGAAGTCTTAAACCCTGGATATGTAATGAGTATCTCACCCTGCTAGCAGGTGGTGAGCCAAAGTGCCCCCTTCACCTCTGCAGGGAGGTGAATTTTTGGAATTCTAGAGCATGGAGAAAGGATTCTAGGCAGGACTCAGATGTTGGGGGTCCTGATGAGTGCAGGAATGGAAAAGCAAAGAGCTTCATATAAACACATAAGGAGATTCTGGGCTGCTGTTTTGGGGCTGAAATGGAAATGAAAGCAAACAAACAAAAATCCATCAGATTTTAGAGATACCAAACATGAATGAGGAACCAAAGACAGACAGCTGAGATGATACAAAGGCATTTGCAAATGGCAGAGGCCAAGGAGCACGACTTCAGTAAAGCAGGTGCTACATTACAAGTCATATCATTTTAGACATTGTCTCTCACCTGTTTTCATCAAATTTGCCCTTAAGTCACTGTCTGGTGCAAAAAAAGATGAGAAAGTTGTTGTGGGTTCCCAAAGGTAATGACGAGAAATTTTTTCCTGTTTGTTTGTTTCTGGTTTTTTGTTTAGTATAACTTACTGGATGATTTTTACAAATAAGGTAGCAACTCTGAAGTTCAGTGATGAAAAGGTGAAGTTTAAAACTGTCATGTTTGTGAAGTGAATTAATAATGTGGAAGAGATGTAACAAAGGTGCACATTCAGTGAAACAGAGAGAATATGACATTTTCATTGAGTACAACATCAGCATAACATTGTGAGATTCAGACAGGGAGGAAATAATTGAAAGTTCTGCCATTTAAATGAAGAAGTAAGTGTTTGAGCCACCAGCAACACTGGCAGCATTATGGTTTGTTAGAAATCTCTTCTTTTCCATATGTTCAGGCAACTGGAACTGCATCCTTATTTACATAAAGTACCAGTAAGGTGCTGTTCCCAGCCCAGCTGATATACCCCTGAAGTTACTATAATGACAGGCAAGAACTGATCTGGGGTTAGCTCCAATACAGCTGGAGACCAGTGTGTTGCACCAAGGTGTTTTCACCTGTTGGTGGGAATGGCAGGAGCATCTGCAAAGGCCGTGTTATGTAGATATTAAGACAATGAGTTCTAGTTTGCCTTCTGCTTGGCAATGACTTTAGATAGGTGAATAAGGTGCTTGATGTCATTAGCACTGTTGGAGGGGAGAGTGGGTACATCTTTATTTTGCATGGGTTAAAGAAATCTGCCTCTCCAGAAAGGACATGGGGTGCAGTTTGGTGAGGTTGCATCAAGCCTACGTGATGTACTTGACACAGTTTAGATGTTTAGATGGAATTTGTTGCTTGGTTTATGATCCAAAAGCTGTTTAAATCAATATAAAGAGACACACTGTCTCTGAATCAGGACCTCAGGTTGCCCTTCACACTCATGCAACAACAGACCCCTCAAGATAACTGGATATGAGAATACACAAGAGAAGGTTCTTTGTAGAGATCTCAATACAAATTTGAATAAACAAATCCAAGCCAGAGCTAAACATTTGGATGTATTGTCTGATAAAAACAGGTGGAAAATCCTCTGCTGGACTCTGGATAGGTGAATCCTGGAAAACCTATGGGTCATAGTGTACAGCTCACCCAGCTGAGTGAAAATGCCCAGTCAAAGAATAAGCACATGAGACAAAAAGAAAATATTGAAGTATAAACCAAAACTGACTGCAGTAAGAAATGTCGGGAGAATAAACCTGACAATAGTTTACTGATGTTGTAGATATTGCTATCGTATCATGCTCTCAGTATCATCTCTGGTTCTGGTGGTCTCACCTCAGAAATGATCTGACTATGTATGCCAGTTCCAATGTTACTATAATAGTGACATTTTTTATTACACCTACTGACGTTTATTTATATCAGAGCCTCCAGACGCTTTGATTATCCTCTGCTGATGAGGTTTTATGCCAGTCAACAACAAAGCTCTAACATTAGAAATAGATGTAAAAGGGAATTTCTCCCTGATTTTTACAATGCATTGAGCTTTAAATCTCATCTTTACTCAGGATATTGTTTGAATGTCTTTTTGTGCTCCAGGGAATGACTAAGAGCATTTTTATTTTCTCCTCTTTCTGTACCACATTTTTTTAAAGTTTTATTTCCCCTCACAGTCTGTCAGCCAAATCCAAATGTTTCACAAGCTGGAATATTTCAGGCAGCTCTCACATCTTCAGAAGTCTACGTTAGTTTATCACATTAAGACAGAGGGTCACAGCCTGTCCTTAACTGCAGCCTACAAAGCTGACATTCTCAGTGTTAAGTCCCAATGTCTGTCTTCTTCTTGAAACACCTTAGCCTTGACCAGATCTGCACTCTCTGAGATGAGTTGTGAGGTGCAGGTGTGTTCTGTCTTGTTCTGCATGGGCTCCATCTCCCTATCATCCACTTTGTCTGACCAGATCTGGGTGCTAGAGCCAAGAGCAGACACAGCAGTCTGAGACCTACACTGTAAAATTCACATGGGACCCTGTCACTTGTTTTCAGCATTAAAATTAATCAGCTACGGTCTCATAGTATGGATTCTCTGACTTGCAGATTTCTTTTGATTCCTTACATCGAAAACCAATTTGTCCCTAAGGTGCTTCTACATCAGAGTTTCAGTTCAGGCAAGAAATAAGTTTTTCAAGCAAATTTCTCAGCTGTCACTCTTACTCTGCTCTGTTTTATATTTGTATTGAAAACATGCTAACTTCTGGATGAAAAGAAACCAAAATACACACTCTGGGTGCACACTGGTAGGCTCCAAATGCTATCAGGCATTCAGTTTACAGGATTAGACTAGACTCAGTCCAAAGTAAGCCCTTCCAAAATGTGTACATGTCAGATCCTCTGTATCACCTGTTGCATTCTACACATCTCTTCCTATTGTGCAGCAGTATTTGCTAATGTAGACCCAGCCTATGATGATATTAATGCAAAGCTATTCCAGGTCACATTAAACGGTTTTAGACAAGTGGCACATATTTGGCAATTGAAGGGCGTAATAATGTAGCACGATAAATGGTCTGAAGTGATGTAAATTCTGGCATTTAATTTTCTGGCACTTTATTTCAAAACAATCTGGATGTGGACAGTATCAACATAATTGTAGCGATGTTTGTGAATACTAATAAGAATAATATGAAAACCTGGCATCTTGAAACATAGTAAACACTCTGATTTGGATTCTCCTGTTTCATATTTTTATGTATTCTTCAAAAGAGCTGCCCCAAAAAATTAACATGAAACACTTTCCAGAAAGCATTGTTGTGCCCTCAGAAATTTGCAACACGACATCTCTGTGGCATCCTGTGTGAGCCCATGAGATCCTTGACAGCAGAGGTGCCCACCACCTGCTGCTCACTGCAGGAGCAGCCAGGGGCTTCATTCCTCAGAAACAAACACCTAAACCTCAACTACTTCATTGTGAATCGACTGTAACACCTGCTTGTCTCCTTGGCTCAGTTTCCTTGCATTTTCAGCCCTCCCAGTACCCAAACTTGTGGGGGAGTTTCCATAAGAGGAAACACAATGTTCTTCCACAGGTCCCTGGCACCACTGTACCAGTGAGGCAATTCAGTCTTTCATACACCTGTACTATGTAGTGAAACACATTCACACACCACAGACCTCAGTATTCACTAAACTCTATGCAAAGAATGGAAGTTCTTGTGTTCTTCACTTTGCACAAGCCTGATAAAGGTAACTGGTCAAAATATAGAATCACAGAATGAGCTGGGTTGGAAGGGACCTTAAAAGTCATATAATCCAAACCTCCTACCACACAGGCATTGACAACCTCCACTAGACCAGGTTGCTCAAGATACTGCCTAAGTCAGCCTTGGTATAGAGAAGCCTTCCTGCAACTTGGTCGGCTTTAGAATCTGTGATGTTTGGGATGAAATAAATTTAAATCATCATAGACAGGAGAGTGAGGAGAGGTAATAGAATGCCCATACTGTGGAGGTGACAGAGTTCATCACAAGGTAACCAGAAGAGAAAGGGGGGAGAAATCACAGTAAAAATGGAGGTAAGCACTGCTTTTTAGGTCACATGTTCATCTAGGGGTAACTGTTTGACTCATAGGGTCTTCAAAATTCACAGCTACATTTATAAGTGTCTTTCTTGCTCCTAGCTTTGTGATCTTCAGGACGACAGGTATAAATGTGGTATGGTGGCCAACAATCTTTCAGATCCTGTGTTTTGTTGGGTAGGTGAAAGAACACGGAGAGAGCCAATTCCTCAGTGTATTTACCCAGAACTTAAAACGAGCAGAAACTTCAGGAACTGAGAAATTTTTTGCTTTTTCCTGTTCAGGGATTAGAGAACTCAGTGGAGAATGTGCCTTCTCTGCATCAATTCCTCCTGATGATATTGTGGCAGTCACAATAACTACAAACAAAAGCAGAATTGGATGGGACACTGAGCTGAACTGAGAGTAAGAGAAAGACTTTTCTTCTCAAATATCCCTGGCAGGGTGGCTGTTTCCTGTAGAAAGACTGAACAGCTGGGAACACTGTTCAGTGTACAATGACCAAGGACAACTCCTCAATCAAGGGTGACTTAATTTGTCCTCCTAGTGAGACACACTGCAAACTGCAGGGGATGAGAGCAGACCTTAGTGAATTCTTATGATGATCCTTCAGCCTATTCGTGCAAAAAAAACCCCAGAAATCATCAGAGATGTGTTAATTGCAGGAGCCTCAAAGCAAAACTAGATAATATTTCCCAAGGGAGGAGCATGCCAGCAAACCATGAATAATGTTTACTGCATGGGAATCGGTATACAATAAATTACCCTTGTCTTTTGTATGTTCTCACCAGCACATGGAGGCAGTGGATTACAGATAAAATTACTGTGGGAGTAAGATTCACTGATCACTAAGGTGTAATAATACCCATTTTTTCTGCCTTTTGCATATTGCTTTCTCTTTACAGTTTCCTCAGTCTTGTAAGACCATGTATTATGTGTAAACAGGGAAATATAACCTCATAAGCGTTCTTGGGAAGGAAGCATTGAGCAGTGCCTATAAGATTTTAAAAGAGAAAAAACAAAAGAAAAAGACAATACAACAACCCAAATATCAAATAAAATTATTTTGATAAACTATTCAAAAATGCATTTTAGCTGTGCAAAAGAGAAATGGATATTTAGGAATGCCCATTGAGGATCAAATAATACAAATTGGCACCTACCTGCAAATTGATCTCTACAAAAGAATGCAACAGTATTGTTTTAAATGAAAGGGACAGTAACACTTCCTAGAAGCTCTAATTTGCAACAATTTCTGCAAATACAGAAGGAAAACAGCTGGCATACATACTGGTGTGATTTATTTTTGTTTGTCATGAAAAAGGGGAAGAAAGTATTCCAGTTCCAAAGGCAAAACAGTTTCTCATTAGAGCCTAGAGATCAGGGAAAGAAGAAATTTTGTGCTGCAGGTATGAAAAAATTTGGATGTTTCAGGTTTCTTATGGAAGGCAAGATCATAAATGGTACAAGCCCCTTTGCCTAGCTGGCTGCTTAGCAAGGCAGGAAGGCAGGCAGGAATGAAGATAGGTGGAAATGAGGGGAAGTAAAGAGGGAGATGCTGATCTCTTCCTCCCTGGTATCCTGTGGCGGGACACATGGTAATAGTTCAAAGCTGTGACAGGGGAGATTTAGACTGGACCTTAGGAAGCATTTCTTTATGAAGAGTGTGGTCAAACACTGGAAGAGGCTTCATGGACAGGCGGTAGACACCCCAAGCCTGACAGTGTTGAAGAGGCACTTGGACAATGCCCTTAGCAACATGCTTTAGCTTGGTCAGCCCTGAATTGGTGAGGCAGTTGGACTAGATGATCATTGTAGGTCCCTTCCAGCTGAAATAGTCTGTGCTAAGGGAAGGAAGGGAGGAAGAAAGAAAGGAGGGTGGAAAGTCAAAATCTTACTTTCACTTTGCTGTATGAAGTGAATTGTGTACATTTTCTTCACATCCATGTCTTCACATTAATGTATAATATTTACCTGCCCAGATTTCATCTGTGGCTTTTAGTATTCTTAATAATCTTTATTATTGCAACAAAAAAACCCAGCTGCCAATGTCCTTCCTGGACTTCTGATAGCCATGAATTGATATCTCAGCTCAAAGACATGCTGGTGTTCAGGAAATCAATCTAAACCCATAGTTAGTTTAACTCCTGAGTTATCTGAGGTATGAAAGAGCATGAGGAGTGAATAAACACCCCTATTGTTCTGGAGTGGTTCTCATGAACTGAAACGTGATTCTGATGTCTGTACCAGATCTGTTTGCAACTGCAAGAGTGTAAGTGCATGAAGGACATTTTTATCTAGTACATTCAGTCTGGCACCTTTTGTCAAAACAGAACTCAAAACACTTGTGTCAGCCTAAACTGATACTTGGCTGTTAATGGAGCTGAAGCAAAAGTTTGAACATTGTGTAGGATGAAAGATGAGCTTGAGGAATATCTAGAGAATACATTTCAGTGTGTAAATATTCCAGGCCCATGTGTGTCTCTCAGTGTTGCCCAATTCAAAAAAAAATACAGAGACTAAAACAAGCTTCTGGCAGCCTCCATCCTCATGTCTTCCTCTCTGTTTGCCTCCAGTAGGGCTCAGTACAGGCAAACAGAGAAGGCCAATATGCTACAGAAAATAGGCACATCTATTACTGGCCAATGTGCTGTCATGTCTTGGTTGGAGTGCAGTTTGCTGAATTTCCTTTTTCACTTTCAAGGACTGTCTGTCCATAGTCTCCTTCCTCTCCCTTCCCATCAGCAACACATATCCTGCAGGCTGGCAGGCAAATGTGGTGTCAGGAAAGAAATACTGAAGTTTCCAGTAGGTGTCTAGCACCCATCTCTTTCTTCAGGAATAGCTTTATTTTATATACGCTTTGGATAACTGATCTGGCAGAAAACAAATGAAAGCTGCATAATTTATTCTGATTTGACAAAATGCAAAGTATTTCTTGGAAGAATTTAAGATAAAATAAAAATCTGTGGTCTACTCATCACATAACAGTTCAAACACTCCTAATAAATGATAACATATCAGCTAGTGCAGCCTTTTGACAGTATGAAGTCCTTAATCTTCAGTCATTATGGTTCTCTGATTGTTAATACCTCCTCCTGAGTCCTAGTGCCAGGAATTAGCTGCAGTAATTCTATTTCAATTACAGCCAATTGTTGATAATCTGAGTTTCTGATATGCTTCATATGAAACTATTGTCAGGCTGGTACATTAAGTCTGTGTTTGTGTACCTCCCCTTTAGGAAAAAAACCAGGAAGACTTTTATTTGCAAATTCACAAATTATGCCAGTTCTTCCATGACCACCAAGGCAAATTAAAAGAAAAAAACAGCATAATGTACACCCACTAGTCTGTGAAGGATACAGATGAATTTTTCAAAGAGGGATAAAACTTTGGGGTGCTATCTGAATCATCAACTAAGCTTGGATGATCAGCTAGTGCCAGTGATTACCAAACACCACTCACAACAGACACACTTTCCCCCCACACACTGTGTATCAGCTTCAGATTTCAAGGAAATGCTGATCCTTTATCCTGAGTGTGTCTTTGGTTCCTGTGATTCAGATTAGGCACTTAACAGCTCCCAACTGGGTTAACAAAATTCCCTGTGCCTAAAACAATGCATCAGCTCCAGCCATAAAAGTCATCTTTCTGCTGCCTCCAGAGCCTGATTGCTGTCTAGAAATTGCCAAAATCTCTTTGCTAAGCTAAGTGTCTCTATTATAGTGACATGGTCAGGACTGTATGACATCAACTACAACCTTCATTATTGTAGGTTAATTTGCAGGAGCTGTATTGAAAGAGCCCTAGTTATCTACACAGCAGTCCAAGACCTGAAGCCCAATTGTGAGGATCTACAGACTAGAGTAAGGATACATGGATCTGAGAATAAAATTACCTCTCCCAAATTTGTAGTTATCAGTATTTTATAGCATCCTGTTCTGTCTCACTTTCTACTGTTAAAAAGTGTCTTAGGACATGAGTGAGCTCACATCCTTCCCAGTTCTACTGAAGGAAAACTCTTGCATCCACATAGCCATGGCTTGGAGAGAGCATTGACTGGGAAAACTGCTTTCAAGAGACTCCAGAACAACACTCCAAGCCATGTGATCAGGTTACGATCAGACTGCACAAAAAGATGCCAACGGCTTGCTAGATAGTTCTGACCTGCAGCAGACGTCCAAGTCCCAGCTGCAAGAGCCAAATGTGTGCCCTGCTCTCCACGGGAGGCTGATGCATTTGTGACAGGGAAGGCAGGGAGCCCAACATACACAGTGCCTCAACCATCACTGGTCACAGCCCTGCACTGGTAGCAAAAGTCAAAGGGGAAAGCAGATTTGTATTAACATGCCAGAGTGTGATATGGGGCAACTGAGATATGGGCACCTTTTTTGCTGCCCTCTGACATCTTCTGTCTTAGGCTGTTGTCTGCACTGTCTCTTAGGTAGCAACAGTCCTGACAAGAAGTGCAGGGAAAAAAGGGTCTGGAAAAGAAACTGTTAGCAATTATGAACAATTCAGAACTATAAACCTCGTTATTGGTTTGGTTTTTTGATTTCATTTGTCTGTGAAGGAGATGGGATGAGGATCTGTATCCTTCTGCATTGAAAGAATTTATAATTAGTATTTTTTCTTAGAAATACATATGACATGGAAAAAAAGGATTTACATCCCTACACTGCAGTCTTATGTGTACTTATATATGTCTAATGTTTCTGCTGCCTGGTTTTGCTGGTTGTCTTGCACACTATGACTATTCCTGATAGCATATAACCTTGCCATTTTGGTAGTGTGTCCAAGGCAACCCTACTTCTGTACGTGTAATATGCAACCACTTTAGGTATGGGTAGGAAGTCTAACCAACCTGGGCAATTGCAGAGCTGTTGTACATGTGAAGATCAAATCTGCACTGCTGGAACAACACAGTTTCCCCTCAGCCCCCCACCGTGCTACTGTTTTTAGAGCTACACACACTGACAGGGACATATGAACATAAACGCTGTGAAAGCAAAAATTAAGGGGCTGTGGGACCTGTGCTGTCTGAACAGATATAGCAGCCCCCAAGTATCAAATGAAATGGAATGACACAGTCCTGTTAAAAAAATACCATCAGGGAGAGAGAGAAATATATTAGGATGCTTGTAGGTCATTGTTAATTAAAAAAGCATCTGATTATCATTAACATAAATTGTCACTGAAGGAAATGGGGCCTGCATTGCAGGAGACAAACTGGCTGAGTTAGCTTAAATTGCCTGGAGTACATGTACCATGTGATGGAACCAGTGAAGAAATTGAAAGCAAATTATAAATTTGCATGTAGGTAACTGATTCAGAAAACAGTTACGCTGAAGTTGAACCTCAGTGTTTTGTTTAATAGCAATAGAGCCAGTATAGATAAGATTTGAGCTAAAGCTGTAGGAGCAGCAAATTTACCATAGCTGAAAACAATATCCCTACATTTTCAAAAGCTAACACATGAAAGAGAGCAATGCAAAACTCAGAAACTCCTGATATTTAAAAGTGTAGCTCAACAAAATTAAATCCTATCACCTACATTAAGTTGTATCTCTCCACTTGCCAGACAGTTCTATGCCAAGCACTTTGATAGTTTTCTGTATTAATTCTTTCCTACAGATGATTCCACCTAGTTAGAATTTGACTTGCTAGTCTTCTTGCTCCAGAATTCATACTGCTTTGCTCTTGGATTGCCAGTGGCTATGCCAAGAATAGCCCTGTGACTGACATAGCCTCCAAAGCTCTTGGAAAATTGTATCTGAAACTCCATATTTTGGAGAGCTTTGGAAGTGAAAATGTCTTTTGTTCTGTTTCCCTGTTGTGTGGAAGAAAGCCACTTGGAAAATCATCTGAGAGAAGGAAAAACACTAAATCAAGGAAGAAAAGCTGTAAATGCTACTCAGATCTTTAATTTACTTTCTGTGATACACTCAATGTTTACAATGCTGTACAATTGGAGGAGATATGTCTTGGCAGGAACCTTTTGAATAATTTTGAATTTGTTTTTACTATGTCAACAGGGAGTTTAACAGCTGGAGTTTTGGGATTACTTTACTAAGTTACCTTATTAAGTAACGTTATTGAGTACTCTGCATTTTCTTACCATATCTTCATTTTATCTAGTGCGATTGTTGGTACTTAACTGAGCAACTAGTAGACTACTGAAGTTTGCCTTCAGAGTACAAAGCATTGAGTGGTAGGACTGCAAAAATTGTAGTTTAAAAATAGTTGTCTCAAGCAATGTAATTCAGTGATTCTACAAAGTTAGTTTGTACCATCAGAAAACAAAAATAGCTACAAAGACATGCATACACAGATGTATGAGATAACCACTAAGGTAATGTTATTTGTAATATCATTTGCATACAGCAAATTTGTGGAAATCTACATCATTCTCTTGATTTTGTTGGAGGGAAAAGGGTTTACATGAACCACACATTTGCCCCATCTTCCATCAATATATTTATCAGAGTATCATATCTCTCTTCTAAAGAAGAGTATTTGGAGATCAGTTCCTGTGGAAAGTGCTGTATCATTAAACATTAATTAAACCATTTACATTATGATAAATTAATAGCTGGTAGAGTTTAGTAGAGTGATATCTCTTCTACAGATACTTTAAAAATAAATGCCTTATTTCATTTACAAGCTGTTGGGAAATTTTTTATCTTTTATCTTTTAGTTTTCTTTCCCAACAGCCTTTCATTTTCAAGCAAACAGAAATCCTACCTTCAAATGTGCAGTGCTGTTTTGGACTGGGGACTGTTACAGCATTTCTGAAATCATTTGAAAATGTTCAGACCTGTCTTCTCTATATTGTTGCTAAAAATGTCTGCTGAATTTCAAAGCAGGTTGAGCTCTCTAGAAAGTCTTTCATTTTTATGATTTTTCAGCCAGGCTCTGAGTATGACAACCAGTAAGGTGCTTCCTGAAAATGTTCTCTTTGCTCCTCGTAGATTTGTCTCTAGCAGGTACCCTTCGTCTGCAGAAAGTGACTGGGATCTTCTCTTCAGCTCTTGGGTCCAAAGAGGCTATTGAGGGTGAAACCCTCTGTGCCACTGTCAGTTTATCACGGTTTGTTTACCTTAAAACCCTAAACTTGGAGTCCTTGGTAGGGAGGTAGCCAGATGTGTAAATTGAAGTTGCTGTCCCCAGCAAACAGATCAGAGCTGGAATTATGGCCTAAGGGTATAAAGTTTTTGACAGAAGAGACCCTGGTTTGGGCAGGGTCCTTAAAAAAAGACCACACAAGGTGCAGATTTATTGACCAACAGTTACTATTTTGAACCCTTTGGATATTAAATGCATGCTTCTCATATTAAAAATATTGCTTCAGAGGAAAAAAAATTCTGAGTGGTCAATACTCCTGTGTCTGACCATTGTGATTTGTCTTTAAAGGAACTTGCTCTTCAAGCAGTTCTCTTCACTCATCTGGAAAACTCAGAGCCTTCTAACATATCCTGAAATTATAAAACTAGTCCCTATCTGGATTTAAAGGAGGGTGTTTTTTATTTTTCATTCCCCGATGTCTTGATCCCTGACTTAAAGAACAAACCTATTTTGTTTTTTGTGGAGATATTCAATGATACTAAAATATGCATGTACAAAAAAGGCTCAATTGTGTACAGGTTCTTTGGGGAAAATGTTTGTTGACATCAACAAGATTTTTTGCGTGAGTAAGGTCCACAGGATTTGCTCTGATAGGTGTCTTGAGGTTTTCTGCCTGAATTGTGCTGTGATGACTGCTACAGTGACAGTAGTAGCAGATCAGACTTTGTTTTCTCAGTGCCTGTAAACCCAGCTCACACACAGGCACACTGGAAAGCCCACTTCCAAATATCCTGGGCAGGTGTATTTACATATGCAAAACAAAGTTTCGGTTACCTTTAAGCATGTAAATTAGCCTCTTATGTGCCTGCTTGTGAACATGTGCCTCAGAAATAGCTAATGTGCACTGAACACATATTTTTACTGTATTCCAGAGAACATAATGTCTTCAAAGGAAAATAAAGAAGAGACATTTTGTTGACTTTGCTCTTATTCTATCTATTCTAGGAAAACTGAGGACATATTTCATTTATGAAAAGCTACTTCAACCAGCTTAGCAATCAAGTTAGAGTCACCTCAACACTAACATACTGCCTTTGTCATTTTTCATATATTTCTATATTTTATGTACCTCACTGATTTGGAGCTTTTCTTGGAGAGTTTGCTTTTGAATTAGGAAATAGTTGAACAGACTGTCACTAGAAAATGCTTTGGAACTTTTATGAGCATACTTTTATTGTAAATATTAATTTACAGTGGAGCTATTTCAGTAGCAGAACTTAAAAAGCGGTGCCATGAAGATTCAGAGCTAAAATAATCTGTATTTTGTGGGATTTATTTAGTAGAATGTTCAGTTGCAGATGGCAAATTTTAGTCAGAATTAATAAACATATAAGTCTGCTGATTTGCAGTATTATTTTAGCTTGTTTTCCTTTTCTGTGTGTCCATAAAATCTTTGAAAACCTTAAGCTTTATCAGTGTCTTTTAGAAGAAAACATAATTGTGGTACAAAATTTGTTTTTTCTCGTTCTGTCTGTTGGGATCTCAGTGCATTTCCAGCTAATATGCAAATTAGTATTTTCCTGCTTAACTTCTCCTCCTCCTTGAAGACAGGAATAGCATGTCACAAGACCATAAAAGTTACCGTGGTGAAATCCACTGCCCCAGTCCTGAACCACAGCTCTGGTCTGTGTCTGGGCTCTACATATGCCAGCCAAGACTGTGCTCTAGTATGGTGTGCTTCAAACCACTGCCTAAATTTTGCTTTAGGGGGACAAACAGGTTCGTTCCTGGGGGTGGCCCAACCCCGCAGCTCTGCTGACTGCAACGGGACTTGACAGCTCTGCCTCTCCCTGTGCCATACCCATCCCTGAGCTGATGGGGGTGGATGAGCCCATCCACTGCCCTGTTCAGAGGGATGAGCTCCAGGCCCGAGGCAACAACCTGCCTTTGTCTTTCTTCACTGCAAGCTTCCCCTTTTCATTAGGCTTCAGCTGGTAACTGAAATTTATTAGCCTAAACTGGGCTGGAACTGATGAGATTTACAGTGATATATAGAAGAAATGCCGAGTTGGAGAAAACGGATGAAAAATTGAAATGATAAAGTTCTATTGGTAGCTTGTTGAGGTAATTGAAAAGCCTTGTTATGTTGTATTGTGATGGGTTCAAATAAAATATAGGTGCAATTTGTCTAGATCATGCCTGCAGCACACTACAAAATAGATTCCTCTCTTCTAGAGTTAGGGATGTGTTCAATTTTTGCCTGTCAGTGGGGATTGTGACAGGCTGAGATGAGACTAAAACTTGTCTTAATTGATGTAGTTGACAGCTCGGCATTTTTCCCACCACACTCCTTGTAGGAGGTCAGGGAGTGTTCCTCAAAGCATGCAGAGGCATTTCTGCAACCAAGTCCAACACACCCATTTTTGTCCCCCAGCAATCTCCTATGCTCTGTTCCCTTCCCAGAGAAAACTAACTAGCTCTGGTGCATTTCTGAAGCTCAAGACAAGCACCCATCCTAAACATTACCTTTCATCTATCTTTCACTTATTCCCTGTTTATTCCTGAAGTCCACTCAGAAGACTCCAAGCCATTCCCAGCAAGAGCCATTATCTCAAGGAAATAGAAAGGTGGCAGGTCACCTCCTAATTCTTTCTGTTAACTGTGCAAGTAAGACACAGGAGTAACAGGGTATACCTACTGCAGGCCCCCTGCTTTCTAGCAGACCACTTCTAGCACAGCCACCCTGTGGCTGAAAATTGCTTTCCATACCCTTCCTCAACACTTGTAGGCTCCAATTTGATTATTTCAGGTGGTCAGGAGAAGATTTTGTCTAAATGTATTCCCAGTACAATAGTGAAAACATGTCAGACACTATTAATAATGCAGAGGAGTAACCAGATTCTCAGATAGGTATTTTATAATTACGTAAGCAGCAGCATTGTAACAGTCATGGTGGTCTAAGACTGTAACAGCAGCTAAGTTTGCCAGGAGAAATAACATCTTTTATGTAGCCAGTTTGAGCATTAGGGGAAGAAAAAAACAGACTCTTTTTTACTCAGCGAAGGGCTTGTGTGCCTGATCCATCTTTTCATTCTAATCAGTTGGTCTAATAAAAAATATTACCTGTGTCTACAAACCTTGCCTTGCAAATATATCTGATTTGAATCAATAAATAGATCTGCTTTGCACAATAGATAATCATATGATAATTCAGTGTCAGAGAGTTTGTCAGCAGTGACATATAAGCTGCACACAAGATCTTTTTAAATATAACCATATTACATGTATTTTGAAAAATACTTTCTGTTTGAAAAAAAGAGTAATTTTATTCCAATGAATGGAATCTGTAATGTGCTTGTGCAGTGGAATTCATCTTTCTCTGTCAGTGTAGTATCTTTCTCTATTTCTCCATAATGCCCTTCATTCTCTGCTTTGTGCTAAGTATATGTATTGACTTTGCAGAATTGCTGTAGCAAGCTGTAAATGATGTATTCAAAGAAAAATCCCTGCTCAGTTCCCATAGAGAGAACATGAACAGTACTGGGCAATCAGAGTTATGCTGTATTTTGTATTGTGACATTCAGTGCAAGCAGGAAAAGCAGCCCAAGCACAGACGTCACTGACTTAAGTTCTGACAATAGAAGCCTGTTCCTTTTGCTATTCATATAGACACATCTGAAGTGTTTTTCCCTCTTGACTTTATTTCTTTTCTATTAGCCCCTGTCATCATGTATGGCGAGAAGACAATCCTTCATTACCTAAAGTTCTCTCACTGCAGACAAGGGTGTAGCTAGCAATTTGACAATTCCTTGTTTACCAGCCAGCATACGACCTGTGATTTGTCCATAGTACACATTTCATATCCTGTGGTACAGGCACCACAGCAAATAATTCACTCCTTTTACCGAAGTGGTGCAGTTAGAGATATTCAGAACTTGTTCAGTAAATGCCTGGAAGAGTAGAAAATCTGCTCATCATCCCATTAGAAACATTGTGGGACAAAAATTGTTAAGAGTAAGTGGAGTTGTAATAATACAGTTGTGTGTAATTTTCATTTGTTTTCATTTGTTTTTCCTCCTCCATTCCACATGCCCTGATAAAAATAAGCAAAACGAAATGGTGCAATCAGGGAGAAGCCAGGCTGAGGCCAAGATGACATAGCAATTCCTTGGCAGCTCCCTCTGAGATTTTCAGCTATGCAAGCCTCCTGGTGCCCTCCATCTGAGGTGACATTTTTGAGGTGTGAATAGGACTCTGTGAACTTTCTTGCTACTGTCTTGAAACCAAATCAGGTTTCAAACTAAATTAATAAAATCCAGAGCTTTAAAGTTGACTCCTACTCTTGGGATTCCCTGCCACTTCAGTGGAGTTTTAAAGCCTTGGTGTGAAGGAAAAGCTGATGCATCTCTCAGCAGGAGAAAAAAGAGTATTTTCCTCAGTGACTCCAGACCATAAATTACTCTTCTGAAGATACTGATGGAGTAGACCATGGTCATGGTCTTTTTAGCAGAAATAGAAGTCCATATTTGATTTAGCCTCTTCCATATGAACAGCCATTGAGAAAAAAGATGCTGAATCCTACAGACCTTCCAAGAAGCAATACACTAAAACAAGACTAAAATGATAAACAGATAATTAAGTTTAAGAAGAAGTGGAAGAGACAACAAAGACTTTATTTTAAAGAGCAGGAGATAGACCAAAACAAGGCTATATTTCTAGAGGTCCACTAGATTTGAATATATGCTTGAATAAGGTTTTCTTTAATTAATACAGAAGAAAAGGTGACTAAAATGAAAGCCGTGTCAGATTGGCCTTCCCCACCCTACATAAGCAATAGAGGAGATAAATCACTGTATTAAGTGACTGAGTAAGGCAAAACAAGAAAAGAAGCAGAGCAAAGAGGGAGGAGATCCCTCTTTTCTGAGGCAGGAAAACTTTACAAAGTTTTCCTGACAGCGGTAAGCTCAGGTAACCGCTTGAGAAGGATTAAAATCAGGCCTTACTCCCGAGAAAGGCCTGGGGACCCATCACTGGTTCCTTGGAAGAAAAGGAGAATGAAGGCCAAAAGAAAAGCATGTGATGGAGAAGGTCATGACTTGGAGCCTGCCGAATGAGAGGTTCTGGGGTACATCTGTATACATGTGGCAGAACAGGTACAGCCATATACATGCCACTGTGTCCTATGCTGAAGTCTTATTAAGTTCTCCACTGGATTTTGTGTGCATACATGCTTCTTAAACAGACTGTAGAGCATTCAGGAGTTTCACCACTGCAGCACGTGATGGTCTGGGCTTTCTTGGCTGCAAGCACAGCTGATATTTTTCCCTGTGGACATGACAACTTGAAAGCTATTCCTATTACTGGTTTAGTAACATTTTACAGAGATGGATGTGACTTTATGACCGCACACATTCCTTTCACCATTCTTGTTATATATGCATTGTCTTGCTATGTCACTTCTTCAGCAATGTGTAATATTGTTTTATTGCTTTGGAAACTCACCACTTTTGGGTCATGGACTCATTTTACTGTTTGGCATATGGAATCTTTTTAGTTAAAATTCACTTTTTCACCTTCTCGAATAGATTCTGTAGTGCCCTTAACAATTGATGTATTTTGAAAAGCCATGATTTATTGCACAATGCAAACCAATACTATTTAAGTCACGATTAAATACAAAAGCAAATCAATGGTTAAATGAACACCCAGTATTTCAAAAAGCCACAGAGATGCTACAAAAGTTACATCATATCAATTCCTCCAAAATCTCCTGGTGCGAATACACCATTCTAGTGTTTATAAAGAGTGAGTGTTTCTTGTTAGCCACCTCTAAAGTGACACCGCACACAGTCCACATCTGCACAATCCAAAACCTCTTTTTTTGTCAGAAGAATAATGAACAGAGCTGGATAAAGTGAGGCAGGGGTATAAGAGAGGAACATAAAAGCTGTTCTATGACATGCAATAACATAAAAGTGGAAAATAGTTGTTTTCCTACTTTCTCTTCTCTTGTTCTTTCACCTCTGTCATTAAAGTAACTTGTAACTCATGTCTTGTTTCAGTCCTGCAAGACAGAAAGCTATATGAACACATAAGCAATATCCATATATAATGCTTCATCTTCAAAGTCTTCCTTGTAGGAGAACAGTGTAAATAGCTTGCAGCATACAAAATTCTCTTGTTCAAACAGTGATAGCAAAATGCTTCTTTCATCTCTCAGAAAGCCTCTAAATTTTAAAGCAACTCAGCATGCTGCATTCTCTAGTATTTTTTTACTCTGTTTGTATGGTTTTAGAATTATGTATAGTATGGTGACAGGGAGAACATCAAGTATTGGAGAGGAAAGATTCAGTTCTTTCATGTAAGGACATGTAATCACAACTGTGCTTAATAAAATGCACTAGATTCAACAATTGATTTTTAAGGTTCATGTAAGGTTTAAGAGTTAGGTTCTGGTTTTTTAATTTAAAATTGTAATTTTATTTTATGTTTTTGAGGAAAGAGGTGAGACACTTCTTCATCCACCTGTTCTGTATGTGCCTTTCACATATGAATGTTTGAAACCTTCTCTCATTTTTCCTGAAAAAGCCTGGTGGTTGAAAACATGCAATGCTGAGACAGGTGAGTTGATGAACACAGTCTTTGCCACATTCTCTCAACTACAATTTCAGAGGCACAGGAGAGTACTGTTCAGATTGTGTGATTCAGCTGTGTACTGGGGAGGGGAGACAGTGAAACAGTGAGACAGTGAAAATGTAAGTTCCTCCTATTTTACTGTGTATCACAGGTCTCACAAAAGATAAGTCACAGGCGCATTACTGAATTATGTCCCTGTGAAGGAAGACAACACATGAGGCAGAATTTAGAGTGTGTAGCCACATCTGCTTTAGTAAACACAATGTCTGGATAACCCATTTGGCTGTGTATGTGAAACTGAGGAGTTCATGTATTAAATGCATGGATTTGTTCCAGTGCTTACTCTGTGTATCATAGAATTCTCTTGTGTTTTCTGTGTCATTTAGGAGTCCTGCATTACATACTATATATTTATCCTAAATTATAAACATAAGCAATAGATAGCACTGCATTTTATTTTCACAGCACTGTGGTAGGTGCAATAATCAAAGGACATCCACTGCAGTTGCCTTTCCATTAAAGCTGTCGTATGTATTTTGACTTTTTTCCCCTTACTGCAGTCCAGCTTGGGGGGAAAAACAAATTCACAGACTACATTCAAACTGAAATGCAAACTTTTCAAGTGGCATCTATTTAGCCTTTAAGATTACAATCAGACTTGTTCCAAGTATACCATGTTGAAGCAGAGGAATGGAGATGTGTGCCTATAATACAAGAAGCAAGTGCATTGATTCAGTAACCAGCTCAATTCTAGCAAGAAGTCATTGCTCTTGCAATCAGATTCAAAGCAGTAATGGTGCACTGATAAATTTCCAGAGGTTATTACAAGTATTCTGTCCTAGTATTAAGGAAAAGTGGTACTGAGGGCTCCATTTTGCCTTATTTTTGTCAGAAATGCGTCGAGTCTCTGTGGCTGACCAGTAATGCTGACAGAGGCCATTCCTGCCTCCTCCAACTGCTACCTTAAAAATGTTCCATCAGCCTGAGGATGAGCCCTAAGATGAACACGCGATAGAGGAAACTGGGAGAACATTGTATGGCTTCTCAACACACCCAAGTATTCATTTATCATAGCTGTAATTTATCATTTGTTTTGGGCATTTTGCCAGCATTCAAACTTCCAACAACTTCTCTCTGGAGATCTCACTGCCCTTTTTCTTCTGTAATGCTGAAATGACTATGTTAAGATCAATATGAAAAATGCAGGGCCAGAAAACTAGCCCGTGAGACCTTAGTTCTGCACATAATCATTAGTGCAAATCTGGAGAGAAAAAAAACAACCCATAAAAACCCACCAGAAACAACACATCTTGACTGCATAATCTGAATCTTCATCTCAAGATCTAATTGTTGAGGGACTGGCAGCATCCCAGGTAATCAATAATGAGATTTAGAGTGTCCTACTGCCAGTCACTAGCTTGGCCACAGACTGATGGGGCACAGCTCTGCTCTAAGCTTAGTGGAGTTGCTTGAGATTTACCAATTTAACTGAGACAGGGAATGGGCTCTGTGCTGGCAGCAAAAAGGAGTTATTACTACAGGGAGCCATTAGAGAGGTAATAACCTTCTCATACCCAAGTGGACAAGTTTCCCTCTCTTTTTCACACATACGCATCATCAGAGTTGGTGCAAGTTTGCTGCCTTCCCATTCTGTGCAGAAAGATGAAGGCTAGCACAGGAATGGTGAATAAGAAATGCCTGCCCTCCTGGTTGCTTCAGGTCAAGATTGAGACGAATTAGTTGGCAGAAAGGATGCCTTGTCCTGGCGCTGCCTTTGCAGCTGTTGTTCTGTGGCTGGGGAGTATTTCAGCAAGCCTGGCAGCTTTAATGAACACTAAAATGATCTTTAAAAGGTGGATGTAAAACCCCTTTATTATTTGGTTGTTTTCCCAAAATCTTACACAAACTCTCCAGGAAACTATACTGTTTGCCCTCATAAAAGTAGCTCTAACATTAGTCTCAGCATGTGTATTAACTAAAATCAAGCCTTCCAAAGAAATTCAGCTTTCATCTTCGTACCCTTTTTCTTAAATAAAGAAACGCTTCGCCTCTCCGGTGTGACTCTTGCTCTACCTCAGCAGCCCATCCCCTCGCAGCCCATGTGGCGCGTTCTGGCATCCTCCCGAGACGTAACCAGCCCTGCGGAGGGGAGACCCGGGGTTGCTCTCCCATAGCCAGGGGCTGCTTGGGGCCCGGGAGCAGCAGCTGGGGCGGGGGGTTCCCCAGCAAGGAGGGCGGGGGCCGGCGCAGGAGGGCGCAGCTCCCCAGCGTCAATCGCCTCCCGCAGGTCCCCGCGGCAGCCTCAGACCCGCCGCGACATCCGCGGGCAGCCGAGCCAGGGGCAGGGGCGGCCACTTCCAGCGGGCAGCTCTGGGCAGCGGGGCGGCCGTGGGGCTCCCTCCTCCTCCTCCGCCTCCTCCTCCTCCTCCTCCGCCTGCGGCCGCGCAGCCCCCCCAGCCCGAGCGTCTCTCCGCAGCCGGAGACAGGAGCGGTGGCAGCTCCCTCTGCGGCGGCGGAACGGGGGGCGCGGGGATGTGAGGGGCGCACCCGGCGGAGGAGGGAAGTCCCGTCGGCAGGAAGGCAGTCGGGAGCTCCTCCACACTGCAAGGTAACCCGACCTCTCCTTCGCGGACTTTTTCTTCTGCTTTTTTCCTTTCCCCCCTCTTTCTCCCTCCCCTTTTTCTTTTCTCTTTTTCTTTATTTTTGATTCCTTTATTTCTTTCTTCTTTTTCCCCATTCCTTTTTTTTTTTTTTTTTTCTATCTTCTGCTTTACTTTTTCTTCTTTTTCTCCTTAGGTTTTCAGCATTCTTTTAATCTTAGTTGTTCCTTCTATTATTTTCTTTTTTCTTTTTTTCCCGACCCCCTGTCTGTCCAGCCACAGTCAGAGGGCGAGGAGGAACCAGTGGGGAAGGAAGCGAGCCCGCATCGGGTCGCTCTGGAGTTTGGCTGGGACAAGCTTCACCCCGCTCCGCAGGTGCTCTGCCGCGGCAGCAGGACCGAGCAGAGCCGGGCAGGGCAGGGCGGAGCGGGGCACGGAGCGTCCCGGCGGCGCGGCTGCCCATCGGGCGAGGCGAGCGGGTCGGAGAGACGGAGAGAGGGCAGAAAGAGCCGCCCGGGGCATGGAGCGGCTTCCTCCAACTTTCCCGGGGCGGGGAGCCGACTCGGAGATTTCGGCAGAACGAGAAAAAACTATGGGAGAAGGTGTGCGTGTGGGGATGTGTGTGGCTGCTGTACAGCCGGAGCTGGAAACTATCTCCCCCCTCCCCCCGCCTCCCGCCCCCTCGCAGGGGCTCCCGAGGAAGAAGCGTCCCCCCCGTCCGGGGGTGTCCGGGGGCTCCGGGGCTCGACGGGCGCTGCGGGAGCGGCGCGGAGGGGGTGCGGGGGGACACAAATGGTAAAAGATACGGAAGGAAGAGACCCAGTGGCTGGGACATAAATCAGGCAGAATATATGGGGAGTTGATGAGAATAGGTCTTTTCACCCTTAAAAAAAAAATAGCCACTTTGGAAGAGAAAAAGGAGGCTGATTATTGGCATCCAGCTCTGAAACCCAGGCAGCTGATGCTGAAGGGAGCCAAAGGGAGCAGTTCTTCTTGGTTTAAAAACAGCAAGACAGTCTCTGCCAAAGATTGCTGTAAACACTGAATAAAGATTTCATTGTGGCTTGGTGTGACTGGAATAATTAGGCAGTTAATTGTTCATTCTGATCTTAAAGTGCACTAATCAGTAGTGCACAGTAGGAAAAATACGGGGGAAAGGGAGGAGGAATAGCAATAGGAAAATGATAGGAAAATGTGTCACTTTTTCCTATTCCGGAGGGTTTTTTTTAATGTGGGTTGCCTTTTTGTGTGTGTGCGTGTGCGTGTGCATGTGCGTATGTGTCTGTGAGACTGGGAGCACGTGGGTCCCAGTCTATTTAGATAGAGAACACCTTTGTAAAGCTGGGGTGTAATTGTGCTTTTGCTGCCACTGTGTCAATATCATTTTGGGCTGGACAAAATCAAATTATGAGACTTAAGGAAATCCTATTTTATGGAAATGAAATCTGAAGATGCCTGGAGAATGAACATCTTAACTAGATTGACTAACACCAATTAATGCATTTTACTTATGTGTGCACTTTATTGCCAACTCAGCAGGGATGAAAGCTAATGGTGCCAGCTTTTGTGCTGCTCTAAGACATTTCTCAAGCAGTCACACAAGGCTTTAATGGTAAACTCTTTCGAGTTTTTAGCACTGTGATTGTGTCCCTGTTCAGCTCAAGTTCCTTGCAGTGGTGATTCTTTCATGGTAATCTAATGAAATGATCTCTTGTTACACTGTGTTAGCTATTCCCTGTGACACAGCAGGAAGATACAACCTGCAAGTGTTTGTACTGGAGGTGGTGATAAGTTGTTCAGCAAGATGCACTTATAAGCTACAGAATATGACTTACTGATATTAACTGGAAGATGGCACCCTAGGCAAAAGGTGTTTTGCTTTCCTATATAGCATGTTTTTCCATGCATATATATATACATTTGTGCTAAATGAATTAACTGTCAGAAAGGATGGAAGGATGTTGTGTTTAGAAAGAAAAAGAAAAAACAAATTTGAAAGCAGTCCATAGCCATTCAAGCAAGGTAAAAGAATTTCTCAAAGTCTAATTGTAAAGGAAACAGACTTATCTTTCATATAACTTGCTTGACTTTACAATAGTTACATGAAAGACTCATTTGGCTTGGAGACATCTATATAGCCTGCACATCCATCATAAATAAATAAACATGCTGTAATTGGGTAAGGTTTTAAAGGTAATTCAGTTAATTATAATTTCTGTCACTGCACATGCAGAAAACTAGGACCTAGCCATCACGAGAAAAAGAAAAGGAAGGAGCTTTCATTCAGTTCTGAAAAGTAAAGCAGTTTGTTATATTTTGTTGCAACTGTTTTTGCTGCAGGTTTTGACCTGCACTTTCTGAGATTTTTGTGGAAAGACAAGAGGCGAAAACATGAGGCATGTTGTCCATCTAACAGCACAAAACTAATATAAAACACTGCAGTCTTCTCTCAGGTCATAGAGTTTAGAAGAGCAAGGACAGAATGATGGCTCTAGAATGGCAAAAACATCTCTTAACAACTGCATATGTAAGGGCCAATGTTAAGACTCACTTTACAAGCATTTTTATTAAGCTGTTGAATGTGCTCTGTCCTACTACAGTGATACTCAATATGCAGTCTGTGAAGAGTATTCCTGACTTAACAATCTGTGCTGGAAGAATGTCTGCGAGACATTTACCTACTGCTACAGTCTTGGGGGGGATGTTGTTAACTTTATTTGCACCTCTGTAGTCCATGAAACCTAGGTATGTTCCACTTGATTACAAAAATCCAAAAAGTGTGGTGCCAAGTGATCACATAAAGGACTCTGCTCAAGCTTCTGATTATGACATTTGGTCAAAAAATGTTTCAAAAAATTTGCAAAGTGTACCCCTTGCACAAATACCATGTTAAAGTCTGGAATAATTTGAAGATTGATGAAACGATTTTGAGAAGAGTCTGAAGTGCAAGTGGCTCCTCATTTCTGTAATAAAATGTATGGAAAACACACTTTGGTCATTACAGTGAGTTGGGTAAGAGGTCTTTCATGCATTGTTATAGCATGCGTAACAAAATACACAGAGGATTATACACTTTTATTCAAGGAAAATATTGTCCATCAAATTGTAGTTAAAATCCTGGATACTATATTATACCTATCCTTAATACTAACTTATACTATTTGAAATGCATAGTACATCTTCATAATAAAATTGCATTGTCACAGACATAATTGTTATTCATAACAAGTAGTCTCACAAACAGATTCCATCCCTTTAAGTATTGAGTCTCAGTCAGGCCAATTATTACTAAATTACTGCATGTTCTCTCCTGTATCAACTAATTAAAGGGTAATTAATAAAATGATAATTTCATTCTGTGGCAATGTCTACATCTGGTTGTCATAGCAGAGATTGTTTGACATATGGTTAAATGGTCAGATGCTACATTGTATAAATGCAGCATTTGCACAGAACACCTGGCAAGCCAGAGGAATTTTAACCCTTCAGACATGAATTTCAAGAAGCTGTGTCAATGTGTTATTACACTGGTTTGCTTATTCTCTCCACCTAGTCTCCTTATGCCTTTAAGAAAATTTAGTTCTCCAAGTTAATTTAAGTAACTCTCTTGGGGCGGGGGAAGAGTGGGTAGACAACTTGGGATATTAGATTGGAAATGAAAGATAAAATAGTACTGACTTTTCTGTGGGAAGTAAAATGGGTGGTTCTAAATTAACTTCTGAGAGGAGACACTCCATTGGTTCTTGTATTACTGGGAGCTTCCCCTGTTCAGAGAATCGGGCTCAAATTAGCATGGTGACAGAATTATCTATTTTTTTTCCTAGATACAGTTGTATGCTAGGATTAACACTGAGACTGTGGTCACAACAGCATGGAAAAATCTGCATTGCAGCCTTCTCTCACTCTACCTGTCACATGTAGATAAAAGAAAACTTATCTCCTCAAGGAGAGTAACCATAACATTCACATATGCTAAAGAAATGAAACAATCTTTTATCAAGTCAACGGATTATATGAATAAACAATTCTCCAATAGGTAGATGTTGTACAAAACAACATATACACATACTCTGAAGTATCAGTGGTTGAAATTCTCAGGGCAGCCCATGCATAGGATTTTATACATATGTTAAAGTAATATAAATTAAACCTCAACTTTGCCTTGAAAATTTTCAACCTATTCTGTTTCAAAGTATGCAACAGACTGTATGTCTGTCCTTTAAAACATAAACTCTAAGTATTGACATTTTAACACAAACTAAATGACAGTTTCTTATCTATACTGGGTCAAGCCGAATCCTTCATAAAACTTAAAACAAGAAATGAAGCAACAGGCATAATGTTTTCCTTCTCTTTAGAACAACAAAAAAAAATGCTTAAAAAGGGGAAAATAGCTAGTGCTTTTTCTCAAATAGAGAAAACTAAAAAGGATGTAGTAAACTGCAGGAAGACATGAAAGTCTGTCTTTTCCCATGCAAACGATCCTCAATGAACAGTTCTCCCAGTGAATAGTCCGGGTCGCTCATCACCTCGTGTGGTCAGGTGCAGAGCGTGGCCAGTGGTGCTTATAAAGCGCTGTTTGTCCGTCTCTCTGAGAGCCTGAGTCCTGCTTCTTGAGAATTTCCAAGCGCGCGGATCCCCCTCATTTTCATTCTACTCATGTAACTCATTAACACCTGGAAAATCTTTTATAGCATTTAACTGCATCAGATGCACTGTCCGGCACATGTTTTCTTAATAGGGCTTTCACTGTGGTATTGTCAAAGAGCCCTTATGTCACAGCTGGGAACATGAATCTGTCATGTCAGTGCTGTACCGTGGGTTAGACAGTAATAGTGTGTGAGTGTGTTTTATGGAGGAGCCGAACATGCCCATATACTGTGTTAGCAGGGAAGAATGTGAAGCTTGTTCTCCTAAATAAAGATTCAGGCTGGTGCTAGTAGAGTACTTTGTACCATTTAAACACTGCTGCCTCTAAGGCATTGCACTTAAGGAAAGGGAAGTTTGAGGCAAGCAAGACACATCCTAGTATTTTAGTGGTGTAATGCTGCTAGTTAACGATATGTCATCATTTACATTTCAGTAGGAAAAAAATTGCCAGAGGTTTCTAATTCAACAGAAACAACCAGAAGTTGATATGAAAGTCCTTACCCTGGGAATATTTGTTTTTAAAACAAGTTTGATTTAAACATATTTGGCAATATAAGAAGAAGGGGAAGAGAAGTAAATGTTTTCTAATTCCGTATGGTTTTTGTGCCCATTAGATCACTGTAAAACACAGCTTTAAATAGATTACTTTGTAGCTCTGTAATCAGAATGCCTTGGGTAATTAAAAAAAGGATAGAACTGTGAAAACTGACAGCAACGCATGTATAAGACCTACTTTTTTCAGAGGAATTTTTAACATAGTTACATACATTTCATCTGAAAGTTAAACACTTAAAATTCACCAGCTACAACACTACCAAGCATGTCTGGATGGCGTTCCAAAAGATAGAGCCCACATTTGAAAAGTGTTTGCAGACTTGAGAAACTGTTGTGAAGGAGTTGACTCGGGTCCTCATTTAGAGAATGAATGGATGAAAGGAGCATTTCATGCAGTCACAGGCAGTTCCAGTTTTTAAACTACTTCTTTTGCTTTGAAAAGCATAATTCATATGCTAAGAAATAAATTCAAAGTACACTACTAAATGCATTCTGGATGTTAAAAGTGTTTGACTGTGGTTTTTGTAATGGCTCTTCAAAAACCTTGGCATTCAGGGGTTGATACCCCAAACCATAACCAGTCCAAGCTTAAGCTGGGACCAGTGAAACACAGAGGTGTTTGGGTTATAGGACTGCCTTCTGAATTTCTCCCTTGGTTTTCTCCTTTTTACCATCTGTGACATCTGTTTTTTCTAGTAGTGACAGCATTGAGATGCTCTTGTGGGTCCATGCCATTAGTTCATTCCTTCCCATCAAAGAGGGAAGGAATAGTGCTGGCTAGAGCTGCCATGGGGCCCCTGGGGAGAACGTGTGGATTTGTTTCTCAGTAAGGCCCTTATGTAGATTATTTTACCTTTTTCAGAAGGACTGATGCCCTTGCTGCTTCTGTGCAGATGCCCAGTGGAACAAACACTCACAGAAAGGTGTAGGGTTTGCCCTGTGGAACTATACAGCACCTGACAGCATAGTCTAAGAGGTACGAAGAGATTTCAGATAGAGAGCACTCTGGGGCTGAATTATTCTACATGATTCCTTTTAACAAATCAAATATAAAAAATGAGTCTGTGTAATTGGAGTGTGTAACTGGCTGGACCCCAGTGCCCACCAAAGCCACTCTATCCCTTCGCTCAGCTGTATAGCAGAGACAAAATACAATGAAAATACAGGTCAAAATGAGGACAGGGGATATCCCTCGTCAATTACTGTTACCAGCAAAACAGACTTGGGGAAATCAAGTTAATTTATTACACAGCTCTTCTCCCCAGACTCAACCTCATTCCCAACTTCTCTACCTCCCTGTGGAACAGGGGGACAGAGAATTGGGGCTGCAGTCAGTTCATCGTACATTGTCGCTGCTTCTCCTTCTTCATAATGGGAAGGACTCCTCACACACTTCCCGTGCTCCAGCATGGAGTCCCTCCCCAGGACACAAACTCCACAAACTCCTCCAACGCGGGTCTTTCCCATGGGCAGCAGTTCTTCACAGACTGCTCCCATGTGGGTCCCCTGCAGGATCAATCACAAATCCTGCCAGCATAGGCTGCCTTCACCATGGCACCTTCACTTGGAGCACCTCCTTCCCTTCCTTCTTCACAGACCTTGGTGTCCAAAGGGCTGTTTCTCCGACATATTCTCACTCCTCTCTCTGGCTGCAATTGTGTGGTTTTCCTCCCTCACCTTCTTAAAAAAGTTACCCCAGAGGTGGTGCCTTCGCTGCTTGTGGGCTCAGCCTTGGCCAGCAGTGGGTCCATCCTGGAGCCAGTGAATTTTGGCTGTAATGGACTTGGGGGAAGCTTCTGGCAGCTTCTCACATAAACACCCCTGCAGCCCCCCCACCAGAAAAACCTTGTCACTCAAATCCAAGACAGTAATTAACCTTTGTACATGCCTAGGTATTGCGAGGTGCAGTTAAGAGACCTTGCAATATGTCACTTTGTTGTAGCGAAGAAAGTTAAGGATTGAAGGAAAGGCTTAACTATAAATTTTCTTGCCTGTATGAGTTTAATTTAGAATTGCAATCACGAAGTAACATAAATTAAAATAGCAGTAGTAGATCACTAGTTGGCAAATCTCTTAAGAATAATATAGGTACTTCACTAGATTATGGAGTACCTTCTATGTGCTTAGCCCATTGCTGAAATTAGTCTATTTTTTAATTTTAAGATACTTTTGAAGAGGAGAGAAGCACTTTAACAGGTGAAGTTATGGTGACTCTCTGTGTGAACTAGAAGACTGACTTCTGGAAAGGGGAGCTTCCTTAATGAAAAGAAGCATTTCCCTTCAAATAAAATTTGAAGTTTTGCCCCAAGCATCCTCCAATCCATGCATAATCTGGAGGACATGAACCATTAAAGTAAATACTATGTATTACGTGACCTGCAGGTGTAATATATTAAGGCTTCAGAGCAAAAACATGTTTTTAAGGAAGAGAGTGGAGAAATAAAGAGGAAATATGCAGGTCTCATGAAGGACCTATGAAGGACAGACAAGTGCCTTCCCAGAAAGGGAAGTATGGGACGACTGTGTATCAGTGGTGCCTTTGTGTGTTAGTTGGACACTCAGTTTATTTCAATGTCAGAGGAGGGCTGCATGCAGCAGAAAACTACCATATCTCCTGAGAGGAGTTGCTGCTCTGTCTCCTTCAGAAAGTGATATGGAAATGGACAGTCTCCATGCAAAGAATGCAACAGAAGTGAGCACAAGCTGGTAAATTTATTCTAATGGCAAGGTTAAACATCATCTTTTCTGGGCACCCCACAGACACCCAGAGGAGATCCTGTCAAATGACTAGTGCGAGTCCTTGATAATAACAAGGGGAAGGGCTGCCAGGCCTGTTGGAAAGGCAGCAGTCAGCTATTGACATTATCAGACCAGCTCTGTGGCCCACAGCCCTGTACACCTTCTGTCTTGGAAACACTCCTCAGGAGGAAGGGCCACAAGGAGCAGATCTGGTAGAATGAGCTCCACATTCAACACTTTTAGCGGAGGAGGCGCATAGGCACAGTGCTGCAAGGAAGAGCTGAAATCAGCCTTCAAGCAGATGACAAGAGAGGATCTGTCAAACCAGCCTTCAAGAGGACAGGGAGCATGCTGAGAGAAAATGATGATAATAGCAACAAAACCTTGAGGAGACTGAACAGAGAAAGAAGCTGCAGGAGGGCAAGAAAACAGGATTTGTATAGTGAGACAGACAGAAAGAAATGACAAATGTCTTTATAGAGTAACAGAGACAAAAAAGGACAGATCTGATAGGTGGCAAGTATAGAATTTGGCTCTGGCTTGGAAAGAGACTAATACAAAAAGGAGGCAAATAACTGTTCCACAGGGCTGTTAATGAGCATGGCAGAAAGCAGAGGAGTTTGTGGTAACAGATAGAGATTGGAATAACAGCATCTGGATCCCACAAGAAGTCTCCAGGGTGAGTAAAGAACATAGGCAGGGGAGAGGGGTGTTGGTGGTGTTAAAAAAAATCATATTCCTAGATTTACGTGTGGTTTCAGGTTGTAGCTCATCACTATGCCAAGAGAAAGGCATCTGTCAGCAATGTGTTGTAGCTATTAGGGCTATATACAAAATGTAACCATTGTATAGAAATGTTGGTCTGAACCATGACTAAACCTTTTTTGTGTAGTATCGACTTAGGAAAGGTGAATCTTCATGAGGGTGAGCTCAGTGGTGCCACTAAGGGCACTGTGTTAAATACGCTGTGGTGGAGGATCCACTCTTCAGGTGGGCTCCTGCTGTCTCGTGCTCATATATATCTCAGCATGAAGGGAGGACTAAGGAACTGGATGCTAGATTCAAATGTGTAAAAGAGATAATGGAAGCAAAGGAAAGAAAGGAGAGCAGCTCAACGCTGAGCTGTCAGTCTCTGCCTGTCTGTTTTCCTTGCCTGTTTGGCCCATGTAGCTCTTCAAGTGCCCTCATTTGCTGGCCTGCTGTTCTGTGCAAGAGAAGGAGCTTCCATTAAAGACTCATTTGTATTACAACCTGCTAAATAGGGGACTGTTAGTGAGGGAATGAATCAACCATGGCTAACAGCAGTGATACCCAGTATAGCTAATAACTTTTCCCTACTACTGTTTGCTATCTCCACCTCATTCGTTTCTCACCCTTGGGAGAAAGAGCTCCATTGCATTACCTCTGTAATCCCTTGCAGAGCTGTAACGGTGTTTATGCAGAACAAACATATATGCTTTTGTGGCAGGTAGGTGTTAATTTTTTACTACAAATTCCTAGACTCAAAAAATGCGTTTTGATTAAAATCTATTGCCACTTTAATCCTGTTGCCAATCAACCTTTTGGCTATGAAGTCCTTGTTTTGTTGAAACGTCAATAATTACAGTATCAAAAATAAATTATAAGGTGTTCTGTTTTCTTCTTCATTGTGTCAATTTAGTAAAACATCAGTAAAATGCTCATAGATAGCTGTCTGACACTGGGGTTTTATGCAGTTTGTTCGCTTTCTTTTCTGAGTGTTTCTGCAGTGGGCAAAAAGTAATTGTCCCAGGAGAGTATGGCTAAGAGTTTTGAAACTGCTGCAGGATCTGGACACTTAAGTTCCCATTATTTTTAATGATTGCTGAGCATCCAAATTCCCCATGTAGTTACAGTTACCTACCAAATTGTCCTCAAAGAGTTGGTGGACCAAAACTGTTTTTATTCAGAGATAAATCGCCTTCTTTTCTCTGGGAACTTACCAAGTTATTTATTGAAGAGGCAATTATCAAATGTCATAACAGATTTGACTTACTAGCTGTAAATAGCCAATTTATCAACAATTACATGCATTTAAAAGCATTTTTAGGTCTATTGGTCTTTTTTTTTTTTTTT
>VZTJ01005853.1:936350-988731 GCA_013397795.1 Orthonyx spaldingii
TTTTTGGTTTTTTTTTTTTTTTTTTTTTTTTTTTCTTGCCTCTTTAGGAACTATCTAGAGGGGACTGAACCACTTAACTTCTGATTTAAAATATCACCCTGTGCAGGATCATTGTTTTATTGGAAGACCACCCTGCATTGCAGGGCTCCAGGAGAGTTAGAAAAAAGTCTGTTTTCTGTGTTAAACGTTGGTGTCTTCTCTGGCTAAAGAGATCTCTCCTATTCTGTATGCTCATGGGCTATTCGGACACTGAAATCACTGCTTTGATAAACTTTTTTCTGTAATAATTTACTCACCAGGGCACCATTTCACAGCGTTGGCCTGTTACTTGAAGAACATTCACATGACATAGGGAAGTAAAAATATAAATTAGAAACTTATTTCCTACAGAGATTTTGCTTTGCTTTGCTGGGTAGATGGAAACTACTCAAAAAGCATCACCCCAGCTGCATGACCCTACCTCCCATAATAACTTTAACAATCATACAGTCCTTTAATGCTCACCATCTCTTTAAGGATGAGAAACACAGGGTAACATAATGCTGCATAATTGAATGTTCAGCATTAGAAAATTTCTCATCAATGAAGAAAGGGTAGAAAGTGGGTTTTTTTTAGAAGCTTAATACTAGATGAAAGTATTTAGAATGGAGATAATATCAGTGAACTGCAAAGGAGGATGCATTTGCAAATTCTGTCCATATTGACCAATAAACAATTTATGGAGAGAACACAAACAAACCGTTAGAATATTTTAAGGTCATAGCTTCTGACAAGTATACTTTATTTATGACTTTGCAGTACATTCTTCTCCAGTAATGTTTGCAGGAAGTAAAAAGGGAAAAGGGGAAGACGCAGTGTTCACAGTGTTTACAGTGTTTTATCCTCTTGTCCTCTGCCATGTGTGGGGTATTGTCAACATCAGTTGATCAGATAACCTCGATGTTCCTGTCTTATATAAAACCCTGGAACTAGAAAAAAAATCACAGATGTGACATTAAATGTTTAAGGAATAGGGCTCCAAAAATTGGTGCTCCTTTATCTGAAATTTGTGCAGTACTGGTGCCAGTAAATGTGTGCCACAGGCACAGCCAAATGAGTCTGGGTGAAAAAGAAGGCAGAGATGGGGTGGGATAAATGTCCAGCCTTAGCACAACTTCTGCCACTGTTACTCTACTGCCAAAGCCAAAGGTTCACAGTCTAATGGGATTATATGCCTAGATAAGAGCAATGTTTGAGTTTAGTTTTGAATCTGCTGATACAACAGGGATTTCGTAGATTTTGTTCACACAGTGGATCTGAGTGCTTGAGGAATTACATCAGGTTTAGGTTTCTGAGACTGAAACACCAGATAAACATAGAACTTCTATTATTAGTTATAATTTGTGGTTTAGAAGTGCCTGCAGGTGCTAGGTAATATGGAGATCCCCCTGCAGTACAAACATACAGGCCATAGTGCTGCATTGAAGTGCTTGCAGTCCAAATACCAGAGCTGGGAGATCACAATATTGTTTTGTCAAAGCTTAGATTTCAAAATCATCATGTTTTAGAGGGAAACCAAAGCTTTTAGAAAATGCTCAGACAAAAGACCTGTCAGAGCAATCACATTTAGTAATTGAAGAGGTCAAGATTGTGATTTGTGTCTCAAAGTCACAAGAAAGAGCCCTGATCTGAGAAATCTTTTCCTGGAAAATGCTGAAGTTCATATGTTTCTGGTGAAAAAAAATTGCTTTTCTTACTTGAAGTGAATGTATATAGAAAACCAAAATTCTGTTGAACACAAGGCAGAGTGAAGGTAGAACAAACCCAGAGAACAGTGTGAGCCATCAAGGAGAAAGGCAAGAGAGAAGCCAAACACTGGAGTCGGCCTCCTGGTTCCCAATCCTGTACCATGAATTTGCCATCCCAATTCACCAGCCATTTTCCTCTTTTCATCCTAGGCCAGAGTTTCTGAGAAATGGGCTGCAGTCGCTGGGATCAGGAAGGCAGCAGCCCTCTTTGCTTTGGGCACCCTCCAGTAATTCCACATGCTCACAGTACTGAGGAGTGCAGGCGTACACCCCACTGTAGCAGGTGTCACTTTGGACATCCCTCCATCTTGGGACAAGGCCACCACACCACCCCACAGCCAAGGAGGGTTCCCTTTCTGGACAGACCCTCTCCTGTCTGAGCACCACTTCCTAGGGCAGCATTGCTTCCATTGCTGGAGAGATACTGTTGTGAAAATACTGGAGTAGAAATAATAAGGAGTCCCTTAACAGTATCTTCTGCTTTAAAAGATATTCTGATGGTGTTGGTTAACTAGACAAGTGTGCCTCTAACAAACCCATCCAGCTTGATAAATGGTTCTCTATTAATATCCTAATTTTGCTGGATCTCATGAGCAGCTTTTGGAGTTCAGAGGCAGAAAAAGACTGTCTGAAAGATGGCTCTTACAAGAAGCTAATTGCATGCAGGGTTTTCAGAAATATTAGGTCAGTGCCTATTCAAAAGTTGGGTGCCTGTTCTTCTTTAGTGGCAACAAAATTAATTCTTCTGGGCTTGGGGAGAAAAAGGAGTACTTTGATTTTACCAGTTAATATAATGTCAAATCTTGCTTCAACTAACTTCAGAATTTTTTAAGTTTTCAAACATCCCACAAAGGAAAGGATGTAATTTTAAGGATGAAGGATGGCGTAAAATAATTCCAACAAAATTGATTGTGTTGGAAGCACTGTGTTTATATGACTTTTGTAAAATACTGCTTTTTTAGTGCTAATATTTCAGCAGCAGAGAAGAAATATTGCAGTTGAGTTCTCTTCTGGACACATACATAAAAATACCATTTACACCAGTACAGCAATGAAAACAATGTGATTTAAGTGGGGAAAGATCTTTCCCCATACGCCATGTTTTAGTTCTAATTACAACCTATCTGTCTTAAAGATCCAGGATTTACTATCTAAGGGCAGACTGGTGTCTGGGACAATGACCCATGTCAGTATTTCAAAGAAAGATGTAAAAAACTTTTATAACTTGGCATGTCTCTGTTTCTCCACTCTTTAAGACAAGTTCACTGGTTTCAATGGGGTTATGCTTGTGAAATGAGAATACATTTCAGTCAAAGACAATCTGAGTTTTCTTTGTAATAAGCAAGTGATTTTTGATTGCTTGATTGTCTCCGATTTTTTTTTTTTAAGTGAATTTATTGTCACTGTTCTCTTACAAAGATGACCCCACCACTCTCTGGCTTGGTCATTTTATCCACCATGATAGACTTTGCATAGTTTCCCAATGAGGTCTCTACATTATTAAAAGTTTTATGGAAAAGCGTTCCAGTGTACTTCTTGATTTACAGGTGTAAAATAATTTTTTTAATCAATATTGCTATGAAAACAATTATGAAAAGAGTTGCTTATAAAACATACTTTCAAAACTTGAGGCTGTGAAGAAAGATTAATCTCAAATGCTTTTCAAAGTCTTTTCTTATTTACACATCATACTGAGATTCTAGTTTGATACTAGTCTTCTTACCTGATATTCTGCCTTGATAGTCCCACTCAAAGGATTCAAAAAAGCAAGTTGTAATAAAGCAACTAGGTTTGATCACTAAAATGTCCAATTAAGTATTTTTCTGTTGTTCATTAAATTTGAAAATGTTTGTAGGGAAAATAGACCTTTTAGCAAAATGCTCCACAGGAAAATCCGGCTGGCATATATATTTTGTAATTGGGATGAGATGTTGCATTGTTGTGAAGCATCTTGGGAGCAGCCATACCATGAGATTCTCATGCCTGGTGGGGTTCTAATTCTGGCTGGGGAGAGGGATCCATAGGTAGACAGAGACAAGTGGGTGGCCATCTAGAGCTGGCGTGAGGAGCAAGATCACTACACCCCTCTTGCTCCTTAGCACTAAACATCTTACTTCTAAAACTTCAAGATGACCCATATGGTAACATAGAAGTTAAATCTTTTTCCTTTCTAAACTGATTTTTAAAACTCCATGGAAAGATAAATTGCATTATTTGGACTTTTTATCCTGACTTGGGAGAAATGCCAAATGCTATAACTTCTTGCAAGATGGAAATTCTGTTTTTTAATCTGATATAAAAATTGTGTGATCATAGTAAATATTCAATTTTAAATCTCTTGTAAAAGGAAAAATAATAGGTATTACTGCATTTCTCTCAAACAATCTCAGGTAATCTAGACTTCATAGTTGCAGTGAGGTTGCAGCCATCACTGTGTGCACGTGTGTGCAAGACTGGAGAAATCCTGGTCATCTGAACTTGTGTTCCAAAGTGTCCTTCATGCAGAAGAATATCTTCCAATGCCAGCATTCTATAATAGTGAACTCTGGGAAATGTGTCAAATAAAAATATAATGAAAGGTAGAATGAGTAACCCCAAAAAGAATCTCCTTCATGAATGCAGAAGGCTTTGAGTATTTAGGAATCAGCCTTTCCCAGTGAGATGAGCCCTTCCAGTGGGATGAGGAGCAGGAAATTCCAAACATTCCTTGGTTCAGGAAAGTGAAAATGACAGTCTCCTAATGCAGGGTAAGAAGTCCTGCCCTCTCATTTTTATCCCCTGAAAACTCATCCAACTAATGTGTTAGTGCTATTTTTTTTTTGCTGATGATTTAAATTAGATCCTTACACTGCAGTTCTGCCACATATCTGTGTTCTTTCATAGCCTTCTCTTTCCCTGTCTTACTTGATAATGACCCTAAAGTGGGCTTGCTTTTACATGTGCTTTTAGCCTGAGCTCATCCACAGAATTGAAATGTAGAAGTACTGTTTTGTGCAGCCGGTAGAAAGACAAAGACACGAGGCAAAAAAAGTGGCATGTACCTTCCTTTTTATACTTCTTTGCTGATTTAACCTGAAGGTGTGCAATAGCCTTTATATCTTTCCGGAGCATCCTTGCATCTCTAACAGCACATTTGCCCACTTGCACATTTTAAAACACATTGATAACCTCTGTTCTGTGCTTCCCTGTTTGGAGATAACCCCTAGGTTGTATGATGTTAATCAGAAAAGAAAAGAAAAAAAGCCAATGATCGATGAAGTTATGCTATATATTGTCCCAGCATGTAATATAACAAAGCAACAGGCTCCTTTGAAATGTTGTGATAGGTAGGCAAGTGCTCAAAGCTGGACTTGAACTGCTTTTACACACGGAACAGATGCAATTTTCCAGTGCATTATCATCTCCAGCTCCCTGTGACAGTCTGAGAAGTTTGCACCTTTGTATCAGCTCTAGCAGCCAGCAGGAAGCTGCACCTTCTCGGAAACCCGGCTGAGACTTTGGCACTAACTTTCTCAGAAACTAAAGACCATTGCAAACCCCACCACCTTCTCCTTCACAAGCAAGATACTGCCTTTGTTTTCCTTCCCAACCTACAGCAGCATGTAGATTTAAAACAACAAAAACAAAGTCCTGCCAAAACAAAACAAAACACCACAATGCATACCCAGTTCTCCCTTGGGAGGAGGATGAGAGGGAGAACCCCACATTGCAGATGTTGGTTGTTTAATGCTCTACAGGAAGGCAGTCAGATGCTATGATGATGTGTGACCCTGTGGGGAGAAGGGCAAAACAGCTTCCATGTCCCCCTCCTCAGCAGTGTGAGGAGCAAGGATGATGTACAGGTGGAAGCAGTCAAGCTGAAACAATGACCAGGAATGAGTACCAACACTAAGCAGCCTTATGCTTCCACTAGGTCAAGTCCTTGCTTTAGAGGATTTAAGTAGGACAAAGCCCCATGCTGGGTTTCTTTCTGGCTGTGGGTTCCACTCCTATGTGCACATGCCTGTGTGCAAGCATCACCCAGTCTAGTCCAGGCAGTGAACACAGCAAAAGTTCAAAGCTTTTGGATTCCTCTTCATCGCTTTATTTTAGGGGCTGCATCTGATCTTTGCTTTTCATCCCTGTATTTATTTGGAAGCATTTCTCTTCCCGTTTCTTCATGTGGCAGGTTGCATGCAGATTCGTTTTTCTGGTATTCAATGACCGTCCGCATTGCTTTGTACTTAGTTTACATCTTCACGGCTGTAATGAAACCGAGACTTGAAGGAATAACTGGATAAGCAGGTCTCTCTCTCCAGCTGTCATGTCTAGTTGTGGCAGAAAACTGGTGTTTCATTGTAAAAGATGTTAATTTCAATCTGAGCTGTGGCTGTGTTGAGAGGAGCATAAAAGGAATTCTTGATTATCTATATCAGTACCGTTGTCCCCGGGGACAGGCTCTGAATCTTCAGATCACATATGGCAAGAGTGCTGTGATAAAATATGCATCAATAAAACTTTGCAATTTATGATAATAAAGGAGTGGAAAGTTTTTTACACTGTGATAATTATTCCTGGCTGGTACTTTTTCCTTCCTTTCATTCTTCTGTATGCCTTTGTGTTTAAGCCTTTTCTATGTGTTGTAGCAATGATTGCATCATTGAAACTGCATGTTCACAAACTGGGGGGCTCACCTTGTTTCTAGGTCCATTGACCTGCTGTAGCCATCAGTTCACTTCTAAAGCAGCAGGAATTTGCCATCTCTGGGAAGGTTCTGCAGTGCTGTGACTCCTCACTGTTCTTCCTCCTCTGTGTGTGCACACACACTACATGCAGCATGGATTTCCGAGTAGCTTCCAAAAAGGATCAAATTATATTCCTCTCATCTTTCTTTGCATATCTTATTACTATAATCGAAGAGAGAAGCATAGATTTGCATGAAGGTAGCATTTATCCCATACTGCATGTTACCTGCACTGTTTTAAATGTATTTCATCTAAAAAGAATTTTTATTCTTTTGAAGCAGGAGAAATAATGATATGTTTACACTCACAGGAAGTAAACAGTGGATTATTAAATAAAACCAATATATTATCTGTGACCTTGTTTTTTTTCTTCCTTAGCTCATTATATCTTTGGTGGCCATCCTACGAGAGAGCCTGTCTTCTGCTTTGGCACGCTCGACAGCAATTAATCATACAGCTTGAAATGCATGGCCCAGCAGTACAAATCTCTTGCACGCTTGGGCTCTGCTGACTTCAAAGGGACTTCCACATGCAGTGTTTACAGGCAGCTCTCCCTTACTGAACACCCTCACTGACATGTTTGCACAGCATCTCGCGCTGTGGGATCCCAGGCTTTACTGGGACATCTAAGCCCTGCTGCAACACAAATAGTCGTTAGTCCCATCTGTCTCGTGTTCCCCTTTTGTTTTTTCTTTTCTCAGTATTTTGCTCCAGTTGGCCCAAAGGGAATAAATCAGCCAGTCTTATCCTTTTCCAGGCTTATTTCTCCACAATTAAGGATGAGCTGTGAAATTAGTTAGGAGAAACAGCGTAGCTATCAAGCTTTCTCAAGAATGTTTCCTTTACTTGTGCTCACTCCACTAAATTGTGTGCTCCTGTGCAATGGTAGCAAAGTGCTTATCTTGAAGCATGTGCTTTCTTCCTATCAGCTTCAGTAGTACTTGGTCACCTGCTGAGGTTCAGTATGTGCTCAGAGATTTGGCATGTCTGGGTACCAAGGCCCCCCTCACCAAATCCATAACTATTCAGTCTTGCATGTTCAGCCTTTTCCTAGGTGTCTGCAGGTGCCTGAATGTCATCAAAGGCAGTAAGATTTAGATCATATGTATAAGTGCTTAAGTAGACTTGGTGTATTTAAAAGTTCTGCTGAATCTGGTCCTGCCTGATTAAAAGAATCCAAACATTTAGCAAAAAGAATAGGAAGGTTATTTCCAGGTACATTTCTTTTTTGTACAGCAGCAGTTAAAAAGACAAAATGTAAAACTATTAGTTCCACATTAAAGAATGATAGGAGATTTAGGTTACAAAATTAATAATTTCTAATTCTACAGATGTAAGAAGGACTGGATGATAAGGCCAGTAGTGAAAACAAAAAGGATGATGTGAGGGGTTTTCTGCCTCTGCACTTTTGTGAATTAATAGGAAATTAAAGACTATTAGAAAGTTGATTGAATTTTGTTTCTTAACTTCTTCATTTTTCATTAAGGTGATCCTAAAAGCAGGTGGCTTTCAATTAGTTTTGTTGACAGTGCTGGCTAACGTTGTAATGATCCTTGGGAGAGTGAAAGAAAAGAGATTTATTGCAGTAGGGATAAGCTAGGCCAGGCAAAGAGACAGAGTACATAACCACTAATTAACTCATGTAGTCATTAAGAAAAAAAAAAAAAAGGAGGAAGAAAAAACAATGTGCAACCTGAAAGAGGATTGTAAAGCATCTCTGCACTGCAGATCAGACCCTTGAGCTTTCATTACACTGTGCATATCATATTAGATGGTATATATGAGCCAATTGCATATAAATCACATTCTCCCAATGTTGCAAGTCCTTGTCACAGAGCATATTTAATTTAACATTGTAATATTTATTTTCTAAAGTTCTAAGTAGGCCAAAACATACCCAGTAAATTGCGTGTTCTGCCACAGCACGGTGCCTGACCTACACTCTAGTACAAAATTAACCCTAATTCATCTTCGTAGTGACCCTATGCCAAACAGCTATTCCAGATGCTCCATTCCTGCCCTTCACTGACTTTGTAAAGTGAAGCTGCAGTGATTTTGACTAATTCAGTTTGGACTTTTAATTATATCTATTCCATTCATTTGTTTGCGCTTAAAACCATCGTGTTGTGGTTGGGTGGCTTGTAAGCAAGCTTTGCTTGGTCTTAGTATCCTTCAGGGACAGGCTTAAGCCAGAAGGCGTGTATGTCTGTTGAAACCATGTCAAATGGGAACTGCTATCTCAGATTTGAACTACAGGGCTTTGTTTTCTGACACAAAGGGTCAAAGTCTGCCTAGTTATTTCCATGTGTCCCTCCCCCTCTCACTCCCATCAGGATTATTTTAAATTCACATTATGGATGAGCGTTTGTGTGCATATGCACAATTCACTGGAAAACAGAGGCTCTTTATTGTTCAAAGCTTCTCTAGAAGTGACTTGTTTCAGGCATTCCTCTCACAACCATTCACACATCTCTAAAACCAGAGAGATTTCAGTCAATCTGCTAACCAAGTCTGTTTTCAGACGCCATGTGGAGAAACCTGAAATGCTTCAAGCATTTTTATTATCTGATTTTTTTCTTATTGTTGATGAGAATTAGTAGAAATTGATTAAGGACATTTGTGCATATTCTGTTATTGAGGGATTCATACTGTTTTGTAGTACATCACACATTAATACTCTGTTTTGTAGTGCATCACAATCAAACTGCTTTTTCTGCTCCTCCCAAGATTAACGGAGATTGTATCTGATTTCTGTAATGTTTTCTACATGTGTAGAGCTGGGCATATTTGGACTGCAGCGAGGGTGCAAAGTGTGAAGGCTGCAGAAAAGACACCAAGATAAGAAAATCTGAGTCTTCTCACTGACCTCTTGCCAGGCACAAATGAAAATGTTTAATGACAAAATCTATCAAATTTCATGTATCTTTCGAATGCAAATTATTCCTAAGAAGTTAGAGTGTGGAATGAAAATATGAAATCCATTTAAATTAATTTTTTTTTTAAAACCCTGGGTTTATCAAAGTCAGGTGACTTCTGGTTTTGACATTACAGGCACACAAGTAAAGCTTTGCTGTTCCTTCTTAGCTCTAGTACAATTCTGCTTATGAAGAAAAATTGGACCATATGGGAGCATATGGAAAAACAGAAGGTTAGTATTTGTGGGAAAGTACCTCCTACAGGTGGCATTGTAATTAACCTTGTGGATCCTGAGTACACACGTCACTCAAGTGTGCGCAGGTGCCATGTCCCTGCATGGGACAGGAGCACACTTCCCATACCAGAAGAACCAGGAGCCACCTGGCCCCCAGGCCACCCTTCCCCACCATGGAGCTGCTGGCAGCCCTGCTCCCCCATATTCCAGTGGCCAAGGTGGATGGTGGCCCCTCAGCGCTGGGGCCATGCTGTCGGGTAGTGTTGTGCTCTCCTGCAAACTTTGTGGAAATTGCGATTGGGAGGCTGCTTTCTCTCCCCCCATGATTTCCCACGCCCCCTCGTCCTGGCACAATCTCGGTGCCCAGGGTCGTGCCAGCTTGGAGAGGAGGGAGAAGCTATGCCACAATCTGGTTGGCCTGTCTTCTCTTGGTTGCCCTGGCTGTTACCAAAGGGCTGATAGAAAGTGACATAGTAGCTGGTTTTGGGACCCTCCTTCCCTATTTTGGGCAGAGCTGGGTGTATCTCTGCATAAGACACAACCTTGTAGTCACCATCCAGCCCCCTCAGCAGGTAAGACCATGCTGACTGTGCCCTGGACATCTTAGCATAGGGACAACAAATAAAAATGAGGAGTAGCTGTAAACACAGAGGGTCATGTGCCTGGGACATTGCCCTGTATGTTAGGGGAGTAGATGGAGTAAATGTGTTTGGGACTGTGAGCTCAAGAGAGAAAACAGGAAAAGGTGGGATGAGATCAAGCTTGGGCAAAGAGTTGGACCCATGTTTTTCTCCCCAGCATGACTGCCAACTACATTTCATAAGAGTTACTGGAGAGGACACAGATTGAAGTGGATTGAGAACTGGCTGAACAGCAGATCCCAGAGGGTCGTAATCACTGTCACAGGATTTAGCTGGAGGCCTGTCACTAGTAGTGTCTCCCAAGGTTCAATACCGGGCCCAGTATTTTATAACTTGCACATCAACGACTTGGATGAAGGGGTGGAGACCTCCTCAGCAGGCTCACTGATGGCACAAAGCTGGGAGGAGTGGCGGACACCCTAGAGGGCTCTGCAGCCCCTCAGAAGACCTCCACAGGCTGGAGAGATGAGATGGGCAGAGTGGAACCTTCTAAAATTCAACAAAGGCAAATGCAGGGTCCTGCATGTGGGGAAGAATAACCCCAAGCACCAGGACAGCCTGAGGGACAAACTGCTGGAAAGCAGCTCTGCAGAGAAGGACCTGGGGGTCCTGGTAGACAATGAGCTGTCCATGAGACAGAAGTGGTCCCTGTGGCCAAGAAGGCCAAAGGTATCCTGGGGTGCATTAGGAAGAGCATTGCTAGCAGGTCGATGGAGGTGATCCTGCCCCTCTACTCAGCACTGGTGACATCACATTTGGAGTGCTGTGCCCAGTTCTGGGCTCCTCTCTACAAGAGAAACAGGAGCTCCCGGAGCCAATCCAGAGGAGAGTGACAAAGATGACTGAGAAATGGGAGCATCTCTCTCATGAGGAAAGGTTGAGGAAATTGTGCTTCTTCAGCCTCAAGAAGAGACGAGTGAGAAAGAACCTCATCAATATAAGTATCTGAAGGGAGGAGGGTGGCAGCAGAGTGGAGCCAGGTTCTTCTTGGTTGTTCCAAGCAATAGGACAAGAGTCAAAGGGCAGAACCTGGAGCACAGAAATTTCTACCTGAATGTGAGGAAGAACTTCTTTACTGTGTAGGTGACTGTGCACTGGAACAGAGTGCCCAGGGAGGTTGTGGAGTCTCCCTCACTGGAGATTTTCCAGAGTCACTTGGACACAATCCTGTGCCATGTGCTGTGGGATGACCGTGCTTAAGCAGGGAGGTTAGACCAGATGACCCACTGTGGCCCCTTCCAATCTGACCCATTCTGTGATTCTGCGATCTGTGATTCTGTGATTCTGTGAAGTGCATCTTAAATAACAAGAACCAGCACAGTCAAAATGTCCTCACTTTTGAAAAGAATTGAAGCTTTTGCATAGCTTTAATAAATGCAATTTGCAGAAACAGTGCAGTGTTTTAAAATAAATTATGCTCACAGAGTCACATGCTGTGATTTATCTTTAAGCATCCTCATGCAGTGTGGTTTATTAAATTTCAACCTGGGCTCTCAACTGTTCAGTTAATGTAGATAATTAATTTGATTATCATTCAATCAGGCTGTTTTGTGACTGAAATAGTCCCATATTGTTGCTGCAAACATTTCAGTTAGCTTGTATGAAGAAATCTTTTTTTTTTTTTTTTTTTTTTTACTTGCTTGCTTGTTTGTTTCATTTTAGTTTTGTCCTCACTATCTTTCTTTCTGGCAGTGAGTTGTTCTAAAGTACCTACTGTTGGATTACTAATGCCTTCCCCTAATGCTTTAATGGGTTTTTTTGAGCACACGGTTAGTATTCGTTCTTAGCTATGCATGCATCTTCTAGTCACATTAGGTGACCCTTTTTTCTTTCCTTTTTCTTCATGCAGAAGATAGAGGAGGAAAAGTGTGGGCACCCTGTGTATTACACTGCAGTTCTTAATGAATATATGTGTATTCCTTACTAATTGTAAAAAGCTGTCTGGCTGCGTGAAAAGTGTTATGCATTAGTACACTACATTCTATTACACTTCTTGGCTACAAAATTATATACTAAGTACATACTTTAGAATTAGAGCCGAATGTAAGTACCTAAATACAGTTGATGTGCTCACCCTGTTTACTTCTTGTGTCAAAACAAGTGGAGTTTGTTTTTACTAGCATCCATTAGATGTACTCTGCTGTAAAAATTCCACAGAGTTCCAGAGATGGAGGTGGCTGTATGTGTTCCCACCTCATCAGGCACAGTAGGCAGCCTGCACACTACACATCACAGAGGAGGCCCAGTCCAGCCTCGCATGGGGAGGTGCTCACAGCTCCTCTGACCAGCAAAGGGAACTGAGTGAGAAGAGTAACACTTATTGGGCCAGATGGTGAAGATGGGCAAGATTTTGGACCCCTAACTTTTCTTCAGCTGTGTCAGCCTGTCTAATGAAGGATATGGATTCTGCTCACAAGACTTGTTGCGTGACATCAGCACTGCTCTCTGTTACCATACACTGCACTCTTCTGACGAGTTCCTGCAACAACACTGAAATCCCCCTTTGGGGAGCTTGTACACATATGTCAGGGTGAGGAAGGCACAGCAGAAAAAGTATAAAGGGATAGGGCTTTTTAAAGTGGATGTGGTCCTTTTTACCTTCCAAGAGAAACTGCAGACTTTGAATCAAGGGTGTTCAAACAATTTATTTTTTTTATTCAGGGTAGAAATTCCACCTTGAACTTCTAATAATAGCTTGGCATGAATTGTTGATTTCACTTATGAAAAAGGCCTCTGAAATTGTGTTCAGTCTTGCCTCAAGCCTTCAGGAGTATTTCTTCCCAGTTTATGAAGTGCATTGCAGTGAATGCTAGTAAAACAAATTATTTCATGAAAGTGACTGGTAGACTGCAAGGAAAAGAAAGTCCTTTCTCATCTGCCTAAATGAAATAGCTAGATGGCCTGACTTGCTCAGTTCAGACCAGTGGGCAATGTTTGCAGCAGAAGGGTATCAGTGAGAGCCTGTAGCAATTGTGTTTCTTGTTCCTTTGCCTTTCCCCTGCTCTGGAATGGGAATGTCTTGGAAAGTTTATGGGGAAAGACTGTGATTGTGGAAGTGCAGAGATGTCTCTGACAGCAGACTTCAGTCATTGTAATGCCAGGCTTCAGGCATGAAATATTTGCTTATAAAGGTAGAATTGAAAATTATCAAATTTATCTTAAGCATCAGCACTGAATCCAGCTCCACGGAGATTAATGTGAATTTTGGCACTGAATTCCTTTGAAATATTAGGCTCACCAATGCACATAGGAAAGGGTAGACAATATCAGTAGACCTTGGAGAAAAAAGGAGCTAAGCTACATCTTACACTGCTATTATTTATTATTAAAAGCCATTTCCCAAAGAGTGCTGGGAACTAGGGTACAGAAATGTGTAGAAAGACTCAACCCATGCATCAGAGAGCTTCAAACTCTAAAGCACCAGGTCTTGGTCCCTGTGGAAAGCTTTTGTAAAGAATTATTAAGCTTTTTTTTTTCCCTTATATTTGACCTGGCCAACAAATAGTCACAGATTTCCTTGTCAGATTCTGTATGTCAGAGGAAAGATGTGGTGTATTCTTTTTCCCAAAAGCTCCATATCTCACCCAGAGAGTAGATAAAATGTAGTATTTTTTTCTCCACTTTTTTTACACTGTTTACTGTTTAGTAAATTTTCTTCAGATGCCATTCAAGTATTGTGCATTATATTATTTTGCTTTTAATAAAGACACCAGAGCTGTGCTTAATGGTCAGTTTAAAATAACACTGCTTTAGAATTTCTGCAGAGGACAAAATCTTAGTCTCGTATCTTCATTTAGATTTCCATTGCGCTGCTATATTACCATTGTTATTAAAATCAGATAGCATTCAGTGAGTGTGTGCTCAGGGAACAAACAAAAAATGCAAGGTTGATGTTCCTGTGACTTGGAAGTCTGTGTAGAAGCTGTGTTCAGATGAGATCTACTGGAAAGAGAAAAGGCAGCAATAGGTCATGGTAATGGTATTGTAATATCAGTAATGTAGTTGTTGATAACATAATGGCTTTTCTCTTGAAGGTAGTTACCTGTGAATAAACAGATTACAGTTATTTGTACATTAATTCAGCATTATTAAATGCCAAAGAGCAACTGGAAGTGAGCCTTCAGGAGTTATCTGACAGTAATCTAGAGCATATCTTAGAGAGGCATTTCTTGCGAAGGCTGTGAAGACAGCTTTGGGGCAACCAAAGCATGTGAAGGCCCAGGCCAGTAGATAAATAGGAGCAGCACTGACGCAGAAAAAGGAAGGTATATGAGAAAGCAGAACAGTTTAGGATGTTTAGACCAAAAGATGACTCTTGAACCCAACATATCTTGAGTGTTGGTACTTTTGCCTAATGAAGTATGTTGTTAACTGTGACCAAAATGTTTGATTTTGAGGGTGAAACAAACCCCCTACATTACAGGCAGGTTTTCAAGAGAAATAGAAGATGTGGCTACTTGTCCTGATGGTTAAAATCAGCTTTTATACACTCTGCTTGTTACTGCAGAATTAATGGGCATGCACATATCTCACTAAGTTACTTTGAAGTATATTGAAAGGCACATGTTTTATTAATCTAATTCTGCTAAGAGTAGTTTAAACAAAGTTGTAAAGGAAATACTAAAATATTTTTTGCTGAGATTATAATAATTTACCTAAGTAACATTAGTACAGCAGTAGATAATGGTGACAAATGACTATAGAATATTTTAGGCAGCAGAAATCAGGCTTACAAGAATTGAAGTCACTAGGGACCCCAAAGGTAAAATAAATTTCCTGACTCTTAAATGCTGAGTTCTATCCCATAGTGAGATGTGAAAGCTCATTGGGGATTTGTTTCATATAACCTCCAAATGAGAAGTAAGAAGAGAAACAGTCAGTATCATGAAATTTAACAAGTTGTTCCAGGAGCAGCACAATTTAAAAAGGCTGGAGTCGTATAGATTTGTTTTCTATACCCATAGATGACCATGCCTCCTCTAGAGCAGCCTTATTGTCTCTGTTGTGGCTCCTATTGTCTCAACCACCCCGAAAACATTTCAATTTTCCCTCCCCATGCCCCATCAGTGTCCACACTAAAGATTCTTTCAAGGCTGTGGGGATCTGTTCCATGACAAGGTCCAAGCCGCCCATGTGCTAGTTGGCCAGCCAAATCCCCAGGCTGCCCAGCAGAGGCCAAGGTCAGAATCACAATTAAGAGAGCAGAACTTGCTGTAGATCTTCTCTCCATGGGATATTCATTTGGCTCTTTCTTCTCTTTGTTGCAGTTTTGTATAATACGTGTAGGGCCCTGATGATTTCTGTTGCTGTCAGCTCCAAATTAAGCCAGCTGAAACTGGCTGACAGAACTGAGATTGAAATAGGCCAACAGATTTTAAACTTATTATGGCTGGCCAGGATGAACAGGCAGAAAGAGCCCTGTCTTAAGGAGCGGGCTGTGAGTGTGTGAGCACTCAGGGTCCCAGCCTTGACAGACTCTGGAGACCCATCAGTCTGTGCTAGGATTGTGCTTGATAATAGAGATAATCCTGTCTTATGCAGTCCTGTATAGACAATCCAATCCCAGATCTCAGATGGGGAAACCTTTTGAGGGAAAAGGTATTTTCTGTATTTTTTTGGCAACAAGATCCTCAGCACCCCAGGCTGCAGCATGTCCAGAAACTGACTGCTGTTTGCTTGCAGATAAGTTGGACGTGGGCTGTAAATCTGATGTACTGGACTGCATCTGCAGGGAGGCTATACCTCCCTTGGGCAGCGTGCCTGCCCAGACCCTCCTCCACAGGCAAGGGAGAGTCATTCCCTCGTGTAGTATGTATTTATCCAGGATCACCGAGGTCCACAGTCCTCACTGTCCTTCAACATTCACATGGTGGCTCTGCCATAGACAGAGGCGTGGCAAAATTATGTCATTCCTTTATGAGCCCGTGCTTTAAAGGGTGCAGTGACTGGAAGGGATCATATTCTCAGCTGGATGAGAGAGTAGAGAGACATTGGCAAAGCAGGAAAAACCTGGCCTAAACTGCAAATGAATATTCCTCTTTTTTGTAGTAAAATGGAGTGAATTTGGAACCAGCCAATTTAAAAATGAATGTGATGCAACTCTTCCATGTGCAATAAAACTGAGACATAAGCCTGACCCTGTTTTTCAGTAGCACCCTGTCCTCTGGCACTGCCTCTGTTCAGTTAAGGACATGCTTAAGAAAAGATTCACGTTTCTGCCTTGGTGAATTTAATGGTGCTGAAGTCCATCCCACTGCAGGATAGCAGTTAAGTACCTGCTTAACTTTCAGAAAGTCCCTATGTACCTGCTGTAATCCACTTCTGAAGCAGATAATCATCTCAAGTACAAAGATATCTCCCTAGAAGTGAATGTGTCTTGAACTGTTCAATTCATTATAAGTATTGAGGAGATATAATTCTTATGGAGTTAATAGGCTAATACACCATTATTTTAAAATTTATTAATAGCTGTTGAATAACAATATAACTAATGCTTACCTGCAATTAAAATCTGTGTTGATTGGGTGCTGCTGGAGAACCTTCTGTAATGAAATATGTGCATTGCCAAAACTTGAACAATCCTGTAGCCTGTTATCCATCTTCCAAAAACTAGTAAAACAAAACCCTTCCAATGGGCTCATCCAATTATTAAATACTGTGGAGGAGGTCAGGAGGAAGAGAAAAAGAAATTCGTTCTAACCCTTGTATTTCTTTGGCCTGGAGATGAAACCCCAAGTTTCTGAATTATATTTAATGCTTGTTTAAATAGTAATTGCTTTTATGTCCTAGAAACTGTGCAACCCACATAATGCCCATAATCCCAAACCAAGAGAACATTTTTCAGGCTTCTCACCTTAGCCTGTCCCATTTAGTGACTGTCACTTTCTTTTTTTTTTAGGAACTTGCTTTGCCCCTCAAATGAACAGCCAAATTCCTTTTCCCATAAAATACAGGGCAAAGTCATTAACTTCTGGAGTCAATGATTGAATGGGCCCTTGCTTCAGTGGGGTGAGGCTCACAATGAGCTGGTGAACAAAGCTTTTCCATTTATGTGCTAAAGTCAAAGAATAGAGTATTCAGCTGACCTAATTACCTGTCCAAATAGGGCAGACCAAGCAGAAAAAGAAGACCATGGATCAGATCTGGATCTGTGTCAGGCTGCTGAAAACTTCAGGGTAATCAGGGATGCTGCTTCATATTTAAATTTGACTCTGTGTCCATGTAGTGCATTAATCCTAGTCTCAGAATCTGTAATGAGCAACCTGCAATTAACTCACTGCGTTTGTACCCTTCTGATTCATCATAACACTCCATATTATTATTAATGCAAACAGTTACCATGAAATATTTCTTCATTAGTTCTGACTGGTTGACTTTTTGGTTTTTCTCTTTCCCACTAGAAAAAATAATTAGCCAGGAATAATACAATTAAGAGTGTTTTAAATCAGTTCCATTAACTTGCTTTGTCTAATCAGTCGCGTGTCTCTCGGTCTCCTTTAAGTTTTATCAGAGGAACTTCTTCTGCACTGGTGCCTCTTCAAGGACTGTTATGTGAGCTGACTGTTCTCCCCTGGTGACTGCGCGACGCCGGTATCTGTGGGGGCCGTGCCATGTAAGGCCTTGACCCTTAATTGGGTTGAGTTAGCTGGACAGTGCTTACTTCTGAATTGCAGCCAACACTATTAGACAACCTCAACCTGAGCTGCATCCTCCCCTTGTAACGCTTCCATCTGGCATAATCAGGCGATGTCACTTTGCAAAATGCCACGGCGTTACAAACCCCATGCGCGATGGGCAAGAGCAGCCAGTTGGAAAGACAAAGGATTGTCCTTCTCCTTCACCTTCCTTATGTATGGACTGCCAGGGCACAGAGATGGATTTCAGAGGAGGTGGGGGCAGTTCTGTTACTGCATTAGGCACAAAGCTCTGATAGGGCTTTTCTAGAACAGTATTGTAAATTCAGATTAAGATGATGGCATGCAATCATTGTATTGCAGCATCTATTTCCAGAGTGCAGGCTCCAGCTAACTTGAACTTAGGTAGTTCTGATTTAATGGCTTTCCTTCCCTCTCCCCTTCCCCTTTTGCCTTTTCCCATTCCCCATCCCTTTCCTCCCTTTCTCTTATATTTTCCTTTTATTCCCCTATAAGTCAAACCAAGTGTTCAGTACATCTATATGGGTAACTAAATTATTAGAGACTGATAGAGAACATAAAGCCTTTTACTTAATGTCTATGGGTCCAAGTTCAGACTACACAAAAGTCAGAAAATTGTGGTAGCCTTTGTGAGTTGTATTTTGCCATTAGTTTTCTCATTAGTGAAGATTTAACTGGGTCCAAGTTCAGACTACACAAAAGTCAGAAAATTGTGGTAGCCTTTGTGAGTTGTATTTTGCCATTAGTTTTCTCATTAGTGAAGATTTAACTGGGTCCAAGTTCAGACTACACAAAAGTCAGAAAATTGTGGTAGCCTTTGTGAGTTGTATTTTGCCATTAGTTTTCTCATTAGTGAAGATTTAACTGGTGAAATCTGTTGGGCAAGATACCTTCTCAGTCACTGTGAGGATGAAGAGTGCTGGCAGGACCACTTAGATCAGCATAACCATCTTCTGTACAGTCATGGAAAACTTCGGTGCCTAGGACAAAATCCACTTGCTGTCTTCTCAGTGATCCTGGGCAAGTCTGCTTTCTCATCAGTCCAAATGAAAAAGGTCTAAAGGAAAGGCATGACTCATTCTCAGTGATTTGAGAGTGTGATGTGTGAGAGGACAAAGGCAGGAATGAGATTTGTTGGATGCCACGTCATGCCACCATGTGGGAGGATTTGCTCTGGAGAACATTCAGTAATTCTTCAGGCTAATTCTAAGGTGGCAGGCAAGAGTAGGAAGTATTGTCTTCATATGCAGGCCAAGTCATTTTGCTGTTGCTTTTCTGGGCTCCTAGGTTTTAAAATTGGGTATTATTTGAATATCAACAAAACTAACATGATTTCCAGGAATTGAAGCTCTGTTACAGGATCACAAAAGCACAGAATAGGTAATGTTGGAAGAGAATGCCTGAGGCCGACTAGTCCAACCTCCCTCCTCAAGCAGGGTCTCCTCAAGCAGCCTCCTGTTTCTTACTTCTCAATTTCTAAGTAGGGCAAAATTCTAGTTCAGTTAATATCTGGAAAAAACTATGGAAGGGTTGTGTTTTGAACCTATGCTGTGCCTTGAAAGCTTAGGGGCAAACTTTTTTCTTGAAAAAAAAGCAAGGCTGTTTCACATTTATATTATTATTTGTATATTTCCTTGTACTTCAGTTCCTGCACTTTTCTTGTTAGTTAAGACAGACCTCTCTTGCTAGGAAAATGAGGGACTAAAAAGTCAGCCATGCCTTCCCAAACATCCTTCCAAAACAACATAGCAGCTTGATAGAAGGCTTCAGAGGAGGAAGATATAGAAATCAACTGTGTGACTAAAATGAAATGAGTTAAGGTTTTACTTCTGACAAAAAAAAAGTCCAAAAGTGTAATCTTTCCCCATCACAGCAGTAGACAGGACATTTTTAATGACGATGGCATTTTAGGATGAGAAACTTGTAACTGGAGGCTTGCTGCAGCCAAGCTAAAAATGTAGATACTTAAGAATTGCCACTGGAGAGAAAACTAGAAGTAAGCAGCAACATTTTCAGCCAAGACAAATTAGTCCTCAACATGAGAATACCTGCTCCGCCTCAGTGCTGGTGTGGTCTGGTGCAGAGGCAAAGACAGATGCAACAGAGGCAAATCCTTGATTATGGTATATCCTTGACATGGGAGATGACCAAAACAGCTGGGTGTGATGAAACAACCAACATTAATGCTTCGGGTTTGCTGTCATAACACTTTGGCTTTCCTTTCAAACCACCTTTGGTTTTTAATTCCAGAAAGAGTTCTTAGCACCAAAGTGTTCTGCTGTGCCTCATGGTAAACTTTATTGGAGAAGACCAGCTAAGCTGAACAAAGATCAGCCTGCTGCTATGGTCACTTGGCTCTCTTTCATTGTATCCAGTGCTTTACTGTTTCCTGCCTTAATTTTTGTCTTCAGTAGCTTTAGGCATATTCATTTCTAGCTCAACACTTGATCTTTTCCATCGTCTCTTTGACTGTAGCTTTTTCTTTTCTCTTCTCTCTGCTTTGGGCCTGACTAATTTGATCTTTTGACGTTTTCTTTAACACTTCACTCCTGAAGGCAGGTTTTCCATGCACTGGGATGCAGTGCAGGTTGGGGATGGTGATTTCACAGTGTCCTCCACTGTCTGCTTCCTATCCCCAGGTCCTCCGTCACTGCTGCTCCCCGTTCCTCACACCTGCAGGCTGTGCTCAGTGTCCTACTACTTTCTTTTGCCATCCTGTGGCAGCTGGTCTCAGCTTCTTCAGTGGAAGGGCTCATAAGCAGCCCTCCTGCCACCTGTCACAGTGGAAGAGACTGGCTTTCCTCTAGGAAGCCTTGGTACTGCTAAAAGGTCTCTGAAAGCAGCCTCTCGACCCCAGCCTTGCTCATTTGTTATTGAAGGCAGTACGTCCATGTTTGGGGCAGGGAAGAGGGAGAGGGATTACGAGATCCATTAACCCCAATGCCTATGAAAAAATAACTTCTGCTCCTTTAATTTTTCAGTTTAAATTGTTTTTTTCCACAGCAATGTTAGTGGTTTGGGTTTTTTCTCACCACTCCTGCATAGATAGTCCCCTCTCCCATTTTGTCTCTGTGGGATCTGTTCCTCCTTGCTGTCACAGATTTTTTGTTTTGTCCTTCAGCCCAGTTTCTCCACAAAAGGCACCTGTAAAAGATGGTTTTTTAAATTACTTTAACTTTCTTTAACCTACTTGTTTGGGTTTTTTCTCTCTTTCATCTCTGATTTAGAACTTTTCTTTATGCAACCACTCTCTTAATATGTTTTCACTCTTTGGTTACCTTTTATTCTTGTAGCAGGCAGAAAACAGCCTGCAGTTTATTAGATTGAGATGCAACTCCTCTCCTTCCAGGCACGTGATTTATGTAGTTTGAGGACCACCTCAGCCACGCTACATACAGAAGATAGGAGCTTAGAGAAACAGAGCAGCTTTGCTGGCAGGAAAAGTTCTGTTAATAACCTGAAAATGAGACAGAAATAAAAGATAGGTTTCAGAGCAAGACTTTGTACTTGCTCTGCACTTCTCTATAGCACATGATATCAGAAATAAAACCAGTTTTGAGTGCATTCCCTTTACAGTAACTTTGTAGTAATTTATATGGCTGCCCAAAATTGAGGGCACTGGAAAGTCAGGCAGGACCCCTTCCAGCACCGCTCTGGGGAGGTGTGCCTGCTTACAGCTCTTCTCCTTAACCTCTGCACTTTCATAGATTTCCCCCTGGAACCTCCAGGAATTCCTGCTGGGCCCATCTTTTCCAATCCCTGTGAATGTGCTGCCACTGCCCTTGGTATTTTCAACATCCTTCCCTATATTCTCCCTATAGGTCTCACTTGACCTATAGTCAAGTGGTCATAGATGGTCTCTCTAATTTCTATGATGCAGTGAGCATCTGAAGGGAAAATTGTCTGTTCTTAGTGCAAAAATAATTGGCCTCTTAATTGTGTCTCTCATTTAGGGGAAAAGTCTGCCTACTCGTACTTTTTTTTGTCTCCCACTTTCTTTTTTTCCCTTTTTAGGAGTGTGCTTTATTATGAGAGTGACTTGTATCAGCAATGTAATTCCTCCAGTGAACTCACTCTGCTAATTTCAAGAGTCTGTTGGTGCTGTTTTATTCTTGTCATGTCGGATGCAGTAATCCAGTTTGCATTCACAATTAGATTAGGAAAGACATGAAATACCTGCATTTGCAAAATTAGTGTGGATATTTACCAGTTGGCAGCTTGTTCTCTTACTTCCCCCCAAACCTCACTGCTGGAAGCCTTTAATCCACTACTCAGATGTATAAGTTAAAGCCTTGCTGTGAATCAAGAAAATGTCTTTCTGCATTGTTAATTTCTGTGACATGATCTCACCTCATGTTGTCTTCACAGGCACATGCCATGGCATAACCTGATGAGATGTAACCTGTACTTTAGCAGGCAGCAGGTAGTCAGTACGCTGGCGATGCCTCCCAGCAGCCTGTCTTAAGAGAGCTTTGCAAGAGGGAAAACAAAGGAAAAAAAAGACTGGTTGGCTCACCTAGCTCCTGTGGAGAGGTACACAAAACCCAGGCTATATGGTGAGATATGGCTCATTAAGAGCCTGATAACTCTCCATGGAAAATAATTGTCAGGGACTACTTTTATTTTGTTCTCCACTTTTGTGTGTTCCCAGGACCTGCAGGACAGTGTACGGACAGGGAGTGCAGAGCGACATCTGAGCCTACAGCAGCCCAGAGCCTGTTTCCTGCCCGGTGTTAACTGGGTGCTGGAGATAATGATTTGGAGGCTCAGAGGGCCCATCAAGTCAGCACTCAGACTCCACCTGGGTTTAAATTGACCCTCTTACCTTTCCACATAAACAGGACTCCCTGAACCTTGTTGCCTGTGTGTCATCCCTCCACTGTAACCTTAAAGATAAAAGTTCATCTGAGCGCATGAGTTGGATTTTTTTACCATTAAAATGTTGATAGCTTTCAACTTTCTAGGGCTTTTGTAGGAACATTCACAATAGAAATGAGTGTGCCTAGCCATTAAAGTTCACTGTATAATGGGAGCTAATTCCTGCAGTTTAATGACTTGCTCTTAGTTCCCCCACACATGATCTCTCATTGCTCCAGTCCCTGAAACTCTCCCAGCTCAAATTCAGATCTCCTTGAGCATGCATCTCCCTGAATAGACAAGAGTCCCAAAGCAAGAGCAAGGAATGGCATGCTTCACATCCAGAGCTCGGCTTGCGTCACATCCAAACCTCAGTTTTGTTTGCACTCGGAAAAGGATGAATAGACAGGCCACACATCATTAGCCAAGGGCTGCTGAGATGTTTGTTCTTCAGTACTAGCCAGGAACATCTATTTCTAAGGCAATAAGTCCCTTGTGAGAAGACACTACTGGTAACTCTTTTTATGTTTAATCTATTGGGATGCTAGTCTGAGCCCCTTTGGTGTGTTATTACATGTCATCTCCTAGTTACAAACTTGTATGCTGTTCTGCCAAAGAATTGTTTTTCCAAATATGCTGAAAGCTGCCAACTAGCTGTTTGTGCAGCTTAGTAAATTCTAGGTAATTTTCTTCTTAGAAAGGTGGAAAGAGAGTGGGGTAAAACAATAATGAAAAACAATTTACAATGCTCCAGAAATTACCTAGAATCACCCCTTAAAGAGCATCGGTGGAGGCATCAAGGGATGCTCCTCCTGCCTGCAAAGCTGTTCACATACCATCACTGCCCCGTGGTGTTTCCACCTTTTGCCCCAACCTCTGTAGCCTCTCTCTCTGCTCACTCTTTCCCTTCATTCCTCAGTCATGTCTCTCCCTGCAGGCCGGCTGCGCTTTCCCAAGGAGGAGGCTGCTCCTCTCTGACTGCCAGGAGCTGCCTCTCTAACATCTTGCCCCTGCTGCCACCCCAAGAGCAGCCAGCTAGAGAGATGCGCTTCCAGCCTGCTAGTGGCTGGGTGGGCACAGGAGTGGGCAGGCGGGCTGCCAGATCATCTCATGGAAGCATCGGGAAAGAACAGCCTTTCCTGGGGGCAGGCTTTTCCCAGCCGAGGATTCATCTGGCCAGATCAAGGAGGTTGGTCAGTATTTCCCAAGGCGAAAGCTGCAGTGCTGTGAGCAGCCAGGAAGTTAGACACTAAAATGTCAGCATCTGTGTCTCCTCCCTGGTGCATGTCACTTAGCATGTTGCACAGAGAACAGAAAGGGCATTTTCCTCCCCATGGTGTCCTTGCCAGAGGACAAAAGCCAGGTGGCGGCTGGTGTGAGGTGCAGAGACAAGGGCTGCAGCACTCAGGCCCCCACGAGTCACCTCTGTCTCAAAGGGTGTGGGCTAGCCCCGATTTGGGAGGAGCAGGGTGCTGATGGGGTGAGCCTGGGCACCCAGGGCTGTCTTTGCTCAAAGGGAACAAAGCAGCCAGGGTGCAGCTGCCTTCGGCATGGGCAGTGCATGTGTTTGCTCCCCAAACTCCCCAACAGGGCACACTGTTTGCCTCTGGGCTTCCAGAAGTGCTCTGGGTTCCACCACAAGGTCATCCTCGTGTGAACTACCACCCCACAATTGCCAGGTCATCCAGGAATGAAAAGAGTTGGAAGAAAAAGGAATCCAGTCAAAGCTGTGGCTGAGCAGAGAGGGTGAAGGAGTGACAAAGTTTAAGCAAAACCAAAATTAAAAGCCTTTCTCAATTTTCATACAACTGTGTTGACATATGAAAGCCAAGCGACAGTTTATTTAAAGCGACTCTGTTACCTATTAAATTGCAAAAGACCAAGTCCTTTGGTATTCATGAAGCAGAATTCATTAATTCCATAACAGTTAACTTTAAAAATGCAGCAATATGTAGAATGCTGATTACTGAGCTGTGTAAAAAAGGGCAAAAAGAAAAAATAAAATCAGAGCAGTATTTTATTCTGTTGTTTTCAATTAGGGTTGATTGTATTACTTCAGGAGATGCAGTGCTAACCACTGTAATCCTAAACTGGTCTCACAAATGGCATTTCTCTGGGTCCAAAGCCCCCATCTCTTGCTGCAGCTTGCCCACAGCACTGCAAAAGAGCACACTTGGCTGTCAGGAAAGGCTTGCAAGAGCTAAGGGTAGAGAAAAAAAAGAGGTAGGAGTGGGAGCACCAGGCACAAAGTATGCGTTTGTAATGTATCAGTGGTGGTGTGCTGGATTATTCACGCTTCTGCTCCACAACTTGAAACTGAGGGTGGTGAAAACAAGATGTTCAAAACCCATCTAGATGATTTCTCAGGGGGTGCTGTATAAATACGATAACCATCACCAGTGAGAATAAAGCAAACATCAGGATAAAAAGTAAGCAGCCTGGTCTTTGGTGAATTCACTCTGAGTCTTATATGTCAGGAGCCATTGTACTTATCATCTGAAATCCGACTCCCAGCTCTATCCCGGCTCTCCATCAGCCTTTGGACTGCAGTGAGCAAACTTCTTCTGAAGGATTGTCGGTTTGTAGCCAGCGCAGGCAGCGCGTCTCTGTCAGGAACAGTAATGCATGTCGACAAGTGCACATTAATTTTAGATTATTCATCCTGACAAGGCTGTTGATTTGGAGGTTTGCTGCAACTGTTGGTTTAAACAGGCACAGAAGGAAGCTGGAGGCATGAACAAAACCCAAAAGGGGACTTTTGGGAGGGGAGCTAATATCCTGATGAAAAGTCTTCCTAAATTTGTCTAGAGCTCAGCTTTGAGCTTGGAAAGCTAAAGTGAAATAGAGATGTATTTCAAGGCCTAGCAGCACAGGAGAGGTAACCATGGCAATTTAACCTATTCAGTCTGAGATAGGAAGAAGCAGGATCAAGTTCCTTCACTCCTTTTATGCAGAAAATGCTTCACATGTGATAAAGGATGAAGGAAAGGTTGTCAGTGAATGAATGAAGGAAATTAAAGAAAGTTCATGCAGAAGGAGGTGGTCTTGTGCTCCAGAGCTGCTGGAGAGGTGTCCAACAGAGCCAGTCCTCACAGCTAGGTCTGACAAAAATGCTGCATTAGATTTTACCTCCATAAAGTTAATGATAACCCCCCCGCACTTGAAAGAAAAAAGGATATTGCTTTACATCACCAAGACGAGCTCTGTTTGGGACTTCTCTCACAGAAACATATGGAGTAATACAGCTCACCAGCGTGTGCTTCAGAAGGGCCTTTGTCTCGGAAAGAGACAGTAGAGTGCTCTGAAGGAATTTTCTTTAGCATGTGCAAAGGATCTGCGTCTGCTCTCTGTGGTGCAATTCAGGTGTAGTTGTCTCGCTGGCCTCCAGACTCCCTGTGCTCCTGTGCACCCAGGGCCATGCAGCCCTTCCGTGAGTTGCTCTTGTATCAAGTGTGCAAATGCATTCATAAGGCTTTGAGAAGAACTTCATGGATCATCCATTTTCATGGATCACGGGTCATTTAAACAAAAAAAAACTAACAAGCAGTGGATAAAATTTTTGAGCTCCTGTACCCACTCCTTAATATTTATCGCTCTGTGACCCTAAACCAAATTAAAATGGGTAAACTCCAGTCAGCCTATTCAAGGGACATGTAACATGTCACCAAATAAAACTGTGCCATTCTCATGACCAAGTGGAGAATCTATAGATGTGAAGAGTAGTGAAAAATACTGTATATTCATGTTCTAATATTTGTTATTTAAAATATTCAGACAAATACCTAAAATATAGATAGGAGTGATGGGATGGGTGTGCCTTGCTCTTACAGTGAGAAATTCCACGGTTGTGGGGCAGGAGGCTGATTCTATACTTCCTACCATCAAATGTCATTGTTTTCTTTTCTCTGAAGACTACATTTTTGATGTGCATTGCATAAATACAGGCTACACTTCCTTAGCATTGCTTTTGACAATCACATCCTAATGGTCTTCACATTCTCAGACAATAGTTTTTGTCACGCATAAACTTTTCTATTATTAAAATTCTGGTAAAAAATAACGTCTTTGAGATTTCCACAGAGAGTGCTAGGAACTAAAACTGCCATTGTCTTTGAAACTTCAACAGCAAGCAGACTCCATTCCAGAGGTCCTTCTCAAGGAACGGTTTAGCCCATAGACTGTTAGTATTTGCAGTGATAATTATGTTGGTGAATATGGACCTGAGCATTCCAGATATGCAAGGTTTCAGACCCTTGATTCACTCATCCTTGCAAAAATGTTGCCTTCTTGTACCTAAGGCAAGGAGAGATTTTGTGGTGGTATATGGGCTTTGCTGCTGAGGTTAGTAGAAGTCAGGACTGTGAAGTCTAACAGAAATGACAAGCAGATCTCAGGAGACCTGGTGAGCACCAAAACTTGCCACATCGAGGGTTTAGTGCTGTTAGCTCTTGGTTATAGGGTGTTTTCCAGAGACTGTGTTGCTGCCTGTTGAGCATACTCCTCACCTATTTAAGCTCTGCTCTTCCCTGCAGCAGGAATGGCACTGGGCAGTGACATGGAGAAAGGGGCAGTTTCAGAGGGGAAATGGTTAAGCAACAGTCATCTCCCTCTGGCTGTGGAATTAACATTGGAGGTAGAATGTAAAGAGCAACACGCAGAGCAAGGTGGGTGCAGCTTTCCCAACAGAGGATGAGCAGCCCAAGTGAGTAATTGACTAAATAGCATGAAATCTAGCAATATTCAGTCATCTGAATTCAGGTGAAAAATGTGGGCTGAGCTACTGAACCTGCTGCGGCTTCCAGCAGCAGTGCTAAGCTGGCAAGCCATAAGACGCTTTCCCTCCTGCCAGTCTTTCCAGCCTCCTGCAGCTGGATGGGGCCAAGGCAGGGAGCCCTAATTTAGCCTGACTTCTTAACTAAGGAAATTGCTTATGGTAGCATGTAAGTTTTGTGGGGTTTTTTGCCTGAGCACATTTGCCCCACTGCCTTTATTTTCCTTTCACCTGCAGAACTTTCTACCCTACTGTTGCTTCCCTTTTCTCCTCCTCCCCATATGCTCCAGAGTGCATCCTGCACACACAGGTATGGCCAAAGGAGGACCAAGACCATGCCATGACCCATAGTCTATTCTTTTCCTGGAAAGCAGGGTGCAAGGCACAGGCAATTTCCCCTCAGTCTGCAGCAGACTGTGGAGAGGTTGATGTGGTGTGTTTATTACATGAAGAAAGCCACGTTTTGAGTCCCAATCACTTACAGTTAACTCATACCGAAAGATTATGGCTTGTGAGTACAAGGGATTATGGTTTGTGTGTGCTCTTACTGAGTAGAAGGGTGAGGTTTGTGGGTCCTTCCTTCACTCTTTTGGGAAGTGAAAAGTTAAAAAAAGCAATGTAGAGATGCAAATGGAAGAGGATTTTGTAGGGTGGCCCTTGAAATCAGGTAAATACTGAGTAAAATCTGAGAAAGAAACTCTTCACCCATCACCACTCAGTGCTCTCAAATGCCTTACTCACTCTTTTTCATACCAATGCTTAGTGGATTTTTCTTTTTCCTTTAACCATAGCTGTTTCACTAAGATTAAGTAACAAACTGCAGGATCTTCTAATATTTGAGTGTGTTGTAATTTTAGTGGTCATCCTTAATCTTTTTTCCCTAGCACAGCTTTTTCTCTCATCAGCTTAGTATTTAAACTGGATTCATTTTTAATGCCTTAATATGCAAACACATTTATGTCAAAATTGATTCAATATTTAAACTTGCTCAGTTTCAAATACATTTTATGCTTCAGCTGTTTCAACTTGTAGGTTATTTCAAACGTGGAATTGATTCCAAAATTAAGCAGGTTTAAATGTTCAGTCAATTTATTTTAAACTATGTGTGTGTTTTAGAGACCTATATTGAGAAATACTAATTTATTTTTTTAATGGTGCTTTCTCATTTTGCAGTGTGTCAGCAGTTTAAAAGTAAGTCTCTGCACATACAACTGCTCCCTAAAGTTTAACCAAGTCTACTGTATGACTTAGAAAATGGTAAATGATTAGCCTGTGCTGAATATAGTATATAGAACCAGCCAACCTCAGAAACATATTTTTGTCTGTCTTCAAAAATGATTGGTGAAAATTAGGGTGAAAATCTATCTATCTGCCTGTCTGTATATTTAAATATATAAAATAATGCTTTTCCAAAGTATGCCATTTCCAGGCATAACTGTGAACCTAGGCTGTATCTGTAGAAGAGCTTGGCTGGACAGAAATGGAATGTGGCAGTGTGTTAGCTAAAAGGGAAGGGGGTCTGCAACTGATGCCCACTAAGAGCATCCCAGCAATCTCAGTCGGTTCTCTCCTCTGTGTGAAAGCCTGAATTCTCTGAACCCTGAAAAAAGGTACTGGGTATTTCAGGCAGCAGCATCTTTGCTCTGCATCCCAGCGCTCTTGCTCCACTGTATGAAGCAGACAAATATTATTTTGAGTGCAAAATGAAAGCAGGTTCCCACATTCTCAGGTGAGTATCCTAACTGCAGAGCTATAAAGTCCTTCTACTTTCTCTTTTATTCTCATGGACACTTAATTATTTATGCAAAGTAGCATAAAATAAGTATGAGAGATTAAAAGCAATGCATAACCAAATTTCTTATGACCTTCTAGCTTTGGAAGTCCAATCTGAAATGCCTCTTCTTTCCCTGTTTCAAAACAGAGATTTGAAGCCTGTTTTCCTACATCTTCAAGTACGTGTAGAATGCTCCAAAGTTTACTTTTAAAGCTTTAATTTTTATTGATTACTTTTTTTTTTCTTCCAAAAAGTTCACAAAGGACTGAAACCTCGCTTCGGTGAAAGGGGAAAGAATGGGAGGAGGAAGAGTAAATGGGGATGTTTTGATTAATTTTTGTCCATTTCAGTGGTGAGGGGCAGAAAAAACAAGCGTGGCTTGAAGTACTTGTCTTCTGGGTTTTTTTTGGCTGTTGAAAAAACCCTCTCAGGAAGACTTAATGTTTTGTAGCTGTTTTTTTGTATCATAGTAGAACAAAACCTCCAGTTTTTCAGCTGCCATGACCTTCTTTGTAATCTTAGAGAAAAAATACTGAGTGGTTGCAAACACCTTTGCAATTGGATGCACAGGTGACATGTTTTTATGGTAGATGGGGAAAGACTTTAGTTTTGTTGTCTGGGTAGAGTCAGAAGTACTCTGCTTCTGTTATTATTGATCTGGTATTTTTAATGAGTATTAAAAGAAAAAAGGGTAATTTATTGTCAGACAACTGCTTGCAATGCTGTTGATGCTTTGTAGTAGAACCTCTCATTGCAGCAGTTCTTTCCTGTCCTTCAGAGAGTGCTAATTTTGCACATGCTGTTAATTGCAATCCAAAGGAAAAAAAAGCTCAGGTAAATTCCTTCTCCAGTTGGTTATAATGTGTAAAAGTAGGAATTAGTTTGGGCTATTTTCAAGATTCCTATAATTTAAAAATTGTTTTGTTCTTCAAAATGAAATGTTGCATAACATTAGTTAATGATGTAGATGAGCTCTTTTTGTTGTTCTCTTCAAATTAAAATTTCTAAGTTGTAAACATCTGAGTGTTGGCTAGAGCATGCATATTAGCTGCTTTCATTTCAGAACCATGAAATGCATGAGTGATTAAGTGCACAAGTATTATCACTTCACATTAAGAACTGATAGGCTATATATACCTGCCAACATCATCTGTAAAAAACAAGTAGGTTTAACATCTGCATAAGCTCAGGTTTACAATATCTGACACATTTTATTTGAAGTTGCACTTTAACAAAAACATAGGTAACAGAAGATGGTTGCATGGGTTTATCAAGAGTTTGGGGAGTCTCAGAAGACACTGCACACAGACACAGACCCACACACTCCTACAGAATGAGTAAATTACTATGTACTATTTGCATATTTATTTCTATCTGTTTGCAAAGTATGGTCGGTTTAGGTACTGCTGACTGGTTTTTGTCCTATGAGGGACTATTGAGCTGTATGCCAATGAAAATACTCAGGTGCTCAGCAGCAGTGGAATCAGGTCTGAGAGTGAGAAGTGCAGCCAGTCAGCATCTGAGCGGATGATAAAAGCAGCCTGAGGTTGCATCTATCCTAGTTAATTAAACATGCCCAGGACTGCTGTCTAGCACTGAGACCAGTAGGCATGAAACATTCCATGAGTCTGGGGACTGTTCTGACAGTCTTGAAAGACAGATTACCACCATCCACTGCTCAGGCACCATTATGTAATTTACAAAGGTTAAGATAGCCTAACAGTGCAAATCCAGAGCTAACTTTCTCAGGGCATACTCAAAACCCCAATGGTAGCACAGGCTGCATGTTTTCAGGATCAATACAAAGGCTCTTAGATTAGTAGCTGCTGTTCCCATGCAGCTCCCTTGCCAGTGGATGCCGCAGTGCAGCACCGTATGCATCTGTGCTGTCCCCAGAGTTCCTGCACTGCACTGTCCTGCACCCCAGCTTGGTGCATCATCGCACAGGAGCAGCTCAGTTCATCCAGGGTGCCATCATGGCCTTATTTTTGAGTTTCAGTTCCCTGTGTTGGAGGCTTATGGGGAGTCTGCTTTACAGTATCAAAAGCAGGCCTCCCAGGTGAAGCCAGAAAAGCAAGAAGAGTGTGGTCCAGGAATGAGCTAATAGGCAGGACTTTTAAAGACAGGACCTCCATCCCTCTGGAAGAACAGGCAGCCACTGGAAGCTCTGCCTGGGGCATGTGAGGAGAAGTAGCTTTTTGTGTCATGTCCAAAGCCTGCCTTGCAGGAGGAAGGATAGCAATACTCAGTCTACCAGAGGGAAAACATAACTTGGATGCAACCTGGAGGGAGATGGGGAAGATTATCTGGGTACAAGCACAGGGATAAATTTGGCTTGGAAATAGGCTCTGTGCTTCCTGGAACACAGTGTGGCATGAAGGGAAGAACAGCTGAATTTTGTGTTGGTTTCAATTCGTTTAGGGGTGTTAACACAACCTTGTCACTTCACAACATTAGACAGTTAAATACATTTATGGTTTTGACAGAGAAATCTCAATCTGCTTAATACTGTGGTAAACAAGTATCTTAGAAATCTATCATCCTTTATTAAAGATGCAGAATAAGAAAAGAAGAAGATTAATGCCTCTGACATATAAACAGTGAAGTAACTTCTTTTTAGCAATATGCCATATTTCCTTAGACTTTAGCTGTAGAGAGGCCATTTGGCAATCATTTGACTGATATTAGTGATTATAGTAATTGCTCTTGTTAGAGAAAAGATAAAATGTCATCTGAGCTGGGTTGCAGCTGGTTTGTCACATCCTGGTTCCCTGAAGGACAAAATGTGCACCAAATAAGGAGTAAAGAGCATCAAAGACAGAAAAATTAGGCTTTGGATTCTGAGACTGACTCTTGTTTGCATCAGTACTTCTAGAGAACAGCAGGCACCACATCTAGTCGTCTTAGTCCGTTCAGTCTTTGTACTGGTGTTGGACTGACTTGCTGGTATCTCCCTTTCTGATGGTATGCTCAATGTAGCAACAAAAGCTGCCACCTTAGTCAAGCAGATCAGATTCACACAAAAAAGACACAGACACATCAAAAAGCACATCCAAAAAGAACATCCAAATCACACACAATGAAAAAGATAGTGTGAAAAAAGAACAAATAGTATAGAAAAGGAACAAACAGGGATAGAGATGGACAATAAAGAGATGGCATAGAAAGAAATGAGAGAACTAGGCGTTCGTTCATTCATTGCACAATAGATGTTGGCCTGAAGTAGTTCTGAGGCAAAAAAACCCAAACCTGCTGATGTCTTCTAGATCCCCCTGATACTTGCTTGGTCCAATCTTATAATTTTCCAGAAACAGGGGAAGTAAAGTCCCACAGTGTTAGGGTGCATTGTGCGATCAGAGGAGGTGTCCTCATCACACACACCACTATCTGCTTACTTGGAGTATATCCATTATACTTTCTTCCAATCAGCTTTCCAAATAGAGCTCTCCCAATGGAAATGGTAGGTAGAGTAGCATGTCCACTCTTTATTTTGTTAGCTTATTTCTCAGTACATCGGTTCTGTACCCTTGACTTCTCAAGGTCTTATGTTCTTGTGCCTGCTGCTCAGACTTCAGCAGACTTGCTGGCCTTACCAGTCAGACACCTTGTGTTCTCCAGGACTTTTGCTGACTCTTACAATAAATTTTGTGCAACAGGCTGAACTGGATTCATGTTACCTTAGGGAGGAGGAAATAAAGTATTTTCTTGCTCTATTACTGTATAAAACACCATAAAGTGAAGAAAAACAGCCCTACCAGATCTGAATATTCAGAAGTTGCAGTCCAACGTGTTCACAGTCATAATGGGTCTATAGAGGCTTAGAAGGAGCAGCCAGTGATACATGAATCTGCTCTAAACTGTTGTTTGATGCATGAATTATCATATAAATAAAATTAATACTTGTATACTTCTAGTGCTCAAAGACTGGGAGCTCTGAGTCCATCTGCTCTCTTTATGGGTTATCTGCCTTAATGTAATATCCAAAAGGCAGATCAGCTGCAACACTATGTCTGTATTTCTCAAACAAAACTACTGTGACCCAGAAGATCTCAAAGAATTAGATTGAGATGAGCATGGGAAAGCTGGCTGTCCTAACTTGTAATATATATTTATGAAATGCACAATGCATTAGGTGACATAGACTGCTATTTCATTAACTACACATTTTGAAGAGAGATTTTTCTTTGTCCTTTAAATAGATCTTGTAAGAATTGAGAATATCGTTACATCAAAGAAAATATTCATATAACCCAAAAGATCTGACATAAGCCCTCAAATGTCAGGCAACCCATAGATGATATTAGAATTCTGCGTCTACCTCTAACTGTAATGCAAATCAGTAAAAAGTTCGAACAAAATGTCATCTTTTATGCTATAATTCTGTGACAGGAAGACCTGAAGGCAGACAAAGTGAGTATGCCCGGCTGATCACTTTTCACAACGGTAACATTGTCATTTTTTAAATGCCCTGATTTGTTACCTCATAAGGCAGGGTTTGATACCCCTCAGAGACATAACTATGCTCTAAGGAAGCTTGAAATTCACTTTCTCCCTGAAGATGCCCTTACGATGTTCTGCCTAGGGGAACCTTCCTCACCTCCTTGATGTTATCAAATCCCCCTGTCACTTTTACTCCTGCTGATGGGGTCAGTTTTGCACTTCTTACATTGCCAGTCAGCTCCTCTAGCAAGGGTATAGGACTCACATTGAGTTTAGGGTGCAGTTACGCCTTCTCAGCTTCTGTCTGCCTTGACTAGGAGTCAAGACTGTACTCGTGCTAGCAATTTGCTTTGGAGCAGAGGTGCAGCATTGAAGCAAAAGTGCAAATTATCATCATGCACCACATAGTGGTTGAAAAATCTGCACAGTTCTTAAAAGACAGAGGACAAGGACAAGAAATACAAGGGTCCCATTCATACACAGTGGACAAGCAGAACAGAGCATACAGTACTTTGTATGTTGTTCTGTACTTCTTTATATTTAATTAGATTAAATATTAATTCTACTAGAGGAAAAAAAATCTTGAATTCAGTTTTTTGCTACTCTTTTGAAATGGAAGAACATGTGCCACCTGTAACAGAAATTCTAATAAGCTAAATATAAGTTATCAGAATTTTTGCTAACCATCACATTTTATGGCTTGAGACTTAAGTAATGAAGAACGATCAATACGGACAAAGAAATCAATATGCCTTCCACGCACTGTTTCCCAAGTTAAGAACAAACTTGCAGAACTGTCTGTAATTCCTCCACTGTGGCCATATATTTTTAAATTTGTGGAAAATCAGCCATGCAAAAAATGTTCTGAAAATAAATATGGACATAAAATCTCCCTTTCTTACCCCCAAAAAACACAAAAATACCCATGCATTTTCTTCCCTTGCTTCAGTCAGAAAAAAAGAGATTTGCATGTGCTGCTCAGCAGAGATGACTCAGGGACCAGTGATGAAAATTACTACAGACACAAAACGACTTCCATATGAAAAGACAGTGAAAATCTTGAACCTCCTTAGCCTGGAGATTAAATAAATAACATGAATCATGATAGAGGTACACCAAGTAATGCATAATGTAGAGGAGGCAACTTGGGAACTCCTAATTACCTTTTCTTTATAACTCATAACTAACTGCTAAGATGGGATATATTTTTACCCAAAAGCACAGTTAAATATGGAATTCACTGCCACTAGCTGTCACTGAGGCAAATTGTCTAGTAGAAAATGTTAAAAGGGTAGAAAAGTATACGTACATTGAGAAAGTCTATTGTTGTCCTGAGTCAGCTTAAAAAGACAATGTCATAAAGCCATATTCTTCCAAGAGGAAACTAAATACTAACATGTTTTTGACACCTAGTTTGTTCCACTATTGTGTTACACAATTTTTGCACATCCTTTGAAACCTTCATTGCCCACCACTGACAGAGGTGAGAGCCTGGGACTGGGATGTCCGTGCTCTGCTCTGGCCTAGCAGCATTTGTACAGCTCAAAAATGGAAATAAAGCAGGGTCAAGAAGCCACTCCTGCCTGAACACAGGATCAATTATACCTCCAGTCTGGCTGGATTTAAACATGGTCAGGAATGGAGGTGCAAGAGCCTCCCCATGCAAGCTCCTGCAATGCCTGATAAGCCTTGTCCTTGCAAGGTCACACCTGGTCCGATCCTCCCTTGCAGGCAGGGAAGCCTCCTGTGTCAGGCATCCACTGTGGGCACAGGCAGTGCACTTTGCCTTTCTGCTTCACAACATACTTTTGTGTGTTTGATGACTGTTGCGATGTTGCCTCCTTAGTACTTTCTTCTTCGGGCTAATTAGGTGCAGACTTTCCTCTGAAGTCACGTTTTCCACACCTCTAATCTGCCTCAGTGCTTATCTCTGCCCTCCCTCCAGCTGAGCCACACACTGGTTGAGGCACAGTGCCCAAGTCTGCATGCAGCCCCCCCATAAAGTCTTTTCAGTGCCAAGTGCAATGAGAAGGGCTGTTTCAGAAGTCTTACTTTTTTCCTGTTCATACCTCCCACTATGGTGCTTCCTTTTCTTCTATCTGCAGGACATTTTTGAATCTTGTTTGGTGTGTGTGATCCGTTACAACCTCTGAGTTTTTTCCCTAGAACCGCAAGTAGCAAATTATTTCCCCCAAGACATGTACAGCTGATTAACCCAAATGAAGTGCGTACCTTACTTTTCCTCTCTCAAATTACATTCATTGTAAAATAAGAAATGGGATACCCATTTTGAATGACTGAATTTTGTAATATATCACATGACCAGGATAATATAAAGAGGATAATGGGAAAGAGCTCTTGTTATTCATTTGTTAAGTGTAATTTATCTTTCATTATTTCTTACAATAGCAAATCATCTAGTCGTAACATCCCGTGCTGAAGTCTGAATTCTCTGTGACTGAGAACTGCATGACAACATTTAGCAGCATTGAAAAATTTGGTTGTGTGTGGATTTGCAAAACAGAAGCCCTTTCGCAGTTTTCACAGAAATTTCACAATGATCTTGTGGAAATGTGTGATCTGACTAGTTAACTTCCCTAGGGAGCTGATGACTATTGATCTTCTAGGAAAGATAAAATACAAAAATATATCAAATCATTAAGTGAGTGTTTTGACCCATATAGGAGCTAAGGTTTTGTCACTGATATTGCAGTGATATATATACAACAATAAATGGAAATTCTCAGACATGTTAATCTCATTTAGATGCTGACATTAAAAAAACAAATATTCAAAATATAATGAAGGAACTGTCAGGAGAATAATGTGGTAATTATTAGTTTAATATCTTGAACTAAAATTTTCAGAAGTTAGACTATTCATTTATTTTTGTATAAATTCCAAATTTGATTCTTATTGCTAATTTTATAGTGAGAACTTTTCAAATACTTGTAAAGAAAAGCTGCTAAATTGCACTTTTGCTTTCCAAATGACAAAATAGTGTAAGCCATGAGAAGTATGAGACTTTCACAGGTAAATACATGGGCAACATTTCTGGTATAGCCATGGCTGTATTCACATTAAACTGCCCATATAAATAACTCTGGGTTTCCTTTTTATATGGAAGCTTTTATACTGACACATGCTGGCAGGACAGGGGTTCATACAGCCTTTTGTATCCTGTGAGGGTTACAGCTCTCCAACACTGATGAATCATAGAATCGATTCAGTTGGAAAAGACCTCTAAGATCATCAACTCTGAGCATTAACCCAGCACTGCCAAGTCCAGCACTAAACCATGTCTTTAAGTGCCACAACTGCACATCTTTTAAATACCTCCAGGGGTGGTCACTCCACCATGTCCCTGGGCAGCCTGCTTCAATCCTTGACAATGCTCTCCATGAAGATATTTTTCCTAATATCCAATCTGAACCTCCCCTGGCACAGCTTGAGGCCATTTCTTCTTGTTCTGTCACTTGTTACCTCTAAGAGGCTGACCCCCACCTGGCTACAACCTCATTTCAGGCAGTTGTAGAGAGTGATAAGGTCTCCCCTGAGCCTCCTTTTCTCCAGGCAAAACAACCCTAGCTCCCTCAGCCACTCCTCATAAAACCCCAGTGTACAGGGGTACAATCACTGCCCTGGTCCTGCTTCCCCCACTATTTTTGATACAAGCCAGGATGCCAGTGGCCTTCTTGGCCCGCTGGGCACATGCTGGCTCATGTTCAAGGAGCTGTTGACAAGTTGAAGAGACAAGTCCAAAGATAACCCACACAAGCAATGACACTCAGTACTAATCAGCCTAGCTAGCCTAGTAATTAGTTCCCAGAACCCCTTCAAAAGTCCCAGATGCACATCTTTGCCTCCACACCTTGGCTTTTTCATCAGATCTGATCATTTTCTGGCTCCAGTCTGAAAGAAATTTCAGGAGCTCCTGCTTCCCACCTCCTGCCTCCCACCATGGATGGGTGAAGCAGCTGTAGCTGGAGCTATTTCCTAGCCAAGAAAAGACAGTAAGCAAACCTCTCTTGATTTGGATTTGTTTATTCTTCTCAGAAGAAAAGTGGAGAGACAAAGAGGAGCACTTTCTGAGCCATTCACTCATTCATCTGCTCTTCCATCAGTACATATAGCATCCTCAGTGTATGCACATGGCTACATTCTGTTTAGTTTTTAAATCTGGGAAATTTTGTTATTGAGTCTCAAAATTTGAGCGCATGCTTGGCAGGGTATATTACCGCTTCTGTTCATAGCTAGGGATTGTGCTCAGCAGTGGAGGTGAAGGAGTGTGACTACAAAAAAATGTTTGTTTTTTCCCTTATTCTCAGTTTCTGCTAATCTAGTGGCATTGATCTGCTGCTATTAATAAAAGCAATTGTTTACCTCCCTCATCTGCAGACTCCTAACATCCTTGCAAACACAACAGCACTGCTTATTTTCTATGAAAGCATTTTCTCTCTCCATACTCCCACTCACATACAGACAAAGGCTATTAACGTACCACAACTATCTCATCACAATCAGGGCCTCACAATTTGATTTTACTTAATGGATCTTTAAGCACAGGAAAGTGTTATTATTTATTCAAAATTAGTCAAGCCTCTTGTTTTGAATGTAAAGGTTCTTTCTAGTTCTGCAATTCCTTCTTCATTTATTTAAGGTTTCACAGAAGACAAACAAAACAAAACAAAAGTAACCTTTACTTTCCATTGTATTTAAAGCAATACAGTTCACAAACCAGAAATCCTATAAAACCAGTCCTGGCATAATATTTAATCAGACATTGGGCCTCCACTTAAAATATCTTGATTTGGAGGGCTAGAGAGACCTCCAGAAGTAATCCGTCCTGGCTGTTTAAGAGTCAGATTCCCCTCTAGGTGGAAAAAGATTGGCATTGCCAGCACTGAAATGTCAGCTTCTGGGTACACAGCACAGAGGTCTCTGGTCTCCAGTTACCCAAACTGTTGACAAGCTTTAGGTGTATTTACTTTCACTGCCTCCTTAGAAATGGATGATGCCCTTATTCCCATTTTCTGCTTTCATATAAGGAAAGTAGCAAATATTAGCCATAAGCAATGTGAAGACAATGAATGTATGGCAATGGAAGGGAATAGGCACCAACTGCTCACAAAGTACTTTCCTTTTTTATTTCCAGAAGCTATCATGGAAAGAACTAGATGACATATTTTAATTTGCAGTTCCATTAAAATTCTTCCTGGCCTTGTGTATGAGAAAAGGGAAATTTTCTGAAAAAGTTTAAGATCCTGAATTCATTGAAAAAGTTCTGAATTCATTCTGAAAAAGTTTAAGATCCTGATAATTCAGATCCTAAAGATCCTGAATTATCATTCCAAGAGGCTGATAGTCCTCTGTCAGGGATTCCTTGTCTCTAGGAGAAAAGCATCTAATAAGGCATTCAACAGCCTAAAGACAGGGGAGAGGGATTTTGTTCCACTTGTATGTAACTTTACTGTGCAAAATTACCACATAAAAAGAGCACCTTCTTGCTTAGGGGGTCTAACAAAACTGAGCTTCTTCTGTTGTTTTTCCCTTTATTTTGTCCTGCAGACTTGATGCAGATAGGTGGACAGGAGCTGAAGTTTCTATTCTGTCATTACTATCATCCTCAGAAGTGTTTACAGAGAGCTAATTAGCTGCAACCTGACTAATTGCAGTGAGGCCAACAGAACTGCACGAGGTCCAGCAGCGGTACAGTTTTGCCAATTAGCCATTCATGCTTGGTAGCTGTGTAAAAGGCTTCGCCGGTGCAGGTGTACATACGGTTTGCAAGGTCTGCAGTCAGGAAACAAATATCCACTTTACTCTCAAACTGATTGTATGTTATGCAGAAAACCACATATGAAATAATAAATATAGACATGCACGATGCGATTTTTGCTGTAGCAGAACTTCCTAGGAGAACGCTGCATTTTAACACTCCCAATTATGCTGTGGGACATAGAGGTCTTGAGGTCTTCATGTGTAGTTGTCTTTTTACCTTTTTTTTTCTGAATTTAATCATGGAATTGTATCTACTGCAACATACGTTGACTTAATGTTTAATTCATTAGGTCCCCAAGGAAATCTGCAGATTCTACAAAAGCTATGAAAATCTGTCTGTTCTGTGCAGGCACCCCATTGTCAGGCCCACCTCAACAACTCTCCACAGTAAAGACCTTGTGATTAGAGGAAAACAAGATTAGGCCTCAGCTGTAATGCGACTGTTGAGCTGTTTAAAGCTCTTCAGTTCTGCAGTTCAGAGTAATATTAAAATATGCAATCCCTGGTAATTGAGACCAGAGCTAAGGGCAGACCTGTAAAGCACAGACAACTGGGGAATGACAGTAATAATTATGAGTCCCCCTGCTTCCCTGAAACATGAATGACTTGTGGAGGGAAAAGAGAGCCTTTTTGGCAAAAGTAAACTAATCTATTTCAATCAAGAAGACCTGCCACTTCAGACTAAAGCTGAGGAGCAGAAGTCGCACTTGGCATCCCCTCTCCTTGCTGTGGGATGTGTGCCAGAATGGTCCCTGGCACCTGCCCTTTGTAGCAGCTCAGCCCAGGATGGATGTGACTGTGCCCGCACCTTCACCCCCCTCTGGGCATTCAGCTAGGTCCTGGAGGAGTCACAGGGCATCCCAAGTACCCAGAGGCCTCTACAGCGCTGAATTTGCACACCCAGGTTGTATGAAAAACACCCCCCAGGGACCTCACCAAGGTGCTAGGGGAAAAGGGAGGCTGCTAAAAAGACCCAGATCAACAGAGAGGCAGACAGAGGAGAAAGAGGAACTGTGAGCAAAGCAGATGGGAAGGAGAGGAGAAATAAAGACAAAGAAACTGGTCACTGGCTACCCTGTATCTATTTCTCATTTTGCCCGTGCCTCCTTGTATCTGCAGTCTACTGGAACTCATTTACAGCTATGTCCCTTCCCGGATTCACCATAACTAAACCTCTCTGAAGCTGAAGCACTCTGTAAGACCTCAGAATAAAATGAATGGGTAGAGTGTTTCCCATTGCCACTTTGCTTAAAAAAAAAACACCTACAATGCCTTTAGTCTTATGACAGTCATTCCTTCCTCAGATGTCTCCTTTGAGTTCTTTTCTCACCCACTTCTGTTCCTCTTTCTGCTTCTTTTACATGATATTTTTGGTAGAGAAGCCATGAAAAGGAAAGGCAAAAACACAGTGTTGTTCAACCATTGCCAAAAGCTGGAGTCACTTCACAGAGACAGAGTGGTCTAGGATTTACTCTGTAATCCCAAACATGTGAAAACTGAAACAGGTCATTGTAGGGCGCAGATCACAAGATGCACTGCTAGAGGATGTTTGGGTTTTCTGTCCTGTCAGACAAAAGAAGTCTTTATTATGTTATTGCTAAATTAAAAAGGAAAAGAAAAAGAAGAAGAATGTCATGCCTTAATAATCTAGTGTGCTGGTAAGCAAATACATTTCGTTGCTCAGGACCAACTGATGACAGTCTTAAGCTTTTTTAACAGGTGTTTCTGCTGTAAATTGTATGCCTCAGTTTACTTGCTGAAGAATACAATTAAGCCAACAAAAAGCTGGTTGTGACTCACATGGAATGAAATGAGAACAGTATCATCATCATTAAGCAGCAAATAAAGCTATTGATTCTTTGCATTATGCTGTCAGGTTTAATTCAATTTCTTTTTTTTCTCCTTTTAGACCCTAATTACACAGTTCATGCGGAATCCTCATTTTAGCAAACAGAATGGAATGATGCCTTACCTTCTTAACAACTAAAGCACAAGCCTACTGAGTCCCAGTGTATCTTTGTTGGACTTAATTAAAGACAGACTTTTACAGCTTCTGATAAGGGCAGATATTTCAGTCCTGAGACAGTCTGGGGCCTTTTAGCAAAATGTTGGTGCTGCTGGGCTGTGTCTGGCTCTTTCTGCCCATCGCCAGCTGAGTGCACCATCAGTGCCTTCCATTTAGCTTGCAAAGGTAAACCAGACTGCTAACAAATGCCCTATAGAGCTGGAGCCAAGGAGAGGGGGGGCAGAAAAATGCTGCAGCAGTCAAAATGTGAAAATAAAAATCAGTACTACTATGTGATCTCATCAGAGGGCCAGTGTGGAGCAGAGTATGAAGGAAAAGGAGGTGGGTGAGGGAGAGGGGGCATCTCCTCTTAGTCCTTTCTATCAATAGCGGGTACAGAGAGCATTGAAAGTGAGTTCATGGACACTGGGAGCCCTTCATTGTAGGATGTGCTGTGCCCCAGATGTACTGTCAGCGTGGGTTGGACTGCTGGTTGCTTACAATGGCAGGAACATATTGTACCATTTCGAGAGAGCAATCTGAATAGTGGGAAGAGAGGGGGAGTTTTTGTTGATTTTTCTTAAACAAAACCCATACAGATCAGCTGAATAGTATATTCACTGGATATTGTTCAAGAAGCACTTTTCCCTGCTTGTGGCCAGTTTGCAATACATGTATTCATGCTGAGGGGTACCTTATTCTGTGAGCTATTCATAAATAATTTCTTAATATGCATCAATGGCAAATTTGGCCCTGGTTGAGTAGCTGTGTTAGGAATAGTCTAGACTGATGCTTTTTTTCCACTTCTGACTTTCTGATGAATATGGACCATGACTTATAGACGGGTTCTGCTCTCTTGCCTCAGACCTTCCAAAGTGATCTCCCTCAGCTCCAGCAATTGCAGGAACACAAACTTCCATGGGACCACTCAGTGACTTCACTCCTGCTCACTGCAAGTTAGTTATGGGCTATTTACAGCAGACAGCGAACACTGATTATTTCAGAGGGGTCATGTCTTCTGAATGTTTCTCTTCTCCCCAGGTTCACAGGGATTTCCAGCATAATTAAGGGTGTATGTATGTCCCCTTCACAGGAACTGGTGAATCATTTTTTCTGCTCCTCCAGATGAGCATATCATAAAAGGAGGAGATTAGAATAAATCCTCTGGCATGAATTCAAGCAAACCATACCTGCCAGCATCTTAATTAAAGACAGAAGGTATCAGATCAAGTGAATTTGTGAAAATATTCACGGGGAGGGGGGAGGAATGTCAGGAAAGAACCTAAAGTGCTCATTTCCTTATGAGGTCTCAGACTCTGTGCTTCTCATGTTCTCTGCAATAGCTGCTTAGACCTTGGAAAAAATGTCTGCTTTCCCTCCTTCTACCCCATTTCTTTGTTTCTTACAAAAATTAACCCATTGAAATATAAGGAAAGTTGATGTTGGAGTACTGTTGTTGCTCAAGGTGTTTTTCAACAGAGTATTTCAACTCTTGGGAAAGTTGTGATTGCCAGATTGCACCTTAGGTCTGTATTTTTGATGCCCTACACCACCTTTTGTCAGGATTCTCAAAACAGTGGAACTGTCTCCACCTGCAACAGATCTTAGAAAATCGACTGATGATTTGTAGCCATGAAAAAATTTCAAAGAAAAGGTTGATTGAGACTCCCTAAGTCTTCTGAGGGTGCCATCTCTGAATCTCACAAAACTAAGTTTCAGCATCAGCCTCATAATGATCTGAGGTTACTCTTCCCTGAGAAGATGAATATTGATATTTGTTATCAGTTATCATCACCTTTGCTTTAAGCTTCACCAACAAGCTAAAAGAATGTGGCATAAACTGCTTCTAAAGTCCATTTCATATCCTGTACAGGTCTGTGTGGGTATTGTGGAGCCTGTTTCCATTCTATAAACATATTTTTTATTCTGTCTATCTTGTGGAAAATGCAGAACAGAAAAGAAGTAGTGATTTGGGAACTTTCTTGTGAATGAAGGAGGTTTAGATCTATGTAGGCTTAACTTTCCTACAGGCTAATAACAATGCAGAAGAGTTTGATGAAATTAATACAAGTGAGTCCATCAGCTTAGTGATTTCTTGCAAAGGAACACAGATAAAATTAAGCTTCTATTCCTCTCCTATATGGCCAGGATATTTCTTAGTCTGTAGATATTTCCTTGAACATCTGCTAGAAAAAAGAAAACAACTTTAACAACAACAACAAAAAACCCTAACAAACAAACAATACAAACAAAAAAACCCCCTCTGCTTTATAACTTTAAGGTCTCTCCTTTTGCGTCTTACATAGCCTCTTTCTCTCCAATTTTCATCACCTCCTTCCTTCCCCATTTTATTTTTCTGTTGCAGTATGCTATATCCTGAATTAAGTAAAAGCAATTATTTGCAAAGTTACAGATGCAGGTAATAAAGCCAGCAACACCAAATGATAATTTCCCTAAGCAGTTTTGTTTGCAGTTTGTTTACTGCTCTTTGCAGCTGTTACCAATGCTCTTTCCCCGTTATCTGTCTGGGAGTAGTTGTAACGGAGAAGGTACTGTGAGAGAAGAGTGCCCCAGATTTCCTGCTTGTGGTGAGGAGCTCTCACCCATCATGGCTGCAGACAGTTCTCGGCTGCTTCTGAGGCAGAGCCTCCAGGCAATAGCACTGAAAGCAGCAAATTGTTTTGGATTTTTTTTCTCACCATCTGATTCTCCAACTCAGTGAATCGTTAATATGGTTTAGAATGGAAATGAAAATGCCACAAAAGAGCATCTCATTGCAGGATGTCTGTAAAGATATATAAAAGGATCTTTTCATGGGTAATTATTCAAACTACTTCATATAACTGTCACCATTAAAAGGTCACTAACTTTTACCACACGGGGATTGCTAAAGATGCAGTGCTGGCACCATCTTCTAAAACTTGGGAAAGTACTCTAGTGTCACTCATGGTCATCTGTGATACTGCCTAGTTTTATCTTCCCTTGACTCAACTCAGTTCAGCTTAGCTTTATTATGTTAGTAGAGAGGATCAAGGTGACCGCTGTTACTGACAGTGTACAACCTTGTAACAAATAGCAGTTCTTTCCTTGAGGAACTTTCACTCACAAAATGATAGACAGACCATATCTCAGGCATGTCATCTTTTTACTGGTAATAATTGCAATTACAACCTACAATGTTCTTGCTGTATTTCATTTCAGATTTTAATTGCATACTATCATTCTCATTCCAAATTAAGATCCCAGTGCATATTTTAAACTGTCTGTAAATACACATTAAAAAGATGACATCCATTAGACAACCATGCAAGCAGCATATATCTGGCATATTAAAGAAGCAGATATACTTGAAGAGCTTGCTCTCAACCCAAATGCATGCATACACAAAGTTTCTGTGAAAATATAAGTCCTTTGGGTGTATTGCAGATAATCCTCTTCCCTATACAGTGTAACATCTTTTCTGTCAAATAGGGTTGAAATTGGCTAAATGGATTCCAGTTTTATTAGATGAGGACTGACAGGCAGAAAGAAGCTACTGTACACTCATTTCTTTGGGAAATCCAGCTAAAAATCCTTTATTCTCTAGGTAGACAATACAAGTAGTATTACTCTCAGCAATGTGATATGCAGCTGAATTGTGAGGCTTCAAAACATGGCAGGCTATACAGATGCTGTGTATCAGAGGCAGCTCTTCTGCTGCCTGAGTGAGTCCTGGGCATCCCTTAGTCCTTTAAACATCTGCAGAGGCTTCGGGAGGTTGCTTGTGAGCGAAATGAGTGCTAGCAAACTTCTCATGCCATCCTTATAGAAATAGGTCACTGCCCCCATTGCACTGCAAGTGAACTCTGAGACTCACAAAAGGCAAAGGAAATGAACATTTGTGTCTGCACTGGAGAGGTGTTAAAGGTTTGGGAGTTCAGAGAAAGGTGCAAAAAAGCTGCATAAAGCCCTCATCTTGCTCCGAGTGAGAATTCAAGAGAGATGCAAGAGTCCACCTTAGCGAGATGGTAGAGAGGGCAGAAGAGGAGCCAGAAGTGGAAGATGAGCACGGCTTCCTTTTTTCCTTGGTCAAAGAGAAATTTTCCATATGGCTGGATTTTCAGAGCAGCAACTTGGTGTTTGTACATAGAAGAGCAGGTTGTGTCTAGTGTTTGCAAGACAGCCTAAGAAACCTGAAATTCTTTTACCTTTGCTTGTCCTTGACCTTTCCAATTGCCAATAGTAAAGAAAAGAAAAAAAAATTACAGACTTCACTTATTATGGGAAGCCCGGAGGAAAACGCTTATTCCAACTGAAAATTACTCCTGCAAATACATGTCACATAGACTGGAGAGTAAAATGCTCTAAGGTGCTAGCTTTTTCACAAAAAGTTGTCTGCCACTGTACCATCCCAAGCATTTCACACAAAACATGGTCAGTGAATGTGTCTCTGGATGCTCTGTGAGCTGCCGGTTCTGAGGACCCTTAAATGAGTGCATAATTATTGATCCAAACATACAATTACAAACAGCTTTCTTTATGTTATTCCGATGCTTGTTCATTATTCTAGTGTTTCAGTAGCAGAGGAGATGGGGGTTTTTTTGGTACTGTAGCCTGTGTTAGACAATGTCAAAATTAGTGCAGTGCTCATTATTCATGGTTATTTCTTACTAGGAATGTTTGTTGAGTGAGCCTTTCTTCTGCACCAGTCATAGGTGGCTGATTGGTGCTGATTTAATGATTTATAGCATCTTATTTCCTGATGAGACAGGAGCTCACGAGAAGTGCCAGGGACGTGCCTTTTGAGAAGCTGACATGAGCTGCATATTTCATGTGCTGCTGGAAAGTGCAGGCAGGCTGTGTAGTATCAAATCACAGAAGATGTACATATCTTCAATTTTCCTGTGTCAACAATCCTGTCATCTGTTGACATAAGAGACACGAGATAACAGTTCTGCGACCCTGCATAGTTCTTCAGTCTGGACAGATGAGACAAATCTAAATAATTGAGTATGAACTCCTCAGATTTTCGTTGTGTTAGTGCAGTGCCCCAGCCAAAAAGCATAGAATGGTTTTGAACTGACTGCACTCTTCCGCTTGCAGTGATCATTGTGTTTTCCAGTCGCAGATAGTGAAAAGGCCAGCAAGGTCCTGGGTTCATGCAAGGTACTACAGGTAAGACTTCCCCACTGGCCAGCAGCAGCTTCCTGCTCTGCCTTTTCTGCCACACATTTGGGAAATTGCTGTTTCCTCTTGGATATAAAGATATTACGGTAACGAACAAGTATATCCATGTACATGTAGGTACACAAGCATGCACATGCATTTACTCATACAGACATTTCCATCTAGCAGCAGGACAACATCCAACATCCTTTCTCACCTCACTGCTCACCACCTGTGGTTCATCATTTCACTGCAATCCTGGGCTCTGTCAGGCTTGAGAGGAAATGAAAATTCCAGCATTAATTCCCTGTATTGAGTGGAAAGCTCCTAGCTGCCTCCTATTGGAAATTGAAAACTGGCAGTCATTTAGTCTATTGTGATTACCACTGCAGAAGATTCCTTTTTAGAACTTAGTCCTGTTTTCTTTTAATTGCATCTGTTGGTAGAACTTAGAAAAAGCAACAAAACAGCAGAACATTCACCAACATGTTCATAACAACCTACTATCAGTGCTTTTTTATTGCTATCCCTATTTAAAATGACTGCAGTTTGTATTGCCTTTACCTGAGATTCATAGCATCTTTTCCAACCTACTATTTGATTTTAGGTGCTTTTTTTTTCTTTAAAGCTTTACTTGTTAATGTATTTTTCTATAATTACACCACAATCACTCCTAAGTGCACAGTTTACATTGAACAGAGCCATTAAGGGTTGATGCTGGTAGTTGATTGTTACACACAGTTGTGCAGACATCTTTGTATTTAGACCCAAAACAGCTTTACAGGGCAAAGATATATTTAGCTGCAGGAATTTCCAGTCATTACTTTTGTTGATGTCTGTAGTTAATCAGGCTGGACAGCCTATAGGGTAATCGTGAAGCTGATGTTAAGCAGTCCTGTGCTCAGCAGAGATCTCAATGTCTTTGCTGTGCATATGGTGATGTGCTTTAGTGGCTGGCTCTGAATTGTGCTCTGTCTGATGCAAAGACTTCATGACACACTATAAACTATCAACAACACACATTTCTGAACTCTTTGTTGTTTCCTTCTCTAAACTTTTCCCTAGGTGATGAAGTGATTCTATATTCACAAAAACTGATTTTGATCTTACCTCTTTGGTGAAATTCATTTGAGTTTTGTGCCAAATATGTTTAAGGAGCTACAGCACTTCAACATGTTTATGGCTCAGCGGGGTACTCTGTAATTTGAGGAAAACATTACTATGTGTAATATTACTAGTGATGAATAATTAACATACAATTATAAAATCTTTCATCAAGATTTTACATGTGCAGGAATCATTTCATTTTTCCCCAGGTGTCATTTGGAATAAAGCAGAGCAGCAGTGAAAGAGGATGTACACCCTCAAATAGTCCAGGGTAGGTGCTAAAGATGACTGCTACACACAGATGAAACAACAAAGGGAATTCACTTAGACAGAAAGCCTTAGCAGGAATCAAGCATCCACTGATGGGGCTTTGCACAGTACCTTGCACATGCAGTTAACTAAATTGGAATTTGGAAAGGAAACAGAAGACTTCGCTACTGCTCTTGTTGAAAGGACTACTGCATCTTCTAATAGCCTCACATAAGCAAGAACTTATTTTAACCTGCTGTTCAGAAAAGAGAACACCATCTGCAGAATTAGCAAGAAGTATCTGTGGCAAGTGGACTTTCCTCAGGAATCTCCCATTCACCACATTTTCCAGCCCTTCCCTAGCTTTTAGAAACATGGAGTATCATTATGCAGAGTGACATGAGTGCTCAAAAGCTACTGCAGGATGAAACTAGGAAGGGGCCTATTTCTGTTTGGGCACTGTAGGTTGCTGAAACAGGAAAAAGTTGATAAGGTCATATGAAGAGAAAACTTGAGCAGCTGCAATGGAGTTCGGAGACCTCCAGCTCTGAGCACAAGGCTGGCAGCACAAAGGCTGTCGAGATCAACCTGGTGTCATTTCTGACCCAGTACATCAAGCAGCAGAACAGTCAGTCCTCAACAGAGAGGACAAGGGATTAGCTTGTCCTATCAAGGGAAAGCCAAGCATCTTTGGCCTGATACTCAACAGTAATTGCCAGCCCAAACTGCTGATAAATTAAGTAGTTGCATGGAGCAGCTGACTGAGACATGCAGCTTTGTCACGACGGCAGGAAAGCTCACACCCTTCAGCACCACCGCGTATTGCACTAAAGGCTGCTGCTTGCCATATGGTCAGGCTCCCCTACTTCAATCCAATTGGAAGCTCCTTTACTTGAGCCATTGTCTCCAGTTTTTGGAGGGAAAGACTGTAAGAAATTATTACTGAGCCATCACTAACAAGGGGAAGTGGAAAAGGGATGAGTCAGGCACTGGTTCCTCTCCCACTTGTCTTCTCTGGCATGGCTGGAGGTGCTGCCTTGTTGCAGGGACACCCTGCATCTTCTCCCAGGACTACTAGAATGGAGGAAAGCCCCTAGTCAGGGAGCCCTCAGGTAGGATGGTCTACCTCCAAGGATAGGGAGCAGCAGGGCAGACACCAGCCCACCCAGACAAACCTGCTTGTGGCCGCTCTGCACTGACTGTGAACGCAGCAAGGCTTTTTAAGCCTTTAGTGACAGCCACAATGAGACAATAAAAGTCCAACAGATGTCAATCCTGCTGTGATTGGTTTGGGAAAGTTTTGCTCCCTGCCCAGCCTCATGGATGATTGGGAAGGCACCCTGCACGTTTTGAAGTTGTTGGTTTTGTTCCCATTTAAAGTACCAGACTAGACAGATTCAGTGCCACAACTGGCAAAGTCAGCCCTCACTTCCCAAGGCTCTCAAGAGGGATCACCAGTGGGCAGGCAGATGGGTACTAATTCCTCCCATAAGTGCTGTCTCTTCTTCAGTTTGCCTTGGCAACCACTTTAGAGGTCATCCAGAACTTCATCCTGACATGCAATTACTCTTCTATGTTTATCTTTCTGCAAAAGTTTATTTTCATTTTTTCATTGGTCTGTTTATAAAAATAAAGGATGGTTTTATTCCATATTCAGTTTTTTCCAGCATGGCTCTAGTTAAGGCTGATGACAATCTAGCCCACATTATAGGCGTGGAATACCCTTTATTGACTACTCCTAGACGGTAAATAATGATTGAAATTGATCATATTTTCTTGGCAGCAGTGTAGGTTTTATTGACTTTTCTGTGGTTTCAAGTCCAAAACAGAGAAAGCTGGATTCTGCCTTCACCCTAAAAACACCCTTTTTGAATGTGAGCATTTGTCCACAGGATGTTGGCTCACCCATATGTGACCCGACCACAAAGAATAGCTGGGAACGAGAATGCATGGAACTAAAATACTGAAGACTCTCTGAAGTCCATGCTTCTGAAAAAGTTGAATTCTTGGGCTTATGACTGTAAAAAACTCAATTTGGAATGGATTTTCTATTCCAGTTTTGCTGACTGTTCACAGTTTTTAGAACTAAAGATCACACTGTAAAACTTACACTTTGCTAAATTTTTCCTGCATAGCTAATAAGCAATGAACCTATTTTGAATTTTGCATAACTTCCTCCAGAGACACTTAAAAATTATATAAAATCATGCTATGTCTTTAGGTAATTATTTTAGTTATGGGCTATTTAAGAAACAAAATTGCTTATTTAAGATTCACAAGTTACTGAAGTTATTAAGGTCAAAGAGACACTTTTGGGATTGACATTATAAATTGAAAATATGACTTTGCATTTTACCTTTTTTCAATCTGTCTGTTTTTTCCCCAATGTTTTCACTTCTTTTACTAGGTTTTTGCCTTTTGTGTGCCATTTTAAAATGAATGGTTCTGTATAAAACACAAAAGCAAGTCCCTAGTACTTTATTACATTAGGCAAACATTTGTCCCAAGTTTTATAGCAAATATTCTACAATTCAACATTGGCATGACTTCACCTCTGGTATGGTGTGCGGTTTTGGGCTCTACATAATATAAGAATATTAAAATATTAGCATGTGTTCAAAGGAGGGCAACAAAGATGGTGAAAGGACTAAAGGGCATGACTTAGGAGGAGTGGCTGAGGATACTGGGTTTGTTCAGCTTAGAGAAAGAGAGACAGAGGTGTGACCTCATTGCTGTCTACACCTTCCTCATGACAGGGAAGCGGAGAGGGAGGTGGTGATCTCTTCTTTCTGGTGTCCTGTGATAGAACGTGAGGGTGACCTTACTAAGAGATGTTCCATCCAGTTCCAGCCACCTGAAGTTGCTTCCTCTGGTCTTCGTTAATTACTGTGTCATAGCTTCCTTCTTGGTTTTCTGACATGGGTCAGGAACATGAGAGTTTGAGAGAAAAAGAGCTGGAAAGCTGACAGCGCTAAGAACTGCTGGAGTTTTTCACTATTAATTTCTTACTGACTTTGTGGCTGGAGGAGTCTGACTGAGCCAGAGTGGTAGTTGAGAAGATAGTTTACGGTGAATGATGGCTTTTTAGAGCTAGACTGACAAGAGTGTGTTGAAAGGTGTTTGACATATTCTCATTTGATAGCAGTAATCATGTTGGTCAAGAGAAGATCCTAATATTTCTCATTGGCATTCAGCAGCCCCAAGAATTAAGGGTCCCTTTCAAATCTGATAGTTCGGATTTCTATCTGTCAGACACTGTCAAAGAATTCATTCCTTTGTGTGGTTTCAAGTCTGGCTTTGCCTGGAGAAAGCACTTTGAACTCATTTTATCTCATCTGCAAAGGAAGATGACAGCTCTTTGCTATAGAAAATTTGTGTCTGATAACTATACTATCTCTTTATACCATCTTTTCAGCCCAAGACTTCCAAATACTCACCGCAGAGGCAAGGCAGAACTCTCCCCATTGATCTGTTACAAGTTAAGGCTGTATTTTGTGATGCTTTCACACAGACTAAGGCACAAGATGTAAGTGGTGGGGGGCAAAGGCAGGGAAGGAGCTGTGTTTGTGTGGGGGAATATCCAGAATTTAGTGTATGCTTCATTTATCATTTTCAAAATATGCCTACATATTGCAGTCCATTCTGTGTTTCTGGGCTGCCCAGTCCACTCCAGTATAGAAACATAGAATGGTTATGTTGGCAAAGACCTCTAAGATCATGAAGTCCAACCATTAACCTACATGCCAAGTACACCAACAAACCATGTCCCTGAGTGCCACATCTAGATGTATTATCAGAAATTCTCCTTCAATCATCTTCACCTGTGACAATGGTAACTAGGTAGACTGCTCTTAACCTCCCAACTCATTTCCTAAGTGTCAGATCAGAAGAATCCACTGAGTCCATGTAGCACAACCTCACCTCACTCCTCAAAGCAGTGTCCTGCCCCTGCTATCTAAGGCATGACTTCGCATAAGCTGTATCCAATCTATTTCTATGCTACATTGTCACCAGCTAAAATTGGTCTTGTTCCTCCATTTTCAAGCTGAAAAGGGAGAGGAACAGATAAGCGCCAGTTTAATTTGTTCTGGCAATTATTGGAAATCTCCCACAGAGAGAGGAGCCCTTGCCTATTGGTGCGGAATGACATACAGCCTTACGGGCCCAGACAAAAGGAGACCCTGCTATTCTGCAAGTCTATTCAGGCATGTATAGACATATTGGCTGAGGTACCAGCCCATTCGCATCTTAATGGGGAAAAAAGAGAGACGAGGACCTAAAAAAAAAAAAAAAA
>VZTJ01005853.1:988747-1171419 GCA_013397795.1 Orthonyx spaldingii
AAAAAAAAAGGGAATAAAAACTGTGAAGCGGCAAGGACTGGCATTGTGGCACTGAAGGCTTGAAAACAAACTGCAGTGGTGAAGAGAGTGGGAAAAAGCTCTTGACTGGCTAGTGCAGCAGATAACTACACTGCTGCTTTCTGTGTTTCAGAAGTATCAGAATAATTCTGTTATTACGGATAAAGGTTACGCTAAGATTGATTTAGAAATGTGAATTGAAGATAAATGTGTTTTGGAGCTGGGGTAGAAGCTAAACTTTTTTTCTTTTCTCTTTCTCTCCCTCTCTTCCTCTCCCTCTATTTCTGAAAACCAGGATTCAACATTAATTCAACCCAAATGAAAGTGTTATGATAAAACACCTCTGAGAAGCATTTTAAAATATAATTTCCTGCAAAGTGAGTGTGTAAGTTTATTAAAAAAACCAAAGTGCTAGTCAAAAGGTGAAAGAAATATATTCCATGATTATAGAGGAAGAAAGAGGTTATTTAAGAAATAGCTGAAATGGCAGTTCTTTTTAAATTGTCATGTGAATGCTTTTAAAATGTAATGACAATGGCAGCTATTCTTTAAGGCTTTTTCCTTATACTGTGCTCCTGAGCTGAGAGGAAAAGTGTTTGTGGAGAAAGTCACTTTAAATTCCAGGTAGATTTTTTTTTCTGTGCCTCTGGATTAATTTTCACAATTTATCCCTTTAACAAAGCTTAATAATAATAAATCTTATGGCCACTTAATTTGTCTACACTGAAAACAGCTGACAGGAAGAAATGTCAATGTTTGGTCATTGACATCCCAGGAATGATTTCTTATTGCATTAACAACATATTGCAAAAGAAGAGCTGTAATGTAAACAGCAGACCCCCTGCTTGTTTTTAAAGAAACTGTCGAGACCTATCCAAAGCTCAATGCACTGATTGAAAATGTTTTTGCTAGCTTTGCTGAACTTAGAGCTGATGCATTGTTTATAGGGATTATAACCTTTGCTGTTGTTGTCTGTGACAAAAAATTAATAATGTACAAAGGTAGCAAAGATCAGCTTTCTTTTTGTTAGTGATTTCTGTGCAGGATGATTAGAGAATAATTTTTCTGACTGACCAATGCTCTAGTTAGACAAGTTGAAAAAACAAAGTTTAAAAGCAAAAACTGTGCCACCAGATAGTTAGAAAGTGCATGTGTAATTCCTGGGAAATTAGTCCTTACTGCAATTAGTGACCATTGTGTTTGAGCATTAATAGCCTGGGGAAAACATAACAAAGTCGCTCCTAACTGTTGGTAACAACACATTTCTCAGGGATTATTATTTAATTAACAATAATTTGAAAGGGTGGTTCTTCTGAGATGAAGTGTTCATTTATATGGTGTATCTAAACAATACCAGATCAAAGCATGTCACCTGCTAAGATTTCTCTTGGTCCTTTGGTTTCACTTGTGAGTGCCTGCTTGCCTACATAAAATACTGTATTTGCATCTGAGTTACTTCTTCTGTGGGTCCATGTAATAGGAATTTGTCCCCCCTTGGAAGTTTGCACCTTGTTTTCTCATCAAACAGTGTCTTCTGGGTCCGTGCAGATGATGATTTTAATTAGAAATGCTAACATGATCAGGGAAGTACCTCTCACGCCCACTCTTTCCACACCCTCCACACCAGAATGGAGCAACTGTTTCCCCGACACATGCATTATTCATTCCCAGCCACCTCAACATGAAACGTTTGCTATTGTTTCCACTGTCCACTCATACAGCTTATGTTCTCCCAGCATCCTTTCCAGTGAATGGTCTCTGTATACCTCACCTCCTGGATTACTGGTCCCATTCACATACTGGTGCATCAGTTGAGAAAGAGGCTAGATCATCAGACAAAGAGTGTCTGATTGGTTTGTGATGATGTCTTTTCTTTCTCCTGAACGTTGCTGCATGCTGTAGTACAAACCAGACTTGTTCTTTGGAGCAGGTTATGTTAAATAGAGGGCAGAGCTGCTGAAGCACCTGTTGCATGCACTGCCCAGAAGAGCACAAGAGAAATGAAGTGTGTAAACTGAGCTGCAGTAGCCAATGGCAGAACAGAGAAATGCAAACATAGTGAAAGGTATGTTGTAATATTACTATTTATTTTTCTCAGTGGCATAAAGTACCATTTCGCTGTTGCTTCCTGCTGAATATGGTGGATTGCTCAAAACCAGGAGAGATTTGAAAAGCTTTGTATTTTTCTGTTTGTAAGAAACAATTAATATGCTATGTTCTCTAATATGTGGACAAGCTGTCTGAGACAGTGCTTCAGAAATATTAGGTAGCTGTCTATTGCATTCATTGGTATACATATAAGAGGCTCAGAATAATTCCATTATTTCCTCCTCATAGTCTGTTCAAGGAGACTGGAAGTTTAAACCTGTGCATTCCTGAGTGTGACAGTGACATAGACAAATTATTCTTAAACAAGTTGTAAAACTCTTCTAATTGAAAAGATGATTTGTAAAATAGGCATTAGGCACATACATTTCTATTTGTGCTTTCAGAAAATTCCTGTTCAAAGAGCTAATCTGCGTGTCTTGACTGTCTAGTTGGAAGCTTATATTTGGAAGTAGACTTGAATGGCACTTATGCAGAGACCAGACTTCTACAGTGAATCAAGATTGATTACAGTGACACAGAATTTCATTTTTATTTCAGTAGAATTAAAAAATTTCTTAGTTCACACAACATCAAAGGTGTCCTTCTAAATAAAAATCCATGCAGTGCTCTATCTTAGGACATATCTTATTATGTACAATATAGTCAGATTGATACAGTATTGCATCAGAAACAACACAAGCTGTTTTGAAATGGGCCTTGTGGGAAAACAAAATGTGGGATATATATAACAATATATGTGTTTCTTTGAAGAGAAAGAAGAGTCACAGTGAATGAAGTTCATGCTAATTAATAACATTGGACAGACGCTATGTCTTTTCTTCAAGTACTGAATGAATACTAAACCAGAAATCAACAGTTTTATTGTCCTTGGCATATTTTTTTCCAAGTAACATTGTTCATATTTTTCTAGTTTATTCCGTTTTTCTTCATAGCAAAATGACCAGGAACTTCTACTACAGAGCCCACTCTCTGAAATTATTGGTGTGTGTGGATTACCATTAAAGAATAAACTCCTGCATTTTTTTAAAAAAGGCTGCAAAGACAGGTAAATGCCTGTTAAAATCCTCTGCAAGCAAAGCAGTCTGACTCCCATGCATGGGGAAATCCTCACTTTCCTCCTCTTGCCTCTGACACTGCATGAGAAGCAGTGATTATTTTGCTACTCCACTGAAGCCATCCCTCCAGCTTCCCAGTGAGCTGCACTCCCCACATAGTGGGGTGGCACTCTATCAGGGAGTCACTGAGACCTCTCTAGACAAGGGCAAGAAGAGATTCTGCAGGCCATGGGACAGAGACTTTCCTCTGGCTGATTTTTAAGTGTACAAACTCTGCAGGGTGCCTAGCTTCCATCCAGGACAAGCACAACAGGGTCTTTCATCTCTGTTTCAGAATGGCTGGAGAAGGTGCAAGCCAGGCAACCACTGGTTGCCCACAGCCATTTGTAGCTGCTTCTCAAGGCTAGGATTCCAAGTATGGTCTCTGCCAGCTGGAGCAGGTGGGAAGTGCAGGCAGGCAGAGCAGGTGTAGTGGACAAACCACAGCTCAACAAGTAATGCAGGAAGGGCTTTGCTTCAGCCTTCTCTGGTGGTGCTTGAGGCTGCCTGTGTGCAGAACTGGGGCAACACAGTCCTCCCTGTCTGTGTGTCACTCCAGCAGACTGAAATGCTCTCCCTATATCAGTTCTGCAAGATACCACTTCTCTATTTAAATCCTCTAAAAATACAGCTATTTGCTGAGGCTTCCCAAGTCAATCACATTAACTGGTTTATTACTCTACCTTCAATATTTAACTAGAAATTATCAGCAACTGACTTAATCAAATATGATCATTTCTTCAGTGCATCACAAACTGTAGATTTAAAGGTGTCTCGTATCCCCCTGCCTTAGAACTGTCCAAGGACTTAGGGACGTGAGCTGCATACATGTTGGGTTTGCCCTTCCTGGCATTATCAAGTGATGCATTTTCATAAGCATGCCATGTCTCCTGGGTAAGATGAACACCATACTTTCCATATGTGTCATATTATATTGCATTATGTTATATCACTCTATAGTATATTATATAACATTATATTATACTCTTTTATTTTACTTGAGTGAAATATTTTGAAACTCGTCCCCTTATATTATGCAAGTGGAGATCATTCTGGCACTAAAAAGTAGAAAATTTCATTTAGGTTGCATTTTGCTTATTATCATGTGATTGGCAAGAAAAATATTTCTTGAAGGAAAGATATTCTAGGAGCTGGAGAAGAGGTGATAGATTTTTGACAGGTAATACTATGAATTTATATTGCATTTCCATCCCCAGGAATGTCACAGTAGTATAAATAGTATCTGAATAAAATTTTAGTCTCTTCATACATATTTTGTGCCTGCCGTTATTCATTGTTGATAATGAGACAATTAATAGGCTAATGGGCACAAATGATATAATATAGGCATTTAATTCTGCCATCTGAGTGCCAAACCTACAGTTGTACCTACAAAGTATATAGTTAGGTGTTGTAATTATTTTATGTCTTTTAAATGCCTGTTGGTCATAACTTCATGGCTCTGCTCACCTGAATATTCTTCCTGAAGCACACTGGGAGGTGCAAATGAGCCAAGCAAGTAAGATTTACCCTCAGCAAAGTCTGTAGAAATCTAGAGACTTGGACAGAAGCTTTTTTGGGAAAAAAAATGGCTGGGGAGGGAAATTTGGTTCTTATGCATATTGAAACCCTTCACATTGAAACACAGCAAGTCCAAGATCAAATACAGTAATGTAGAGAACATCACTGTGAGACATAGGCCAAAAGTGAGACAATCAATGCCAGCTTTAGGTGGATTTAGATAAACAGAAAAGTGAGTTTATAAGAGATGAAAAAGAACACTTGTACTCTTAGAGAAAGTGTCGATCAATTTTTAAAAGGCAGAGATACCTAGGGCCTCTTTTACATGTTAACTGCCTAATGCAAAGCAGCATTTCTTGCTGTGCCCCGTGATGCTGTACAGCAAGATAGGATGGAGTCACCGGTGTTCAAATTTTGCTTTATTGAAAATACGTTGTACTTAATAGGAGGGGTCAGTTAATTATTTTTGCTTGGATACGTGGACTGTGAACCTGTTCTCAGAGGCAGGAATCAATGAGAAAAATGAGTAGATAGTCCTTATCTTCTCATATAGGAATTTAAAAGGCAATGGGGAATAATGGTCTTTTACAAAGCTGCAGGGAGTTTGGCCTAGTTAGCACTTTTGTATGCTAACTTAGACTTTAATAAAGTATCAATTAGCACATGCAGAATCAGAGGCCCCTTCTGAATCAATAGAACATCGTTTGATGGTCATTTTATGAAGCAAGGCAGCGCTTCAATGTGGTTAGGGGGATTACAGAGTAGCTTGCAACACAAAAGTCCTTATACTGGGATCAAGGGCACAACCTCCTGCTTGACGGGATAATCTAAAAGAAACACCATTTAAGCATACAAAGCTCTGGATCTGATTTGCCTGTCATGAAATTATTGCTGTTATAGAAGTGGGGACCCTCGAGAGCAAACAAAGTATAGCTGGAGTGAGTGCTTAATTCCCTGTTAGACCCACAGTATGGCGGTCCCAGACAAACGCCTTGTGATCATCTCTGTCAAGGAAAGACCAATTTCTTATGATGATCAAGAAAAGCATGAGGGGTTTTCTCTTCATCTCTTTTCCTAATTATCACGGGAAACACTGATCGTTCCAGGATTCATTTGATATGTTCACACAAGCCTAACAATATTATTGATGCCTGATAAGGTTTCTCTCTACCACACAGTACAACCAGATGGTTTATTTGAGTACTTATGCAGTAAGCGCAATTGGAACATGTGGATTCAGCCTAACAGAGGAGGAGACAAAGAGGTGGAAAGATCCAAAGGAGTGACAGAATAGACTAGACATGGTGAGCCCTGACACCTTTTATTTTACATTACAAGATGTGATTTTTATTTGCATTTCAGGGTTATAAAAATGTAGGACTTCTCTAAATTACTTCTGTCTTTTGTTTCTGATGCAAGATCAAAGATCACCTGAACAACTTCCAAGACTACTCTCGAGCTTTTTCTTAAAAGCTTTAAAAAAATGAGATTTCACAGTCTGTATCAGTCATCTGTTCCAGAGGTTTGGTTTGCTTGTAACCTAATTCCTCTTGCTTCAAAGTAGGTTTGTTTCTCCTTCACCTGTCCTGGAAACTAAGATGTAGATCAGCACTCTTCTTATTATACCTATTAGTATGCATTGCACTTTTTTTTTTTTAATCTGCTTTTATGCCCTCACTCAAATCTTGTTTTTCCAGACTCAGAAAACACAAATTTTTAACCTTTTCACCAGTCCTGTTTTTCCAGACCTCTGCTAAAACTTCTTGCTGTTTTCCTGGCAGCAGTTTGGGAGTCTGTCCATATCTTCTTTTCAGCTGTGATGTGCTGCCTTTTTATGCTGAGGTTGCCAGTAAAAATGCTCCACAGACTCCACACAAGCAGCTTGTCCAGTATCCTGTGGACACAGCACAGAGTGGCATTTTCCTCCTTTGGAACAACCCATGCAATAGTGTTGGCTCCTATTCATTTTGTGGTCATCTTCTTTCCCACAACACTGACTCACAGGCTTTTACTCACCTCTCTATGCCTGGGCATTTGATTTTGCTGTTCCAAGACTTGTGTTTTCCACTTGTCCTTATTGAATTTTTTGGTATTTATTTCGAAACATTTCTCCAGTTTACCAAGATCATTTTGAATTCTATCCCCATCCTCCCAAGTGCTTACAAAATCTCCCAGCCTGATGTCCTCCTCACATTTTGTAACTGTTAGCATAACCATTCAGTGGTAGTGGTCATGAAGCAAAATCCTGCAGGACCACTCAGTGCTGACTCCCAGTTTAACACTGAGCTGCTGACAGTGGTTCTCTGGGTTGTTTTCCAGTCTGTCACTGTCATTTCACCTGGGTAATATTGCCCTATGCGCTGCCTTTGACAGTGAGTTGTGGACTTGTGTGAAACATTTTACAAAGGTCAAGATGTAGTGCATTTCTCTCATTTCACATAGGCTAGGCTAGTTATCTTAACCAGAAAGGAAAATCAGTATGGTTCTGTTGTCAACTTCTTCACAAGTGTATGTTTGCAATTCCCTAGCACCTTATTATCCTCTAGATGCTGAAAATTTGGTTTTCTATTCCAGTAACTTTCCACATATTAGTTATAATGAAAGGTCCCTCATTCACTGGTTCCTCTTCCCCACTGCCGCCTTGTCCTTAAATATAGGTATAATAGTTTTTCTCTGTCAGTTCTCTAGGAACTCACTTATCTTCTGTAATCACATGAAGGTATTCACTAATTTTGTCTATTGCTTTAGCTGGTTTCTGAAGTACCTGAGGGAAAATTCGGTGTGGACTGCTTAATTTTGCAAAAGATTTCAAAAATGTAGGTTATATGACTTGAGAGAAGACAGAACATAATATATAATATCCCATCAATTTTCACTGGCCACTGTACCTGGCTTTTGGCTAAGATGAAGTGAAGTTGATGAAGTAGAAATGGATCTATCTATTTATTCATGCTTCCCTCAAATTTAAAAGAGAAGCCAAAAAGCATCAGAAAAAGGCTGAAAATGTGGGAGAAACTGAAGGTAATATTTATACTGGAACATTTTTTTAAAGAGAGAAAACAATTCTTCAGTCAAAAGGAAGAAATCAAAACTCACGCTTCAGTGCATAAACTGATTACAAGGGTCAGCAAGGAGTTGTTCTCGCCATTTCCATCATCTCACAACAGCAGAGTCTTATTTTTTATGGTTAACTAAAGATTATGTATCAAGCAGCATCACATTATTGACCTTAACATTGAGCACTGGTGCTTACTCCCATTGTTCTTTGTTTTCCACTTCTTCTATTCTCTAAAACTTCAGATACAACATATTTAATTAATCAAACTTCTCCAACAGGGAGGAAGAAACAAAATTACATCAAGGCTGGAGTTTTCAGCTTTAACTTGAATCAAAATTTCCTTGTGTAACCGTCTTTCAGGCAAATTATTTAAGTACGCATGCATGTCTTTCACATCTCACATTTTCCCAGCAATCTGTAGTTCAGTATCTCAGAAAAATACCACTTTTTCTCACTAGGATTTCACTTATGTCAGACTAGAAGACCGCTCCATTTCCACTTGGGATGTACCGTCTTTCCAGCTTCCTGGTGTAATCCTCTTTGCTGCTATTAGTCACAGCTATTCTGATGTCAAGGGGTTTTTGTCAGAATTTCTTTCATTTCTGAACTATCACTTCCAAAGCATGTGAAGAGGGAATTTAACTATTTGGAAGTACCAACTACTGGCAATTTCCAAAGGCAAAAATCTCAGCACTGGAGCAGAGATCTAGTTTGACAAGTCCATCCTGATATCTCAAAAGGTTGCGTGCAGAACCTGCGATAAAAAATGCAGATCCATAAGAAAGAAAGAATACATTTTAAAGGTATGTAAGAAGAATCTTTTTGTTGAAGTACACATACAGATCTAAGAAAGGATTTTCAAATTATGTGAGGGGTTACATGAAGTGGCTACCAACAGTGGGAGAAATGGGCCTTGATCATCCTGCAGTTGCTGCTTATAGGGTTTCTCTGTGTTCATATGCTGTGTTCAGGGTCATTAGTTCTTTGTACACCACTGATGTCTTCCTGCCTAAAGAGAAAGTGTGCCTAGATGTTAAAGAGGCACCAAATGACCTTTTAGTGACCACCAGTAACAGTGAATAGAAGCTATACCTTACTTTCAGGTACATACTCAAAAGTTTGCACTTATGTGCTCTACTGGATAACTGAAAAGGCTTTAAAGCAATGGAGAGGTCCCTAGAATTTATATGTGAATAAAATTTTTCTCTGAGACTTTTAACAAACAAGTGAAGAGGAATAGAACTACAAAGCCTGGTTGATTATGGTTGTGTCTTTTCCTCATAACTCTTCCTTCATACACAATAATTTCAGCTCCTTCCAGCTCACTTGTCATAACAGCTAAAACACCTCAGTTACTATTCCAGAACTGCATGCAAGATGACCCCTTAGTCAAAGAGACTGTATAACTGCCCATACTTTTCCTCAGTGGGGACGTTAATCTTGTTCTCTCTTCTCTAATGTACCTGCTAATCCCCAGAGAACAGACAGAAATGCTGGGCAAGCAGTTGGACTCAATGATCTTGGAGGTTTTTTCCAACCTTAATGATTCTATGATTCTATGAAAGACAGTAGGCCTTGGGATCTCTGTCTTTCACAATGCTAATAGAATATCAGTGCAATTATATCACTGCATAAATTCATTTATTTGGAAAATCAGACTCAAAACAGCTGCAGAAGATTCTTCCCTCTGAAGGACAGCAACCAGATGGCTCACAGCAGATAATGGAAGGATGGGAATTTTCACCAAGAATACCTCAGCTCTTACAAAAGCTGCTATTACATCACCATTACAAATTGAATAGTAAGACAGATGGAGCACAGGGTTTTGGAGTCTTCTCTCAACGCTTCACCTGTAACAAACTGACAAGCAAAGAGTTTGCCAGCAAGACAAAAAGTCTTTCATATTCTAGTAAATGCTAGTTCTTCTTAGCCATTAAGCAATCCATACAGAGGAACTGCTTCATCTAGGACACTCATCTTATGAAATGGGAGGCACTGGGAAAGCTGGAAACATGTCCCAGCAGTGGATTATGAAGAAGATGGAAAATAGATAATATATACCTCTTTGTGAGGGATAGGTGTTGTTAGAGCATGTCACATTTAATAGAGGACAATTAGATAATACATCACATACACTCTCCGTGGAAACTGCAACAACTGAGTTTGAAGACCAAAATCTTTGCTGGCATGCAAAGCATCTGAGGTTGTTTTTCAGGCTTTATGAACCTTTTGCTTGCTGTCTTAGAACTGGGACAAATGAGGTTCTGCACATATTTATTCCTTCTTACTTTATTCTTTCAGCTTGAAAGTGTCCTGTGAAAGCTAGGCACTCATATTCTGTATTTCTAGAAACACTTTGAAGCCCGGTGATAAAAACAAGGTAGACTCTATTAGTTCAGATAGAGAAGGAGGCTATAAGACTTCTATTTCTTTGGCTGGTTTGGTTTCATATAGAGTAGCTTGTGGTTGACTAGAAAATGTTCATCCTATTGGTTAGCAGCATATGTCCTCATGCTCAGACAAGGCAATCAGTGAGATCAGGGAAGGTGCAGATGCCAGTGCTGTACTTCTGAACAATGTCAGACTCAAGAAATATGAACTAGAGGAAAGATTTTCACTTGTTAGAGCACCTACAGCTATATTCTAAGTTAATTTAAAGAATATCCTTTCTCTATGAATAGACACAATTAAAAAGAAAAAAGCAACAAAAACGCCCACAAACAGGCAAACCAAAAACAACAACAGAAAAGCCCACTACCCAGTGGTCACCAAGTGCCAGTGGGTGTATGCAGTAATTATGAGAGATGGCAAAATATTGATTTCTGGTTAGAAAAAGAAATTACCCGTTCACTTCTTCGTCTTCAATAGCTGCTTTTGGAATGGAGTTGTTTTGGATCCATTTCTAATAAGACAAAATGCTTTGATTTTTATTTGATTTTGACAATATGCCAAATTAACAAGGAACACAGTCATAATGAAATCAGGAAGTTGTCTTCACCAGCGATAGCACATAGGCTTTTACCAATCATTGGTTTTGATCTTCATGCATGGGAAGAAATATTACCTCTCTCTGGTGCAGGCAGACAGGTACTTTTCATATCTGTCACCAGATAGGAGATAACACCATTTTGTCTTTAGCATTTGGGGTTATCAGAGAGTCCTATCATCTATCCAGCAGCTGTGGGATAAGAAAGAGACCATTTTCCACTGTTACATGGAAACATGTCATGTTGTGGGGACTAGCATCCACAAAATGCAATGTTTTGTAGCTAAAGAACATGATCTGCTACCGTAGCCACCATGCAGCACAGACAGGGACACCTCAGGTTCAAAATGCATTCCAGGTGTGGAACAGGAATGGCTTTATCCCATAGCAGGGAAATGGCAGATACTTGTATTGCTCAGGGGCCTTGAGACAAGTCTGAGCAAAGGCTCCTGGTACAGCTGCAAGAAAGGTCACACTCTGGGGAGAGGAAGGGCTTTATGGTTTGTTTTTTTTTAAATCATCATATGTGCTAGTTTACATGAACATCAATTCATAATTTAGAGCTATTTGTACAGCATTTTTGACAGTGTGGCAAAAGTAGGATGTGAGAATTAAAAGGAATTTTTGATTAATAATGAAAGCATAATTAGTATATTTTCATAAGTTTTGTGTATCTTTGCACATCCTTGATGGAAGAGGGCTTGTTTTATCTGAAATTTATTTGAATTTTCCAGTGTGTTTGCAATTCTATGCTTAATTCCAGTTGAAGTTGACTTCAGCAGACTTAGTTAGACCAGCATGAACCTTTGGAAACTGTCCTGTACTTCGGTACTGCTCTTTACAGTAGCATTTACAGTGCCTCACACTGACTAAAAGCTGGAGACCAGATCTTCCCCGATGCAAGTTATCAGCATAATTCTATTTGGAAATGTTTACTTTGTGATTGTGTGTGTCTTTCATTCTTTTTGATCTTTTTATGCATCTATAACCATAGGGCTGGGATTTATACGATGGGACTCCCTCTGTCGTTCTGTGGGATTTTTCACTCTGCAGACACTCCATGGCTTTGAAGGACTTCAGATCTTGAGCAAAATGAGTTCACTGATGTGTCCCAGCAGAGATTGTTGACTAGTCTGTAGATGTAATTTTATGACAATGGATTGTATTTTGAGTTAATGTTTATGCACCATATGGTACATTGTCAAGTTTCATTGTATTTATGAAGATCTTAATAAACTGAAGTAAAAATAAAAATACGTGTTCAGACCCAGTCTGTTTTCAAGAAAAGTTACGAATGCCTCTTGATTTTTCCTTTTAATTTAAACTTGCCCAGAAAGTATTAAAACAGATAATAATAACAGAAGGACTGTTCTGGGCCAGAGATAAAACATAGGAAGTTCTGGAAGTAGTACCGAAAGTTTTAGGACTATAATCAGGCAGCCTGTTTAGAGATATCTAACTTAGGTACTGCAAGCATTAAGATTGCTAAAATCATAGAATCACAGAATCATATAATGGGTCAGGTCAGAAGGGACCACAGGGGGTCATCTGGTCCAATCTCCCTGCTCCAGCTGGGTCATCCTAGAGCATATGGCACATGATTGCGACCAGGCAGTTCTTGTATATGCCCAGTGAGGGAGACTCCACAACCTCTCTGGACAATCTGTTCCAGTGCTCAGTCATCTACATGGTAAAGAAGTTCCTCTTCACGTTCATGTGGAACATCCTGTGCATCAGTTTCTACCCACTGGCTCTTGTCCTATCCCTTGGCACCACTGAGCAGAGCCTGGCTCCATCCTCTTGACACCCTTCCTTCAGATACTTATAAAAATTGATGAGATTCCCTCTCAGTCCTTCTTTAGACTGAGCAGGCCCAGCTCCCTGAGCCTTTCTTGGTAAGAGAGATGCTCCCATCCCTTAATCATCTTCATTTTCCTCTTCTGGACCCATTCCAGGAGCTCCATGTCTCTCTTGTACTGAGGAGCCCAGAACTGGACACAGCACTCCAAGATACAACCTCACTAGAGCTGAAAATAAGTCAAGTATTGAATTAATTTCTTAAGAAATTTTAGTTCCTGGATCAGCAGAGCCTCCATCCCTGGCAGGTGGCGTTAGTACCTACTGTGGTGGTCTTTCTGGTGCTGAATACAGCCTACAGCTTCTTACTGACTGGTGCTCCTGTAGGCTTATTGCAAAGGTGTGTTATGACAAAGCAGCAAGCAGATGAGGGTACAGGAAACCTAAGAACTAATCTCTGAAAACATAAAAGAATAATCCATTTCATGGTGGGTAAAAAACTGCACAGTACTCACATCTCCACCTTGGTTTAAAATATCAAAATTGAAAAATTCAAAGAACAAAGTAAATAGCACATTTGAAAATTCTTTTCAGTCAAATTTACTTTCTTCTTCCTGTGGTCATTACCAATTTGTTTAGTTCCTTTTGCAAAATACTGCAAAAAAAATCTTTAAATGTGTTTTAAAAATCTTTAAATGCGGGGAAAATCTTTATATGTGTCATTAAACACAGAAATCTTTTTCCTTGTCACATTCCTGGTGGAGTGTATGTGCTGCTACGAAACTTGAGATATTTGAAACATTTACTTAAGAAGTATCACATGTATTTGTGTATCCTCATACAGAGAAAATGGAAGGAAGAGTTTAAAACTGGTTGCCTCTCTTCCCCACTTTCTCAGTGTAATACATCCCCTCCAAATGAATTGCCTCCGCTCAAGCAGTGTGCCTGCATGGGATCCACTAAGGTCTGTAGCATTCCACAAGAGTGCTGAGTCCACACAGCAAAATCCATTGTAAAGAGCAGGCATAAAAGATATAAGCATGTAATTAATTTTATGAATGCAAATAGTCCACTGACTTTCTGGGAGACCACTTGCTCATTGTGATGAGTGCACTAAGCATGTCTGTAGAGCTTTTCAATTCTGAGCTTTTTGATTATAAAATCCTTGGCATTTATGTAAATATGTATTGAGCACAATACATTTCAATCCCAGTGGAACTCTCTGGGTGCCCATATGGTCATTCAAACTATTAATGTTTTTATCCTTTTGTTGGAAGTGTTGTTCTCTTCAGAATTAACAAGATAAATGGGTCACTTGCAAGAAATGCCAGAAGTTGGTTCTGGCAGTTATTTCATTTTCCTTTTCATCTTTGCCCAGAATTAGATATTCAATTAAGAATAGCTTAATTACAGAACAAATATATGCTGGGGGTGGGGAGTGGGGGGGGGCATGTCTGTAAAATTGGAGCATGAAGAGTAGTTCACACTTGAAATATGCCTACTTTAATTTGCAGTATGGGCTAAAAGAGAAATTAATATTTTCATTGGTGGAAAGTGCATTATTGGGAGTTTTTTTGTGTAGAACAATTAGGTAGTTCCTTTGTACAATGTATAGACCACAGGTAGCACAAAGTTCAATCAGACCTTCATGGGTCTTCATGAAGCCAAAACCCATATTTGTAACTGCAGACTGACAAGAAAAAGGATTTTCAGCAGTGTTTACAAGGCAAGAACAGAGAAAGTAACCTAAACAACGGAGCTGATAATCAAATATTCATCACAAAAGCAGGGGCAAGAAAGGCATTCACTTTGGGTCAGGGATATAAACTGCACAGATATACCTAAGTGTTTTACAATGGAGTACCCAACTGTGAGAAACAAAATGAAGCATTTAAATTTTTCATGAAAAATAAAGCACCATCCACTGAAATCTCACAGATTTTGGTCATGTAGTCTTCCTGGGCTCAATAATTTCTGTGTCTGAGGAAGGGAAAACAAGATTTTCCTCTCTTTACTGCCTTCAAAACCTTTGCACATCCCCCATGCTGAGTCATGAAACATGTTTCTGTAATATATTTCATATGGCAAGCAGAGGTTTATCAATGCAATCTTTGCAGATTTCCTTAAGAATGCATTTTGAAGGGCTCCAAGAAACAACTTGCATTAAGGGAACATTAAAAGTTCAGTTCTGCCTCACTCAGGAATACCAAGAAATCCTTCCTGTATGATGGGTCCTCCTGATTCCCTGCAAGGAATAGACTCTGCCTCCAAGCCTGAGTCATCCATCTGTGGCAAAAACCACTGTGGGCCTCTTAAGTCTAGAGATCCCACCAAGCTAATACACCCCAAGCATCTGGCTCTTATCCTAACCAAGTGTTGTGTGCACAGTCTAAGTGACCCTGTACTCATGCATCACGCACAGCTGGTGAAGAAGCCATCTGCATGTGTCTTCTGAAAGACTCAGTCACCCATGGCCTTAACTGTAGCACAGCCATCACTTGTGCTACCACACAGATCAGACCCTAAATGTACATGAGTGCCTTTTATGCTGCTGAGAAATGCATTCCTTGGCCTGCAGGCCTTGCAGATGCAGAGACCAAGAGTACACACCTGGGGTTGGTGACACTGTGGGAAAAGAGACCCAGAGAGATCAGCAACCCCTTAGCCCAGAAGTTAACAGAGGTCCTTTTCATCCCTTTAACACCAGCTGAGGACCTGAGACAGAAAAACAATGTCATTCTCCTTCAGTCTCAGTGAGGAACCATTGTGGACTAAACACTGACATTAATAGTACCAATTTGCCTTTAGAGAAGGAGCAAAATGCAATGAGTTTGAGCCTGCTTGCTCATAGTTTTGGACAGGCATGAGAAACCAGAGACTCTGCTTTTAACAAAGGAAAAAACCAGTCTGTTCTACTTCAATACTACTGCTTTCTTCCATTCCTACAAAAATATATGACCATGACACCATGGGCTGGTATTAAATGGGGAAATTAATGGTACTCCTTTTACGAGACTTTACATTACTTAACGGCAAGTGCCCTGACAGTTGCCATACCCCAGAATAAGATTGCATTGGGAATAAGAAATGTTCTTAGGGATGTTGCTCCCAGGGACCACTGAGTTGCCCACTGTTTTCAAGAAAGGTTCCTCACAGAACTGCACATTCAGATGACAAAAGCCGTTATCACAGAGAACCTGAAAAATTTATGTCCCTTCTCTTGACCTTTTTTCACTGCTTTTACTTACTTGGCTTCTTGTTGATTTAATGCGCATGCGTATGAAAAGCATCCCGATGATCAGATTTCCTTTGCTATTGCCTCATTACAGGTATACTGGTAACTCTGCAAGTTCATTTAACAATGTCTTAATACCTTGCCTAAGCACTGTTGATCCTTGATGGCTGAACTTAATTGCAGGAGACATCTGGCACTATTAGTTTTGAATTTGTGGTTTGAGACTTCACCTACAAACACAATTCTGGTTGCCACAGGAATTGGTCCATCATGCTGTATCACCTCTTTGTCACATAAACAAAAATGTAACTGATCTGTGCCGTAGATGGAATTTCTTAAAGCAAAAACTCCAGGCAGGATCTTAGCTGCTGGATCATAGCCTGCCCCCACTTTCTCTTCCTGTTGCATGGAAGAAGCAGAGGTGGGTTCTCTCAACGTATATTGGGGGTGGTGGGAAACTCTTCCCCACATTTATGCACCAGCAAAACATGAGTTGCAAATAATGTCCCCCTGACTTTCCTGAGAATAACTTGCTGTTTAGGACATGCCAAGAGCATGGTGGGCGTACTTATGTGCGGAGGGTTTCAGCCTTCTTTCACCAGGGTAGAGGTGTATTGGCTGTTTGGAGCCAAGGCAGCACAGGACAGAGAGAGGCAAGCCCTGCACACATAGCTCTTGGACTCCTTTGTCTGTGGGCATCCAGCAGGGACTGTGAGCCTTGTCTCTGCCTCTCACAAAAAGCTGCCAACTTCTTCATGAAGTGACAGAGACACAGAGATTACTGTGGTCCTTCTGGGCTTGTACTGCTTAGGTAAATCCCCATTCTTTAGCTTTGCAGACAATTAAGCCTAACATACTATGTAGCCAGTGTCTAAACAACTAGCAGTTCTGTACATTGCTCTGCTTAGAAGAATTTTACCATGTTCTGTGCTGATAGTTTTGCCTTTCTTTGTGTATCTATTCATGCTTAGATTGTAAACTTTTTTCAAGGTAAAGGACCCATTAGTTTGCTACACGTCACAACTGTGTAGGCTGGCAGCACTGTGTAGTCATACTTCTTCTGGGCTTTATACTTGGAAACATTATTTTGTGTAGAAATTAGTCTTAGATGGTCATTTTGTCCCTACTCCCCCTCTGGACACCTCTTCCAGACTTACACTGCCGTTTTCAGATTTCAGCCAGCTTTCGGATTAATTTCTGAATTTCTGTTTCCATAGATTTCTAAGTGTACCCAGTTCTCCAGTTGTAACAGCCTCAATACTGGGGCGTTCTCAAACAGTCTCTTCTTCTCTGTTAAAAACATTGCATTGTCTCAGTCTTTAAAGTCATGCAACTGTCTAAAATACTTTTTATGATTTTTAAAGTTTTCAAGGATTTCAGTTGGAAATAGCTGACAGCTATCTCCAGCTACATTTACTTCCACACGATAAAACAAAGAAAACAGTTAATTAAACCTAAACACCTAAGTGTAGAACAGCAGTAAAAGGAAGTGTGAACTACTTGCTTAAGCCTCAGAGCTCCATATGGCTTTCCTAATGAGTCTGTCAAGCAAAAAGAAGTGTTCTTTAAAAGAACAGCAAAAATACTGGACCAACAGAGGATATATGGAGTGTTTTGACAGAGTAACTTGCATGCAGCACTAGATCATTAAGTTCAGCAAAATGGTGAAGGAAAGGTTTGCTATAATCCATAGCCTGGAGTGAGGTCACCAACTAAACTGACTTCATGACAAGAAAAGACCAAAGACTGATGAGAAAATGTTCTCTGATAGAGGTCAGCATTCCTTTGCCTAAGCAGGTCTTTCAGGCCTGTGGAGGGAAAAAATGTTTTAACTTGACTTGCTTGGACATATAGTATGTGGCCGTCAGCACTGTGAAACCTTTTATGGGTTATAAAATGATTAACTGACCATTCAAATTCTAGAAATGTTGCATTTGTAGCAGCAATCAGCTTCTCAGAGAGGAGGCGGCAGAGTGTGAAACATGAATTCAAGCAACAGAGAGGCTGAAAGAATGATTAAAACCAGAAATACTTGGAACTGCTAGAAATTATACTCAAGGTTTGCAATACAGCAATAATATCTGTATTTATGTAGACATGTGCATGGACATTTGTGTAATGACAATAACATAGTTTCCAAACAGAAAGATAGTTGCAAAATATTGTTCTCCAGCTATCATAATTTTCCAGAGTGAACTGGTTTTAAATATTCTTTAAGGACTTCTGATTCTTAGAGAAATATTTCTAAAGAGTATACTCTTAACTCATGCCAATCAATATCATAAAGCCACCCTACAGCTAAATTAACAAAGTAGAGAACTCATACTTATTGACTAAACTCTGATGTTTCTTGTACCTAAGGCTCCAGGTCTCCAGCTTATATGGTAATAGCATTGGTTTCAAAAGGGGTGCATCCTGATCTTACATTTTTATATAGAAGATTAAATACTTTATAGCATATTTGCCTATTGCGGAAACTCGTTTGCCTTGAGTAAAAAAAGCATCCTCTTATGAATTTGCTTTAACTTTACAGGACACTGCATTTCTGAGAACCAGGATCTCTCCTGGACATTTCAACGACTACACGGAGGACCTACTTTTTTCTCAAGGGACTCAAGTTACTGTGTTTGGACTTTTAAGTCAGTCCTATTATACGGATGTGGACTTCAGGTAGAATGAGCAATGCAAAGAACTTGCTGGGACTTGGCGTCTCCTTGTATTTTTGGGGACTGATGGACCTTACTACAACTGTGCTGTCAGGAAGTGCCAAGCCCCTCACTGAAGGGCAAGAAGACAACCTGTCAGACAAGCTGCATCAGCGTATGAAGAGGAGCTGGGTGTGGAACCAATTTTTTGTTCTGGAGGAATACACAGGAACTGACCCTCTCTATGTTGGGAAGGTAAGACCTGCAGTGGGAGGATGTCTGGAAGTGTATCCATATGTGTATCTGCAGATTGTGGTGAAACACGGGATGTTTCCTCAAGTGCCTTTACCTTCTTCCTGGCAGTGAATTTATCCGCATTAATTTCACTTCTGCTCCCAAGAGCTTTTGCCCCATGTCACCTTTATCTGGGAAGAATTTCTGTTTCAAGGGGTTGTCAATATATTTGCCTATTTCAAAGAGATCTGCTGCATCAATCATCATCTGTAACTTGAGGTAGTGTTAGAAAATCTGCAGTGATTTTTCCAGGGACTCCTACAATGTCAAGGCAAAGCAAGGTTATATTGACATATAAGGATTAGGAAAGAAAGGAAGAGTTTGTGATCATGCTTCTGTCCATGATCAAGTCAGCTATAAGCTGCAATTCAAAATCAAATTAAATAGCCAGTTTCCCTTGAAAACTGACATTTCGGTTTTTGTTTTCTGCAAATCTTGAGGGTCAGAGTATCTTCTGGCTTACCACATCTTGACTGCAGGTTAAATCTGTGGACTACAGAGAAGTTGCTCCAGATGAAGAAGGGTAAAGGGACAGCTCATTAAATCCAACCATGAAGGGTCCTATTTTTGGATCCCTTATACCCCAGGAACCTTCCCATCAATACAGATATGTGTAAAATATATTCCTGAGCTCATCCTATCTACTAAGTAATATTTTGCATTTATTTTCTGCATAATAATTTGCATAATATTTTCTGAGTCTCCTTGAGCAAGAAGTTGATGGAAATCAGACCAGTGATATCTGCCATCACAATCTGCCTCACTATAGCCATCCTCCTATTTTGTTTTTAAAGACCATGAATCACTGACCTGTATTGACCCTGTTATTCAAAGTTCTATGGTCAGCATCAAGTTTGTTTCTATTCTACACCAAGGTGACAAATCTGGACAAAAATGTGGAGAGAGTTAATGTGCTTAAGTGTTTGAACAATACAATCAAGATTTTACATACCTAGAATATCAGATACAGCTATGACAAGTAGAGACTACATATAGGTATATGTATTACATATCCAGAGGCCCAGTTTGGCTCCTATTTATCATTCTACAACCCCATAGAACTAAACTGTGCTCTCAGTCACACCAGTATAAATCAAAATGAATCCACGGACTTCAAAAGACCTCCTCCTGATTTTTCCCTGCATGACTGACAGCAAGACAGGCTCTCCTTCCTCCCACAGCAATGGCATTACTAGTGATTGCCTCCAGATGAAACCTCATTAGTCTTCATTCATCTGTGCACCTAGCTTTTCAGCTCTTGATATCTCTATTGATTAAAGAAATTAATATTTGTTTTCATGCAATTCCCAGCTTCGGAACAAGGGCCAGACTTACTATTTCACCTTCTCAGTTACATCTGAAATGCCTCCAGGCTTCCACTTGTGAGCTGAATCTTTGGTAAAACATGTATGGGGAGAAACCTGCTCATCTTTTAGACCTGACAGTGTCATTAGGAGCACACACACTTGGCTCAATCAGCAGCACTCCTGAGCTTGCCACCACTCGGCTTTGCCCAAGGGAAGGACACCAACACAGCTCCCTATGGCCTGTGCCTGCCACTATAAAGCCCAAGCTGCTGTCAGAGAGTTCTCTCCAAGGCTGCCCACGTGATGGCTGTTCTTGCACCGGGGTGCACAAGGGCTAATTAACTCCCACGGTTAACAGGGCCAATTAGTCCCACGCACTGCTGAGCTGACGTGGCTGGAGCACTCGGAAGGCTTCCTAACTCAGCAGTGCTCGAGGTAGTCCCGGCACCAGAGAACTCTGCTGCCAAAAGGGACCTCTGGGGCTCACACATTCCGTCACCTCCCATCCCTTATCCAGGTGCGGAGCAGCCGGCTGAGCAGTGGGATGAGGGCTGTGGGGGCTCTGTGAGGCAAAGGCTTCCCCTCGCCTCACCCAGCCGGAGGCACAGGGACTCCAAAGAGGCAGCAACCTCCCACAATTCGTCGCCCCCCTGCATTCATGCTGCCTGAGTCTTAGGGATCCTTAGGAAAGGGGTCAGCAGGGAATAGACTGTGGGGTGAATTAATTGTTCTGGCAGGCCAGAAATTTTTCAGCCCAAGTCACCCCAGGCTGACTCAAAAATAGCTCTGTAAAGGCTTGCACAGAGGGGGGCAGCGGTGCAACAGGGCTTCCAGTCTGCTGCTGGCTGCTCACACCAGCCCTCCAAAACAGCCTTGGGTCCCATGCCAGGCCAGGCAGGGCCTCTTCTAACTGATACCACCCACAACATTCTGAAACATCCTCATAGCCAGGCCTTGCTTTTATCCATCTGTTCTCTCCAAGCCCCTGTTGGAGGAGAAAGAATGCATAGCATAGAGCCAGTCGTACAGCTGGTTCTGGCTGGTTCTGTATGACTGGAGCAATCCAAAAAGCACCTTGACTTGAACCATAGGTCCAGGCTTGCCTAATAGGATTTCCAAGGCTGCTGTGATTCTGTGAACTTTCCTAGACAACTGTTAAGGCAAGGTGCGAAATACATTCTGGACAGGGAGATGAGAGAAACTTCCTGATGTGAAGTCCGTACAATTTTTGCTTTTCTCCAGTGCTCACGATAGTGATTTAAAGTACTTCAGCTTCAGAGGGTTCCTGGTCCTGTCGCAGATAAATACAAGGCTTCAGTTTTCCTAGAGGTAGTCATTATTGGCTAATAGGATGAACTAGGGAAACCAAAGCCCCTTCATTTGCTGCAGCAGGTATTTTCCACATTCATTGAGCAGCCTGTGCTGTGTCAGTAATTGAACTGGGGACAGACTTCACTATTTTGTAATGTTGGAGACTCCCTAACCCTGTTTCAAAGGAAAGAAGCATTTGAACCACAGCAGCTGAATAAATGAATAAAACGCAACCTCTCCACAGACTATCAATGTACATCAACCACACTCACTCATGCATCCTTACAAAAATCCCTTGCAGGTGCTACCTCCCTGGAAGCAGAGAAGGGAGAAGAACATCAAGGATGGAATCACAGACTGGTTAGCAGAGCTGTCTGAGTCCTCCCCTGAGCTGCTCACTGCAGCACTACTCTTTTCCACATGTCGTTTGCCAGGAAATGTATCATTCCAATGCAGATGTAACATCCTTATTTTTTTGTACTATTCTCATCAAAAGAAGCAACCCGGCTTGACACAGTTAAGAATTTCTCAGGAGTTATCAGCTTTATTCCTCCAATAATCCATTCCTTAATATGGAGGAGAAAGTACAAATTAATTCCTCCTACTCTGTATCAACCACATGGCAGCACAATTTATTGCACCACTCATAAAACAGAACCAACTTAAAACCTTTCCGACACAGTGACTTTTACACTCCAAATTACAGCATCCTTATATTAGGTTTGGTGTGAGCTCCAGTCCCTGCAGACACCAAATTCCTTCAGATTTATTGCAGTCTGGCACTGTTATGTCTTTTACACTCTTTTTTGCTTTGTCTAGAACGAGCAGGTTATACAAGAAGCTGCAAAAGTGCTGCTAGCATTTCTTACTGCCTAGCCTTGGTTGAGACCCAATGCTTCTAACAAATCACAGTTCGACAGAGATCCTCTTGCACTCCCAAATTCTTAATAGTATGCCATGTTCATTCCTTGTTTGCTCCCTTCACAACTGCATTTATTCCAAATGGGGCTTTGGACAGAAGGTGTAATTTAACCCATGAGTTTGATTCATTATTTTCTTCTAAATATTCTGAAAATTCCTGAACACCTACTGCTATTTTAAAAAACACTTCTTTCTTTTTCTTTCTTTTTCTTTCTTTTTCTTTCTTTCTCTTTCTTTTTCTTTCTTTCATTCTTTTGTTCTTTCATTCTTTCTTTTCTTTCTTTTCTTTCTTTTCTTTTCTTTCTCTCTCTTTTCTTTCTCTCTTCCTTCTTCTTTTTCTCCTTCTTCTTCCTTTTCTTTTCCTGTTCCTTTTCCCTTTTTCTTTTTTCTTTTTTTTCATTTCTTTTTCATTTTTCTCTTTCTTTTCTGTTTCATTTTTCTTTGCCTTTTCTTTGCCTTTGAATTTGACTTTGAGTTCTTCTTTGTCTTTTTTTCCCCCCTTTTCCTTGTCTAATGAGGACTTGTTGGTGTTCCAAAACACATTTTCTTCCATCAGGCCCAGCTCTAATTCCCCAATCAGGTCTAACATCTGTATCTGTCTCGGCAGCTGCGTTCTTTCACTGATGCACTAATGCACTAAAACAAATGCCCAAGATGTAGCTTAGTGGTTCTGAATCAATTTGAAGAGCTATAATAGTGTCCTCCTTCTGGAAGCATCCTGTTTACTAGCTTCTGCAGTGATAATCTCTGAGTTATGGGTGTTTAGGGTAAGTAATGGCAACCACTGTATTTTTTTAAATTAATCACAAGACGGTGTTTCCTGAAGATACGCCAGTTTGCAGTCCTGGTGCCTGCACGTGAATTAATACACCTGGCAGCCATCTAAATTTAACTGTTTACCACTGCCAAGTTTTTCTGGGCTTGTTCTTCCACCGTTGAGTTAATACATCACCTGAGAGCTGCCAGCTTTCCTCCAAAGAATCGATGTTTCTCAGGTGCAGTAGCCACTGCAGGGACAGAGGCAGAGGAGGAGGAAGTGAAATACCAGTGGCCTGCCATGGCCATTGCCACAACCTGCACCTTCAGCTCTTGCAGCCACATTGCAGCACTGCTGCCCTCAATGTTCACTGCCCAAGCAGTCACTTGGAGTCTATGGGCCAACTACATGCAGACCTGTCTGCAAGCTGGGATATGCCTTGGAAAACCATGGGATCCCACCTCAGCTGAAAGCAGTTTTGCCCTAAAACCAGGAGTGGGTCCAAGTTTTGCATGGGTCATGTGACCTACGTGACAGACAAGTAGGGGAGACACCTTTCAGAGAATGAGCATCTTCCGGCCAGACCATTTGCTGGGGGAAAAGGTCTTTCCACTCCCCAGTCAAGGGGATCGTGTGTCCTAAAACAGCTGAGGAGCTGATTCACTGGCACTAGAAATGTTTAGGTCAGATAAGTCATTTTGTCCACATCCCTATTAAACTTTTTCCTATGTAATAAGTTATTGTATAGGTTGTGTTTTTAAACAGCTCAGAGATGAGATTTCTTCTTTCTTGAGAGAATAGCCTGTAATCAAATGTACAAAGTTTGACTTCTGCTTTTTGACACAAATTATCCATTTCTGTTTGGATTCTTTCTTAAAGTCCTACCAATCTTGTGTTTATATATTCAGTTTATTATTCTAAGATTTTTCTCTACAGTACAAATATTTACCTACATTTGGCCCCATCCTCCAAAATTACTCCCACATGTCCTTTAAGCTCATCAAAGCATTAAACACACACTTAATTCTGACCATATTTCTGAAATGATTTGCTCATATATGCATTTTAAATGTGCTTAACTGAATCCAGCCCACTTTCAATGCTTCTTTTTGTTACTATTTATGCTTTACTCATCTCCCAAAATGACAATCACACTGGAAAACTGTATTCACATCTGAACCATTTTGATTATTGCACCTCAAGTCTATTGCCTTCCTGTCTTTTGGGACTGAATGATTACCACCACTGGGCATTGGTCTTCATGCTCTGTTCCTCAAAAGTGTGGAAGTATGAGCATACCATTGTGCATTTTCATAGTGTGAATGAAATTAAGCAATTTGATTGCTTTTAATAGTCATTCCAGTATTTCATGGGAACGAGGTGTTTAACAGAATGTAGTCCCCAGAATGATTTGTTTCCCTGTTTTGGATTATAATTAGTACTGCGTTTACTTTACTCTGTTCTGTTGCATCACAACTCTCTGTGGCTTCTCAGAACTAATTAGCAGTCATGCAATAAATCCGTTTGCTAATTTCCTAGAAAATCTAGGACGGTTCTCATAAGCAACTGTTTCTTGCTGCTTATCTTACCTACTGTTTGACAATATTCCTTCCCGAGTATGTAAGGATACAGACTAATTTTATTCCTGAAATTTAGTGGAAAAAAATTAAAATATTTCTGAATCGTAACACTTACTGAGTAGCTCTCCCATTCTGCTTTTCCCTTGATCCCAAACAGATTTGCCTTATTTGCCCCAATATTATGCTACCCCTGTAGTATTTGACTCCTCTTAAGCCATGTGAGCAAGCATAGTCTGCAGCTTTGCTGACCTCACTTTATCCCAAATCTTCTCCGTGGCCATTGTAACCAGGCAAAAGATAATTATTGTGTTGAGTGAGATTCCAAAAAGGCACAGAGCCTGTTCCTGTTTGGGTGCCTCTGCCTTTTCTTTTGGCACAGCTGTGGGTGCAGAAACAGGAAGACAGGAGAGGGTTTTTAATGGCAACTATGCAATACAGACTTCACTATTTGCCTCTTTCAGCAAAGCGAGATCATTAAAACCAGCTTGTGAGTCCCGACAGTGAGACCAGAATGCTCAGAGTGATCACGTGCTTAGTGTTTCTCAGCAGCTGCTTACCCAGCTAATTGAATCCTGTTCCTTTCCACAGCTCCACTCTGACATGGACAGGGGAGATGGTTCAATCAAATACATCCTCTCAGGAGAGGGAGCTGGCATTGTGTTCACAATTGATGATACGACGGGGGACATTCATGCCATTCAGCGGCTGGACCGGGAAGAAAGGTCACAGTACACCCTCAGAGCGCAGGCTCTGGACAGGCGAACGGGCCGGCCGATGGAACCAGAGTCAGAGTTTATCATCAAAATCCAAGACATCAACGACAATGAACCCAAGTTCCTGGATGGACCTTACATAGCCTCTGTTCCAGAAATGTCACCTGTGGGTAAGGCAGATTTTGTGGAGTCTATTTCTCTTGCAAGCAAATTGGAGATGGTCACCAAAGCACAAATTCCCTGACTCCGTGAACTCAGCTTCTGCCCCTTGCGCAGGAGCTGCAGGACAGAGGCGCTTATCCTGGGGTGCCTGGTTGCTGTAGAAAAGGGACAGCAGGTTTTACATCAGCATCAGCTGGGCCTCTCTGAAAGAAAATGTGCCAAGGGAAGCCTGAGAGCTGAAAAAAGGTGTAATTCAAACATGCCGTGCTCAGACAATTTGTAGTAACATAGTGCACCTTCTCCTCTGACATCAGATGGTAGAAATAATAATGACCATTAGACAGCCATTATCATCCCACAAACAACACAGTCTTAGCAACCTAATCAAGTTCATAGTGAGAGCTCAACTACTGGCCAGGAGCCCTTGAAAACATAGAGACATGAAAACAATCATTAGCTTCTTCTAATCCATGTAAGCCTGCACTAAACAAAGTTTAGTGTATCCTGATATTCTGGTACTATTTGTCCTTCACTTTTTGAGAATGGGATCATGTTGAAGACAGTCATGTTACTGTAATGCAGTAGATAAACAGCAGCCTTCCTATCTACACAAGTCAGGAGAAATAATTTCCACATAAGAAAACAAATAATCACATAAAATACTGTGTTTCTGGACTTTTTTTCTTTCTTTTTCAGTTGGTTTTTTTTTCTGCTTATTGCTTTTTGGCTCTGTGACATCACTGCAGAGATAATACTACTATATAAATTTCATGTCCTGAAGTTACAGATATGCTTCCACTTCTCATTCTTCAATATTATGTTGACATAAAACTAGAGAGAGGCATCAAATACAAAAGTTCCAGTCAGAAATAATGTTTCTTAATGGTAATGGTTAGCTTGAATTCAGATTTATCTTCAAGTGCTTATCTAGTAACGCTGGATTTGTTTCTAACACAAAACATTACGTAGAAGGCTAGATACATTCATAAAGGCATTTTCTGACATTTTAGAAGTCAAAACTCACACATATTTCAGTTGTACCTCACCTTCTCCTTGTTCTTGATAAATTACATTACCTACAAGCCATTACTAGCTTCAGAGGAAGCAGACCCTGAAAACCAACTGAAAAAAGAAATATATATGCCTCTGTGTGGGTTCCAAAAGGCACTTGAGCAGTGTATAATCTCTAGGCCATGCAATGTAAACTGCAATCCCACAGAGAGATTATCTCAGAGATACATCCCTTCATGATCACTGCTTGTATATCATTTCCATCCCTCAGTCAATACACAGCATCTATGGGCCTGCTACAAGAGTTCATGATTTATGTCAGCAGAGCTATGGAACTTCTTTGAGGTGCCTCCTAATAACATTTAAAATCAAGACAAGGGGAAAAGAAGCAAGCAGCATATAATTACCATCTCTCTGCCAACCATAACAAAGTACTGTTAGTTCAGCAATTCTGTAACTCTGGTCCATGGAGTACTTGCTCTTTTATATCTTCTTATAGACGCATGATGAATTAATACCTATTAATTCTTTTAGTGCTAATGAGCTACAAGTATGAGCAATAACTACAAGCACTATGAGCATCAAATGAAAAAGGTTGGTGTGAGAAAGCTCTTGTTAGGCTTTTCAATTTACTTTGAACTGTGTACTTTTCCTGCCAGCTCTTTATCCCACAAGGTCTTACCTTGATGGTTTTTTTGTCAGGCACCTCTGTTATCCAGGTGACAGCAACAGATGCTGATGACCCAACCTATGGGAACAGTGCGAGAGTAGTATACAGTATTCTCCAAGGACAACCATATTTCTCTGTGGACTCTCGGACAGGTATGTTATTTCATCAGGGAATGAGTCAGTGTGAAAACCAAAAGAAAAAGTTGCAAGCAGAAAGAAAGGGCAGTGCATCATAGCTGTGGTCAGAGAAATGTGTTTCTGTGGCTTGGAGCCAAGACAGAGCAGCACTGTGCACAGGGTAAAGTAATGCTGTGGCAGTGAGCTCCAGAAGAAGAACGTGCTTTTTGCAGTGATATATTCCTCTGAATGACCATATTCTGCAGCTCAGGATCTGGATGGGTTTGATGCTGTAAATACTCTTGCTGGCTTCTATCATTGAAAAATGTCTTCAACAGATCTAGTTGATAACAAGGCTTAGGGGAAAAAAAATCTTTGAACCAGCCAGGACTGGAAAGTGCAAGCTAAAGGATGCAGTTCTCTGGAGTAGTTTTACCTGAGGGTGCTCTTGTTAATAACCTTACATTTATCTATAGGACACCCTCTCTGTTTTGCTTGGTTTCTCTCCCTCTCTTCTGTATATATCCAAGGTTTATATTCAAAAGTGGAATCTGACAGATTTTGACAGTTTCTAAAGGGCATCTGTAGTGCTAAGGTCAGAAACTCATGAGACGATAGTCGCTGCAGGACCCTAGGGGACAACATAGGAAAAACACTGAATAATCTACTTCTGAAGTTAGCAGTTTATAGGGTAGGTGCTCTCGCCAAAGACAAACTTGTATGTGGCATGTTATTTTCTCAGCTTTGTGTATATATAGAATATAAATAAACTACTAATGTTCTTTCTGTAATCCAGTTATCAACGACAGACAAATAAGGGCATAATCATAGATTTGCTGAGTACCAAATGATTTCTAAGAAAGCAAAGGACCAATATTCAGGGTCAGATCCAGTACAGATTTAACCACTAGAATACAACTTCTACAGAAGATAGACCCTTAAGTCCAAAATCATGTACTTTATTGGTATTTAACCCAGAAAAGGTCATTTTTCTCCTCTTATTAACTTCCCAGTCACTTAGACCTGCATCTCTGGGCAGGCTCAGAGATGCCTCAGCCTTTAGCTGCCTCAGTCAGCATCTGTACTCCCATTTAGGGTGAGCACTTTTGTGAGCCAGAAACCATTTCCCTATCACAAGCACAGGACTATAATCAGCTTCCCCTGTGCAAACTCACCTGTGGGATTTGGTAGCCCACAAAATGCAATTGCAACTCTGACCTTCTTCAAAAACTAAGCTAGAGCATAAATGACCAATGGCTTCTTTGTATTGATAGATAGTGATTAAAACACCCAATAGTGGACAACTCATTTCAGTACAGTTCTCTTCTGGAAGCATTTGAAGTTCTTACCGTTTACCTCCTGACACAGCCTCTTGGTACTAGAGGTGTGCTCCTATTCCTGTTCTGTCACTGTCCTCAAAGGTGCTGAACAAGTGTCTACATGGAAGCACAACTTCAAAGGAAAGTTGGGACCCTCCTCCTCCCTTTATCCAGAATATTTTTACAGCCTAGCCAAAATCATATTCCCTTAGAAGATAAAAGAAGTCTCCCACTTCCTAAGAAACCATGTGACTGATATTGAAAAGAAAGGACATCACCTCTACTCTTTACTGTTTTCTTAAGAGCACAAACCTCACTCAGTTTAGTGAAAGAAATGGTTCCAGCACATTTATTTGGAAGACCTGAGGGTCTGAACCTTTCCCGTAGCCTTTGCCATAGCCCTAAGGATGAGTTTAATGTTCACCACCATCCTTAGCACTTCATTGCTGACTGTGTGCAGCAGCATCAGATGCTCCCTGCTCTGATTGCTGCACCTCTGGGTACCTGATCTGGCTCTGAGTCTTTGCATCCTGGACTAGCCCTCCTCTAGGGACTGGAAGCCCCAAAGATAGGCATGGCAGAGCCTGGAGTTTAGGCACTGATATCTTTTTTTAGGTCAAGCCAAGAGCTGAAATTCCCTACATAGTGTTCATATATGGAGAAAATACTTCTCAAAATGCTAAGTATTTTCATATCTTATTTCTATATCCATGGGAGCTGAGGAACTACGGTACTTCACAGGAGGCACTCAGCTTTGCAGGATGGGGCTCTGAAGGAATCCATGCAGGAAGATTAAAATAGCACACTGCGAGTTGCTCCGTACTGGTCACTATTTCTTCCCCTCACATACAATGATAATTACCAACGCAATATCTTTTTACTGCTTTTTTATTAAACCCATACATTGTCTTTCTGCTAAAAATAAACACTAAATGCAGATCAATCAAGTTAATAGTGTCCTGATGTGCAAATGCTGCATGTTGAGCCGTGCGACTGGGATGGTGCCTGGGGCTGACACACACTTCACCCCATCCCGAAGGGCATCCCAAACGTGTGGCTAGCAAGGGATTGTCCCCGGGCTGCACCACGGGCTGCTCGATGGAGTACCCTGGAGGTGCTGGAGGCGTGAGGACTGCGAGGGCTGGAGGACGGAGAGGCGGCAGACGCGGAGCTGTGCGAGAGACAGCGGGAGCGCCCGGCAGTCCCGCGGCACCGGCAGCGCTGCCCGGGCCGGCGCCTCGCAGCCTCCATCAGAGAAGTGTTGCTGCCACCTCATGTCCTCTCGCAGTAGTGTTACCCCGAAGAGAAGGCACACCCTGCCGTCTAGGGGAGCAGGCTGGCATCTCCCCACGTTCTGCACTCGCAGCCCCAGCCTGGGTCCCGAAGGACACGAGCAAAGCCCGCGGGCTCCTGCCAGGTGGCCTCCAGGACTGCGTGCTTAGGAACACTGGAAAACTCGCCGTGACGGATCTTTTAGCAAAGCACATCACTTCCACCTTTTGTGCAGAGATAGTCATCTTGAGCAGGGCCTTAATTCGACGTAGCACACTGTTCCCAAAAAGCTTTTCCTTGGAAGGCAACATTTTAATTTTGAACAGACAGCCTGTCCCAGAGGTGATGCATTTTAACTGGCTTCTTTAAAATTCACACCTTCTGTTAACCTAGATTCCACTTGGGTGAGTTTTACTCTGCCAGGAAAGGTGGGACTCAGTGTAGAGCCTGGTCTCATTCTTGACACAAGGAACAGGATGCAGGAGCAAGAGCCCTCCACCCTCTTTGTGTATTCTCTAACTGCCATTTCCTTTTGTTCCCCAAACCCCTTTCCACTCTCAATCTCAGGCTTAATTAGAACAGCTCTAATGAACATGGACCGAGAAGCAAAAGAATATTACGAAGTGATTATCCAAGCCAAGGATATGGGTGGACAGCTGGGAGGATTAGCTGGAACAACCACAGTCAACATCACCCTCTCTGATGTCAACGACAATCCACCCAGATTCCCACAGAGTGAGTATCCGTGGTGCCAGGACAGGCAAAAAGGGGTGGCTGAGTTAAATGTCTGCTGTTTGCTCTCATGACAGCCGTTTTCAAACTCAGGATAGTGACAACTAGAGATGGGCAGAATTTCAGAGTCAATACAGAACTCTCAGACAGAAAAATGTCAAAAGGAATTATTCAACACCTTGCCTTTCAGGAAAGGTTTCTGACCCCTAAAATTATCAAAAACAACATTTTTTTTAAAGGATGGGAAATTAATTTACAGAAAAAGACAGAAAGGAGCACTTTTGTGTTTAGACTGCTCAAGGCCATTGCCTTTGGCTACTAACTGCTGCCCTGATTGTCTTTTCATCCTATCTCCAGAGGATGTCTCTCAAATCAGGGACATGTGGTGGTGCTGGAAGTTGAAAGATAATTCATTCAACACTCCAGCCAGGCCGCAGCAGGGGAGTGTCTGGGAGCTGTGCTGCCAGTGTGGAGTGGGTTGTCATACAGGCTGTTCTCCAGGAAAGGTTCATCTAAACCTTGGCAATACACAGTTAAACCCTAAGATACCTAACAGCCATAGTTAATGGAATGCAAAAATAGGCAATGCCACTCTTCTCCACTCAGAAACATTGCTTTGTATTTACAAAAGTGAACTTCAAAACAAGATTTGCAATATTTTGCTCTTTGTTTATAAGATTTTTTTTATCATATTTATTTACATAATTCTATATTGCCATTAAAAATTTGAAAGCAGCTTTTCAGTTTTGATTGGACTAAATCTTTCAAGGGATATAATTTGGGTTTTTTTAAAGAAAACTGATTCTTTTAGTGGTGTAAATCAATCTCAAGCCATTTTGGTTTTGATGTTTTTTTCATTCAGCTGAGTAATGCAAATTCCCACAGTTCTTTTTGTTGGTATTCTTCTTCTCCATCTGTTTCTGCATGTTGCACTGCTAAATCAAAGTGTTCCACTAAGATCAGCAAGAAATCACAACTTCCACTTTTCTTCTTCTGTTAGAGCAACTTGATGAGCACACCATTGTCAATTGTGTTTTGAAAGTGGCATGAATTGCAACTGATATCAAACTCTTGATTAAGAAAAATGACAATTCATCAAACCTCATCCTTGGTGTTATTCTGCCTTGTAAAGCTTTATAGTTGGTGGAGTCAACAGAGAGGGTGCAGCAAGGAAGGTTTGAAAATAAAGTATGATGCCAGAGAAGTATTTTAGGTACAACATTTATATTTTCAAAATACACTTTTAAAATAGCAGGTTGTTCTTTCCCCAGGCTTGCTGCTAAGCAAATTAGCAATGCAACAAATGTTCTCAAGACAGTATTTGTAGGGAGAGGTGATACATTTCAATAGAGTAACTGGTAAATTTGAAAGAAACAGGTAAGCTCCTGAGCTTTCTTCAGGGCTGAAAAGAAGTTTGTAGAGACTTGAGAAAGGATCTGTGGTGCTCAAAACTTATATTTATTCCTGTTATACAAACTGATATAATAAAAAGATGCCTGTCCTATTACACCTGTTCTATATCCTGCTTTATATCATGGCTGTAACAGCACTGGTGTTAATTGCCCTATTTTTCTAGTTGAATTTCCTATTTTCAGGTGTATTTCTGTTTTAAAAAGGACCCATTCAAAAAACCTGTTCATACAACAGACACCTAAATAAACTTTCTCAGGAATTTAGCTGGGCTGTGACTTTTTAAAGGAAATCACACAGCTGTCACAGCTTTGGAACAGGTATTACAGACTCTGCAGGCCATGCAGTGTTGTGGCCTCCCTGATCCACTCTTTGCATTGCTGTGCAGTTTCTGGTTCCTCTTCACAGCCTGTTTTTTCTCCTGTCTTCCTCTGTGCCACTTGTGCCAGAGCATTATCAGATGAGTGTGCTGGAGTCTGCTCCTGTCAGCTCCACCGTGGGCCGTGTGGTTGCTAAAGACCTGGACGAAGGCATTAATGCGGAGATGAAATACAGCCTTGTGGATGGAGATGGACTGGATGTCTTTGATATTAACACTGATCCTAATTACCAAGTTGGCATCATCACTGTGAGGAAGGTAAAAAAGTTTCCTTTTTATAGTAATTTATATGGCTAACAGTCCTGGTTACATTTTATGTGTGGAATATTCCCTTACGCCTGCAGTAACTTGGTTCCCATTACATGATAGTAGCCCCTTTCCAGCTGTAAAACACAATTTCTTTAACATTTATTGCCAAAATATGAAAGTAGACTCCCTTCCTAGGAGCAACTTTTATAAAGTGGGGACAGTATTAGCATAAACATGTCTTTTCCCACCAAAGCAATGTTCCAATTCCCTATTTATCTACTTAAATATTCTCTATAGCTTAATTATCCTACAATGCAAGAAATTAGATCAATATTTGCATTTGAACTGTACATATTTTTCACTCTGGTGTTCCACAAACAATAATAAAGCATGCCTCAGAATTATTTATAAACCAATAAAACTGAGGCAGTGTTGTTTTTTTTTTAATTGCTGCTTGAAGATCCATAAATGCTAATTAGGCTAGAAGAAGCTGTCTCTAAAATGGCAGCTGTGAAACTGCTGGTACTCTGTACCACAGGCTATGCAGGAAGGCATTGAGTATTTTGCTTAGGCTCCCTGCTATAGGAGATTTATTCTACAATCTTACATAAATGTTAGAAGTTCAACTCTGTTTCTAGGTTATGAAATTGTAACCATATTTCTGCCTAAGCATATCTAGTGTACTAATAAGGAAGTACAGTTTCCATTTAAATAGCCTAAATTGTGCACTAAAATGGAAAAATACAGGGAAGAGCTTTGACCTTGCAGGTCTCTATGCCCTGCAGCAAAGCATTTAAACATGTATTTATGGTCACCTCTTCCTGGCTCTTCTTTATGTATATTAGTCCCTAAAGTTAAGCATATCTTCTGGAATGAAATAGATGGTGAATGCAAACTCTAATGTAATTTTCCACTCATTTATCAATGAAAGAAAATAGTTTCTTTGAAGTAAATGTGTCAATAAACTTGACTTTTGTTATTATGAATACAGTTTTGCTACATGTTCATGTATGCCAGGAGGAGTTATAAAATGTATGGTATCAATCATACTAGATGTGTACTGGCATCAAATACATATTGCTCAATCCACCTACTGTACATAAACATTTGTAACATTTTATGTATTTCTGTAGCTATATGTAATGCTGTGATTATCAATAGCCAAACACTGGGAAAGTTGTCCTTTGGATCCACTCAAGAAACAAAAAAACCTCAACTGGTGTTGATACAAAAGGATATGAGATACAAAAACAGAGCCCTGTCCTGTCCTGCCTTCCTCCCCTGACGTTGCCTGATCAACCACTTTCTCACGGTGGGTCTTGCTAAATTCCCCCCTGCATGGTGCACCTCTCAGTGCCTGTGTCAGCACTGGCAGAGGGAGGACAAGGATGAGGAGTGCTTTCCATGGGCTGCCTCTCCTCTTGGCTGTGTTTTACAACATGCTCAGTTCACAGGAGAAGGCGACCTGCTTGCCCTCGCTATGGCACCAGCATTGGGAAGAGGTTTGAATGCACCCATGGGAGACAAATCTGATGAGGAGGAGAGTGATGTTGAGGCATTAGCACAGGAGAGAAACAGGACAGAAAGTCATCTTTGACAATGAAGGAGTCCAAGGCAAACAGGAGCATCAAAAATGTGATGCTCTAGCACACTTGTTTGATTTTTCTCATTTTTCTAACTTGATCTAGGTGATTATGTGTTTTAACAATGTAATTGGTTTTTATAGCTGTTAAGTGTGTCTGTGGTTTAACTGCTTTTTTTATAACTTAGCTTTTTAGTGTACATGCAATGTTTCTCATGCAGTTTTCTTCACATGGGAAATCATTAAATATAATGGCTTCTTTCTTAGTATATGCTTAGGCACCTTTGCATTGTGCATTCCTTGCCAGATGGACAATAAGGGTTGCTTGGTCCTGTGAACATATCTTACTGCTATTTTTACAGCACATAAATATGCAAGTGGTAGACTATAATGACTCTGCAGCACGGGATATTACATTTGTAGACCTCACTGAATCCTTGCTGACAAGTGCTATCCCTGCAGTAGTCGCTGATGTACCAGGTGGAACTAAAGGCATCAGGAGCAGGTTTCAGATCACCTGTTTGTAGCTGCTGCCACAGACTGCACAGTTTGTGCTGTCTCACTCACTGTACAGCTTCTCCAGCAATACTGGACTGTCATGTCCCCAGCACAAGAAACCAATTCCCATTCCAGTCTTCATTCCTCTCTCCCATGTACTAAATGCTGAGTGATTTTCAGTTTTATGATTTCAAGAACCCCAGTCTTTAGTCAGGCATTCCTGTGCAGGACACCAGTACTGGTAATTTACTGTGAAAGCATGAGCTTTTGTATGTCACTGCAACATTACCACTTCTGAAGAAGGAAGCTGTTGCAGCAGCAGCAAAGTACTGAGGACTTGACTGAATTCAGGAGGTGTTTTGAGGCCCACAGTATATACTGCTGCCATGCCAGAGCATGGAAATCTTCTCCTGATGCTGCTAAAACACACACCTCATGGCTGCAGAACTGGCTGGCTGCATCATTGAGTATGGCAGGAAAGAAATGGGTTACGACTGCCAAAGGAGAACTTTACTGCTACAGTAATGATCTTTGCACTTTTGACTTCCAATTGCTTTAGCATCCTCCTTCTCTTCTGTTTTCCTGCCCATCTCCGTGCCTCAGCCTGGTGGTTGGTCTTCAGATAGAAAGAGCTGAATAGAAAAAAACAAAGGGATTGGATGGGAACAGCAGACATTTTACTGTAGTCTGAATGAACTGCTGCTGTGTGTGGTAATTCCACACATGATGCTCAAATCCCTGTGTACAAATAAAGCCACTCTTTTTGAAAGCTAGTCATGTAACAAAGAGGGGTATGCCCCACTTAGTGACCCTGACCTTCCTGGTACAAAATTTGTCTTGCTCAGAATCCCTGCAAGCTAAGGGAATTAATCTGTGCTGATTTTCAGCATCAAAATTCCCCAGATTATTCAAATAAAGGGTTGTGACCATGTAAGCACAGCGCAATTGCTTGCAACTTCTGACTGCAACTTGAGAAGTGTGGCTGTATCCTCTGCAAGCAGTACTTCATCTGGTGAAATTTTTTTTTATATTTTGGACTGATCCTTCCATACTGTTAGTCTGGTTTGTCAAATCCTTTCAGTTATGACTTACCAAGACTGGTAAGGAGCACATTAAATACGTAATTTTTCATTCAATTCTAAGGAGGTTTTGGATACACCTTATTTTCTTCAGGGATCTGTGAAAAGGAGATGGAAGGGAGATGAAAAATTTATTTATTGAGAGGTTCAGTATCAGCATTAATTACTTCTTTATCCATGTACACCAAATAAGTAGTTTTATCTAGATAAGAAAACAAATTCATGTAACTACTAACAGAAGAAGCTGGCCCCCTTTATCTATTGTCTCAGGAAAGAGAGAAAAGGGAAAAGGAGACCATTCTCACTCCCTGCTTCAAATAATACTTGATTATTTCATATTTCATATGAAGTGGAAGAGTTCCCACAGGAAGATATCAGGGGTACTTTATAATTAAACTGCTTTGAAGTCAAACTGTTCTCCAGGCAGGGAGCAGATTCAAATCCTAGCACTCGTCATACCTAGACTGTGAACCCGTGTTTAGGATACTTACTGAAAGGAGCAGGTGAAAAAACCTCACTTCTAGGAAGGATCGATTATGAATAAAAACTGGAACAAGAACTTGCAAGAGAGGCTGACCATATTCCCTGCTCCCACTGGAGCCCTATATCAGGTTGGGAGACAGGGCTTTTGGAGACAAGACTCCAGTGTCCTCAGGGAAAAAAAGAGGATGCTAACTGGGACCTTGATCTCCTGTGTGAGCATCAATGTTCCTGCCACTGGGCCCATTTTTGAGGAACCAACTATCTTACCTTATTTTCAGGTACTCCCATTACTGTTTCTTCATGTATTTTCCTCAGAGTGTCATGAAACAGCTTGTGTGAATCACAGTGCGATGGTGTGGTGGCTGCTTATATTTTCATTTTAGCAAGAAGAATGAAAGAATAAGTATTTTGAAGTGATTTGCAAGTATTTCTCCTGGTCTTTTCAGCTCAATCATCAAATTAAAGAAAGAAAAACTATACAGTGCCATTTTTAATACTACTGTTTTTGGTGCTTTGTCTGCATCTGCGAATATTTATCTTGGTTGCACTTACAATTAAAAGTAATAACGATATGACTCAGTGTGCCTAATCCTAGATATATTTTTTCTTCTCAGCCTTTGAGTTTTGAGAGCAAGAAAAGCTACACCTTGAAAGTAGAGGGTGCCAACCCTCACCTGGAAATGCGGTTCCTGAACCTGGGTCCCTTCCGTGACACCACCACCGTCCATATCAGTGTGGAGGATGTGGATGAGCCTCCTGTGTTTGAACCCAGCATCTACTTTGTGGAAGTGCCCGAGGATGTGGAGATTGGAACCACCATACAGATCATTTCTGCCAGGGACCCAGACGTGACCAACAACTCCATCAGGTCTGTCCTCTCTTTGTGGGTTGCTCCACAAGAACTCCTAATAGTGCGTCTGGTTGGTGGGGCAGTGATGGGCGAGGGGGATTCTCTCTCTTTCCAGCCAGTAGCAGTCATCAGTGGGTTTAGCAAACCAGACCTCACACATTGAGGGCTCTGTCAAAGCAATGCAGGAGCTCCCCCTGTTCTGTGGTATGGAGGAGTCAGCATCAAGCCTTGCAACAAGCTGGTCAGGCATGTCCTGATAGTGTACATTAAAAACAAACTCCAGGCTCTCTTGCCTTTGCTGGCACAAAACCTGACAGCATCCCTGAGAACTTGCTGCCATCCCAATGGGAAGGTGATGAACTTGCATGTCCTTTTTCCCCCTTCTGTTTCAAAGCTTGCCCTTGTCAACAGCTCAAATACACATCTACTTCTGGAGTAGATTGAATGCATGCTAATAAATATTCAAGAACTGCTAAATTATCTAGTGTCTGGTCAAAGAAGCAGAGCTAGATATTCCCGTAAGGCAGTGAGACAGTGAAAGGTGTATTTACAGCCACAGGAGCTTCATAGCTGCAACTCAGCAAGGAGCCAAAGGAGCAGATTTGTGTGATCACAGCATTCTTTTCCATAGTGGCTGCCAGCCACTGCCAGCCCCATTTATTAGAGGAGGCTGCTCTTGTCCAAGGCCAGCCCACACAGTAGTTTTCACAACCTGCAGAAGCAACTAGTGACTGGACATTGATTATCCCAGCAGGCTGGTTGCTCCTCTCTTCTGAGAGTTTTGGGTGTTGAGCTGCTGTTTGACTACCCATGCATCAGTCCAGCTTCTGAGGTGCCTGTGTTCAGGAACAATCCTGGGAAATACAGGAGGGAGTTGAAACATTGAATATTAGGAGTTTTTGAAGAAAGTGAAATCCAAATGAGCAATTCTGTGGGCTTCACCTAGGAGATCTGAGCAGACACAAAGCCTGTTCTTTTTAATGGTATTGCACTCTGTGTTGCTGGTCTAATTATTTTTTTCATCTCTGCTACCTTAATATACCTATCTTTTCTGCCTACATTATAAGGTTATCATACTTCTCATGACATTGTCTCAAATTCCTCAGCAAAACTATTATGCTGTCTGCATCACAATTGCATTACCCTAAACTTTCTTCCACTCGCATCCTATTTTGCTGATTACTGTCTAGCATTATCCAAACCCTGTAATGCAAACAGCTCTCTGCTAATCTGCTTAAAATAGTATAAGAATAATTCTGAGGACTATCAGAGGGTAGAATAGATCATTGTTATTTTTAATGGGGTTTTTCTTAGCTTTTTTCAGAGCTTTGCAGTGACTACCCTTGATGAAACAACCCTCTATAAAGCACAGAATCCATCAACAAAGATACATTAAAAAAAAAAAGGTTGTAAATATGCACAGACTCTTTTGTAAATCTGTTCCTTGGCAACTTCCTTCCTCTTTTCTCCCCACCTTCCTCCTTTTCCACTGCCCTTTCTTCCCTCATTCCTTCCCTCCTTTTTGCCCCACAGCTTTTACTTACAAATGTAAATGATTGAGTAAAGAAACAGATGAAAAAAATAAGAATAAATACAATTTTTAATGCTATCTAAAATGCAGATATTAAGAATTAGTTCTTGCCTCTCTTGTGGTCTCCTCCATTCATTCCAGTTCAGTGCAGTATCAGTCTGGCAAAGTTTTAGGTTTGCACTGATTTCAGTTTGCACAGGGCAAGGCAAGATAAGAAAGACAATAATCCCAGATACATACTTTGTTGCACAAGCTGAAACCCATCTGAAATTTAAACTGTGATCTTGCTCAAATCCTCATTTTCCCAGCATACAGTACCTGGCTCCCACACTGTGAAATTCTGATGGCTGGAAATATGCCATGATTGTTGTTAAATTATTCAGGAAGATTATCTAAATAGTACAGTGGAAACAAGTATGCAGGAGTAGGTACTATTAACAAGAGAACTTAGCTGGACAATCTAGAAAAAGATCTACCTGTGCCTCTTGACACCGGTGATTAATTCTGCACCACTAATCACAAGGCTATATTCAATTTCAGATACTCATTGGCCTTAAACTGTCAGAGAGAAATTCTTTTTATAGCCCTCATACAAGAATAATTATACCAAAATGTAGGAACACTCATGCTTATTTCCTAAATAAATCAAATGCCTGAGAAATCTCTTTATTTAAGAAGAGATAGGAAGGAAAGGGATACAAACCTGCCATCTCTTCCTCTTCGATTGTTTTGAAAAGGAGTGTAAAAGAATTTCCCAACAACGTATCTCAATAGTGTTTTATATGCTGGTTTAATAAGTCCCTATATAAAGATAAGGCTGTCATGCTTGTTCCAGTGAATGCATTCATGCTGAAAGGAGAAAATTCAGAAGAATGAGCCCTGTTCAGTGTCTGTTGACTAATGCTTTCAATTCCCATCCACTCTGATGAAAGAACCAACAAAAAGGACAGTAACTCTGGGCTCTGTTCTAGGCTGTGACATTTACCTAGGTCCATGTGTGGCTTTGGCCAAAGTATCCCTTACCACACTAACAGTTAGATGGGAAGGCAACTTGCACAAAGTGCCTTTAAGAGCAAGGTAATGCCTACAAAGGGTACTGAGTATTTTACACACCCTGTGAACTCATCTCTCTGACCGAGTACTGCAGTGACATCTGTCAATCAGCTGCCTCCCTGCCCAGGTTTTCTGGCCTGCAGGCACCACCACAATTCCCCATTCACAGGTGCAAGAAGATGGTTCCCAGCACTAAACTGACATGACATTGGTCAGGCAGGTTCAGTAATTAGGATGAATCAACCTCACAGAAGGGAGCTGTTTTTCTGACTGGATGCTGTGAGAAAGCCACCCATCATCCCCCTTGTACTGACACAGCTCAATCAGTAGCATGCTGCAGAATGCAGGTGGAGTTTATTCCCCTGAAGGAGGAGAGAATACAGAAGAGCAAGGAAGGGAATGGTTCCTCCTCATCAGCCTAGGTGCTCAGAGAGGGAGCTGATCTGAAGCAATTTTCATCCTGTCTAAATTTGCCTAGGGACAGGGCATAATTATTTCTCTTAGAAAAAGAAATGACACTCCTCACTAGCAGATTCTCTTTGTAAAGCAGATGTTCCTGGGCTGATCTGTGCCTTACTTTGAGGCTTCTTCCTCTAAATTTTCCTGTCTTCCAGCTCTATTCAGGTAGTGCTCACCATTAAATGCCATTAGCCACATGAACTTTTTCCACCATCTCACTCTGGACCTATGCAAGTCGAAGAAACACATAACTAGGTTTTGGAAGAATGTGGATCTTCTGTGTATGACACTATCCCCACTGCTGGGATACTTTGTTGTCTGTAACACATGGTTTTCACAAGGATTACATAATATTTTTAATATGTGCTCTTACAGATACTCGATTGACAGAAGCAGTGATCCAGGACGGTTCTTTTATGTCGACATAACATCAGGAGCACTGATGACTGCAAGACCTCTTGACCGGGAGGACATTTCTTGGCACAACATCACTGTATTGGCCATGGAGCTGAGTAAGGAGAATGCAGACTGTACATAGATTAAATAGATACAGTAGACAAAGCAGGCTGAGAGACCTGAATTCAGCAGTTCACATATTGTTATGCATTGAGTGGGAAGGCGTATTAAGTGAATTGCTCTTCTGACATCAACAAGCGAATACTGCATTTGATTTATCTTTTTTGTGCTCATTTTCACAGGGTGGTGGGAGGCATAGAGGATGGCAATTAAATGCAGAGTCCTTCTTTTTCAATTCATTAGCATGCCAGGGATTTATTTAAAACTCTTCCTGATGCGCTTCTGGCAGAGTCCTCTCACTTCAGAAGGGCTGAGCAGCTAAAGCAGATACTGCAAAGGCTGCACAGCTGCTAGAGCTACCAGTCCTACCTGGGAGGATTGAGTGGCACAGGGGCTGGTAGGCAGCAGTGATCCTACACTGCTAGGTCACTAGTTGAAATCTGCTCCGGTTCAGCAGCAAGTAAATGACATCGCCATCTGCTTGCTACATAAATAATTTGGGCCAGAGTGCTTTGGGATCTTTGAGTACACTGAACTCGTTATGCTTTCGGGTTTTACAATGAGCTAAAACTCAGCTCAGGATTCATCTGTGCCGGGTATTTTTCAAGGCTATGAGAACAAGGAAATGGTCATTTCAGTATGAAAAATTTAGCTTAGTTTGAAATACTCACAGATGTGAGCTTCATAATGGAGCTTGGGATGTATAAGCAAATAAAAAGTTCACCTAGTGGTCGTCTGAAATCTCTTTGGTTCACATAGCTTTTGCTCAGGACCTCAGTTCATCTGTGAGGGCCAGCAGCTTTTTGGCAGCTTGGTGCCAATATGTGAGTCATTCCTCGTGTCTCAGAGAGCTTCCTGCACATCCAAGCTGTGCCAGAGCTATGGGGCACTTTGAGAGGAACAAAGTTTCAACAAGCTTGCTCAAAATGCAATCGGCCAGCTTGAAAGCAGAGGGAATATTTCACAAAAGTTGGAGTGACTCTGCCACATATTTGCAGGCTGTTCCAGCACGTGATGCCTTTCTGTGCCCTTTTAAGTAGTGAGAGGAGTTGGTGAGACAATGGGATTTCACCCCCATCTGTTTTGACACCACTTTTATTTTCAGCCACCAATGGCCATTGCAATTCCTTGAGTCTCTAAAAGCTGCCCCTGTAGCAGCACTTGAGGGTGTGAGCAATATGAAAGCATGTCTTCCTTTGGTTCCCTTTCCATCAATCCTCTGTCAGTTTTGCTCTGAACATGTGCAGCACAATATTTTAATTTAGTGAATAGTTTCAAAAATGTCATAGCTGTGCAGTCCTGAATAAAGCCCCTAATGCTAAAGGTTAGATCAATATTACTAAGAGTGTAAATGTAGTTATTCATTGCTACAACAACAGGTGTGTTAGCAAGATGTATGTATGCATATGTGGGAAGCTGAAGGATTACATTACAAACTAGGGAGAAACAACATAGTTTGAGTAGTATCTCATGACACAATGTGACACGTTATGGAATACAGTACATTGAACATTTAAGAACATTCTGAAGTTTATGAAAACTCTCTATTGTTTATATGAGTATATAATTTCTTGCTATAAATGGAGATATATTTGGAGATAAACATACAAAGTACTACAGCTAAAAAGTAGATGAGAATACTAATTTTAAAGAATTTTCTGGATTGTTGCACCTCTTCTGATCCCTTAATATCTTTTTTCTTTCAGATCAATTTCATTTTATCATTAAATATGGGGGGGTGGGAAAGATGATTTGGGACAGACAAGCATAGTAAGAAAAACAAATTATTCTGTAGCCACTTAGTTTGGAATTTGTGAAGATATGTGAAATGATGTACGGATTTACTGGCAAAGAAAGCTAATGAACCAGTGTGACAGAAACATCACAAATGATGTCATGCAGAATGTAAAATTTTCATTGCAATTTTAAGCTTCACTGAAAGCTTTTCTCTACAATTTCATGTGTTATTACATTTTAAACCCCTTTGTACAAAGTATCAAAGACTTGACACTATTTTTGAGTTCAACGAACATAAATTCAGAGCAAAAGCATATCTGAACTGGAGAACTGCCATTTTTAACAAGTTCTAAATAACAAGTCTACCATTAAAACAGTACCTTCCTAATTCATGCCTCTAGCAGGGAGGCTCAGCAAAAAGTATTGCCCAGTTGAAGGGCAATAAAAAAAAATAAGGGGCATTGTCTAAAACTTTGCTGTAGAAATAGTTCATTGGACTGAACCGGGCTGAAGGCTTTTACAGAATTTGTTTGTTTGTAAAATATGTGATTAGATGGGAAGCCAGGCTAGACAGAGAGTGGCATTTGCAGCTTCACTCTGAGTCACACAATACCCAAGTCACCACAGTTCCCAATGGGAAAATATGATTTAACACAAACTCGTAGTGGAAAACCTACTTTACCTCTTGAGCAGAGTGAGGAGCAGCCTCTTCCCATATATTGCCTTTCTTTACATTATACCTTCTTCTTCCAGATAACCCCTCACAGGTGGGCAGTGTCTCTGTGACTGTGAAAGTCCTGGATGTGAATGATAACGCACCAGAGTTTGCAAGATTTTATGAAGCTTTTGTTTGTGAAAATGCCAAAGCAGGCCAGGTGAGAAATGCTTGTAACACCAGGGGCTGGGAAGGGGATGCTGTCCTACATGGAGGCAGCATGCCAGAAAGGGTGAGTGTTGGAAAGAGGGCTCAGCTACCCACATGTTTCATCTGAACTCTTATCGGTGGCCGTCTGTGCTTCATTCCAAAGGCAAACGTCACGCTGGAAGGGGCATCATATGTAGCACCTCTTTTGTTTCTCCCACATCTCTTTTATTTCTTCCACAGTAGATTCTAGGTTCACTGCACAATACATTTCATAGCTGAAATAAAGCCTTCCCTTAGGCATGTGCCAGCAGGCAAAAGCCCAGTGTGTCCTGTAGCAGCATCAAAGGGAGGAGAAGCGTTATGAGAAGTGCCACGGAATCAGCCCAGGCCAGGTGTGACAGACAAGACTTACTATTAAATGTTTTAAGAGCCTTAAGCACATCTGGACTTACGGGAGTTGGACATAACTTACTACATCAGATTCAAAGGGGTGCTAAGCAGCATATGTTCTGCTGTTAACTGGAGATGACAGAGAGTCAAAAGCAACTCTGGACTTCCAGTTCCACACACTCTAATCCAGCACCTTCAAGCAAGCAGCAAAGACTCGTTGCTCCTCTCCCTTCTGAAACCCCATCAAACTTGAACAAGGTCACCAGTGCCAGAGATGGACATGAGCTCCCCCTCACTGGACCTACTGCAAGCTCTGCTGCTGATCATTTGTGGGGAGCCACCTCTTGCTCCACCAGCAGGGTCCACGGTGGGGACTGGTGCCTCCTAAAGCAAAGGTGTCTAGCATAGTTTAAACATACAGACACACCTCTCATGATCAGTGAAGGAGACATTATGCAAGTAATGTCCCTGTGTGTTTGCTGAAGCTTTTCGTAGCTGTGTGAAGCAGAGTGAAATAGCTGCTCACTGCTGGGGTAACTGTCCTTACAACTATCAGATACAGGATATTTTCATCTCACCAATTTACAGAGGTTCTTAATAATATAGGCAATAGAAATAATTGCCTAGACCTTTTTTCCTGATTTTGAAGGGTGAGTGTCCTAAGTAATAAGCTTTCTGAGTTCATTATTATTATAAATGCTAATTTGGACTACTTTCTTCAGCAGAGAATGCTAAATTCTATTGCCACATTTTAAAAAGTTCTGAAATCAACTTTAAGGTGGTGAATAAGACTTCATGAGTTTGATATTTGCCTTTGAATCCCAAAATAACTTTCAAGTTTAAAAATCCAGGTGAAGATTTATTCCTTGTCCAAAAAGATGCCAGAATGTTTATTCAGACAGAGCTCATTGTGCTTCAAGCCATTAGACCTACTTTACAAAGCCTGTATAAGTGAAGTAACCAATCTCTTTCTGGATTTAGCATCATCTTAGTTTCTTTAGTTTGGTGTTATTTATTGCATATGCAGAGTTTCTGCATGGTTGGCTTTTCTCTCTTTTCCACTGACATCTTGGGAAGAATTTTATTGATTTAAAACTAAAAGAGTGGCAAAATAATCAGCCTGAAGTCCTTTTCTACCTGCATAATGAAGCTGAAAGTAAGTATGGGCTTTCTTACAAGCTCTTTAATGCACAATGAATCTTGTGAAAAACCTGGGCCCCCAAAAGACAAAAAGAAATGTGCAACAGAAGATAGGGATACATGAGAGGAAAGCATCTGTTATGTGAAGCAAACTGAATATCCTCCTTTGTTTAAAAGTGATGTGCATGACCACAGCAAAATAGATGATGCCTGCAAGGTTTTGAGTCTCTTCTTGAGAGAAGATTATAACCTCTGGATGACAATTTTATTCAAATGCTCCTGTTGGTTATATTTATGAATATAAAATATATGTTGTCTGTTTGATTGTTTGCTTCTATTATAAATATTTTGCTTCTCACCTGTTTCTACTTTTCTCTTGTGTTCTGTAGCTGATCCAGACAGTGAGTGCCATCGACAGGGATGACCCACAGGAGGGTCAGCACTTCTACTATAGCCTGGCTCCAGAGGCAGCCAACAACCCCAACTTTACTCTAAGGGACAATCAAGGTAATCAGAGTGGACACAGACAGTTAGCTACTCTAATTTCTAATTCCTGAATTGGACTTGAGAAGCTGTGACTTACAGTGGGTGATAAGACTGCCATTTCAAATAATACCAAGTGACACCTGCTCCTTAAAGGCAGTAATAAAATGACATATTACTTAATACACTTGAAGGTTATATGATATTTTCTTCTCTATAAATATTCTATAGCAATAGGCCCCTTTTTCAAGGAAATGTGCCAGTGTTTTGTGCAAATTCTGGTCTTTTGGTCAGGCTGCAGGCATCTCGGATTATTGGAGTGGAAATTGCATTTGCTCAAAAGGAGATGCTTAAAGGTAGGATAGTAACTGGAACTAGAAGACAAATCTGAAGGGAATTACATTGCTCTTTTTTTGTACTCTTCATGTTTTGTCCCAGGCACAGAAAAAGGGAAGGTTTTTTTGCTGTTCCAGTCTTTTCCCCCAAGCACCTTTTTCTTCCTCCTTGCATATCCTCATTTCCCCAGAGAACAGAGGAAAGTAGGAAGGACTTGCAGAGCCTTAGGGGGGTAACTTGGTGTACAGCTAAAGGTCTGTGTAAGATGACCTAAGTAGAAACTGAAACACCAGTGGGAAGACTCATGGCAAATCACTGGCATTTGAACATTTTAACCAGTGGAATTGGATTCTTTTGGGAGAACTTTAGTGGTTTAGGAGCCTGCAGGAAAATCCTGCCATAGCAGGCCTTTGCATGACTGCTGTTAATAGATTATCTCCATGGGCAGACAAGGGTGCTAAAATCATGTCAACACACCAGCCTTCATTAGGAAAGAGGGATGACCTTGAGTGACCTGGTGCAGAGCTTTGAAAGTCAGTGTTGAGGGGCAGGGTTTCAGTAGGAGTTTAGTGTGTAAAGTACCACAAATCAGCAAGTGATTCCAGAATAAATGGGGAGAAAGACTGGACACCTGCAGCATCCATGGCCATCCTTCGAGCCTACCCTTGCTCCCACACATGCCTACTTGTCACACTCACTTCCATAAGTCCCTATCCAGGCATATCAAAGAGCAACATAGAAGCTTATAAAGAAGCTCATGCCTTCACTAACCAAACATGTCTTAAAACATGCTACTTGCAGTGTCTGGAGCCCTCCTCAACAGCATGATAATGCTCTTTCATCCCAAAAACATTTTTTTGTATAGTGTCCCTGAAGCCTCCCCACACAATTTCTTGCATTTTTATCCCCTTCTTTCTCTTGTTGTCCCTTTTATTTTCGAGTATATATTGCCAAAATAAATGAACAAATATAACACAAGTATTGCTAAAGCATTTGGCAAACCAAGCTCATTTCATCCTCAAGGCATTGTTCTAAAAAAAGAAACTCACAGAATTCCCAGCATCAGATGCACTTTTTCTGTCTAAGGCCACACTTGCAATAATTTATAGTGACAGCAGTGACTGAATGGCTGTGCCTCCCACTCTCTATAAAATACCAGTCTTCCATACATATATATACATCTCACAAGAAGCTTAGGGTACTATTAGTTACTAGTTTGAAATAAAAATATTAAGTATAAAAAAACTGACTATTTGAAATATCCACATTTTGGTCACCATAGTATAAGAAGCACATTAAGCTATTAGAGAGTGTACAAAGGAGGGCGATGAGGATGGTGAAGGGTTTGGAGGAGGAGCTCTGTGGGGTGCAGCTGAGGTCACTTGATCTATTCAGCCTGGATGAGATTGAGGGGAGGTCTCATCACAGTCTATAATTTCCTTGTGAGAGGAAGCAGAGGGGCAGTTACTGATCTCTTCTCTCTGGTTACCATTGACAGGACTCGACAAAACAGCATGAAACTGAGTCAGGGAAGGTTTAATTTAGATATGAGGAAGAGGTTTTTAACCCAGAGGGTGGTTGAGCACTGGAAAGGCTCTCCATGGCAGTGGTCACAGCACCAAACCTGTCTCAGTGCAAGAAGCATTTGGGCAAAGCTCTCAGGCACATGCTCTGACTCTTGGGATGTCCTATGCAGGGCCAGGAGTTGGACTCAATGATTCCGATGGGTCTCCTACAACTCAGCATATTCTATGATTCTATGATTAAGGGTTTATTTACTGCCTCAGCAATTTGGAGTGCAGTACCCATTTCAGTAAAAGTAATTTATATGTGTATTTTCATCTAGGGGCCACTGAGAACTATATAAATCATATAACTTAGGCACAGAGGGGGTAGCTACACTGTTTGTCACAGGATGGCTAGACAAGAAACAGAACACACTTTGCTAGTCACAGCCTGTGCCCATAAACACGAGACAGGAATGCTTCCCAGGCTGTGGGAAGGCACTGCTAAGATTAGCAATTGTGCTGATTACTTGGTTGTCCAATATAGCAATAACAGAAACTGCAAGACATGTAGCCTTCTTGGCAACAATTAAAACCTTGATTTATACTGAGCAACAGACAGACCACAGTTTGCATTCTGATGAGCTGCTTTACATATTTTTTTGGCCCTTGTAATTTTAGTCTCTGTGAACTTCTTCAGTCTATTCATTCTTTGAATATCTTCAGCAGACAGAGAAATCCCATTGTTCTCCTTTATAGATGGGGATCTGGGGCAAGAAGAAATTAAGCTGCTTACACGCCAGGTTCTCTTTGAGTTCAGTAAAATGAGTGAGAGATATACATGTTAAGTAGCTGCAATGATCTGGGCACAAATGGCTTCTCAAGGCCTTAAAGGATATATGTGATGAAGCAGGGAGCTGAGCTGGAGTCTCCCATCTCTTTGGTGTCTGCTGTAGGGCATTGGCAAGCCATCTTCCCCTACTTCTAAGTCCATGTGAGACTATGCTGGAAAAAAAGTTAGAAAGAGAGGTTTGCTGTAAGACTGAACAACAAAATAAGCTTACTGCATTTCCAGATTACACTCTGAGCTGATCTTCTGTTGAACCTTAATCACGGCCCTCCATCTTTGGGAACCAGAAACTGTTGAAGAGAGAAGCCTTTTTTAATGGGTGCAGGATCAGGTCATACCCCCACCAGGCCTGTCATTGAAAGCCTCTGGCAATCCTCCACATTGCAATTAAATTTGTCCTAGGGAAATTTTTAGCTATTTCTGCCTTCCCTAAAACTATGGTCTATTTCACACACATAAGCAGTGAGTTGAAAATCCTCAAGAAAAGGTGTGGCTCTTTCCCCAACCCAGTGGTGTCTAAATTGCCTGCTTCCTTGTGCTCTTTCTCACACTCCTGGTGAAATATTTCTTTACATTATTCCTAACTCTTCATAATTATTACAAAGAGAATTTTCAGGACAAGCATCCCCAGTTCTTCTGCAGGTGCATGCAGAAAGAAACCAAGCCTTTTTTGTGAGAAGAGCAGTGGTTAGCTCTGATCTCAAGGTTGGTATCTACATGGTGGTTAATTCCCCTGACCTCTCCAGAGAGGTACATCGCTTCCAGTGAGGGAGAAAACTGCAGGAAGATGGTGCTCCATGGCTTATTCTCACAACCACATGAAAATACCAGCCTGCATGCCTGTGGGAAGTTCAGTTTTCACACAAATGTGGAACAAGCCATGCTGCAATTCTCAGCATCTCTGCTCAGTGTTGGATCAAAGTGCTGTCATCCAGCACTCTACAAGCCAAAGGTGCTGTACTGGAATCTGTGAGGAAAAATATTATGCATTCTTATCATGCCTGTTTAGGGGTTTTTTTAATTTAATGGGGCTTTCATGTCCTCACAAGCCCTCTTCTCTTGATGACTGGGGCTTAGCGGAAATCAAATTTGGAAGAAAATTGTGTATTCCAGTTTCTGCTATGCTGCATCACATTCCAGCATATCCTTCGCACTGCATTAGCACATTAAATCACATTGGCTTTTGATGAGTCACACAACGAGCTTTGGCACCAATGTATTTCAGTTGCAGAGTAACAGGTAGAACAATTCTTTAGGGATGATTTGGATGCCTGCCTAGTACAAAGCAAAACGAAGCAAAAGGCCCAAAATGTAATGCTGAGAGTTACAAAGAGAATTTAATCACCAAGAACATGTAAGACCTGGGTGATATGGTCAGTGTATAACAGCAGAAAGTATATATACATATATGTCTTTCAATATTAGATTATAGAAACTTGGTTTTGGCCTGAAAAAAGAATGATTAGAAACCCTTGGAATCTCTCACTAGCTGATTTTGCACAGCTTCTGTCAAGTTCGCTGCCTGTGACTTCTTTTACAGACAAAGTATGACCAACTCAGAATAATTAATCTGTTTTCCCCTCACAAAGAGCAATTTTACATGAAATGAAGGTTTGCTGTCACTTGTATAGAATTTGTGACTTCTATTGTAAGTCAGTTTAAAGAGAGAGAATCTTTCACCCAGGAAAAACAAACAAATTACTACAGTTAGGATGACTCAAGTATTTTCATTGACACAGCATAAATGCAGGCACTTTACCATTTTCTGCCCTTTGGGCTGCTTTTCCTCATGCTAAAACTGGCCCAGTGATGAAAAGATGTGGCATTAATAGCTGGGAAGCACACATAGAGGGCACATAAACAGCCAAGGGAGAGAAAGCACTTGGATGTGCCCCAGGAGAGAGAAGTGAAAGGTTTGAGCAGGCAAGGGCTCCTGTCCACACCACTCCCCTTGCCCAGGAGCCACGGGAGGCACAGGGTACTGCCCTCTGATGGGTTTTGAAACACATTCCTGAATCATAGAATCGTTTAGGTTGGAAAAGACCTCCAAAATCATTGAGTCCCACTTTGAATCTAACACTGCCAAGTCCACCACTAAACCATGGCCCTAAGTGCCCCATCTACACATCTCTTGAATGTCTCCAGGGCTCAACCACTTCCCTGGACAGTCTTTTCCAATGCCTGGCTATCCATTCAGTGAAGAAATTTCTCCTAATATCCCAGGCTCCCCTGGCACAATTTGAGGTCATTTCCTCTTGTCATATTGTTTGTTACTAGAAAGAGACTTACCTATGTCTGTCCATACCCACTGCACATATTCAGAGCTGCATGGTAAATCAGTAAACACTGACACATAATCAGTTTTAAGCAACTTTGGGATTTCATCTTGCACCTGGTGGTTTCTCCTCAAAGCTCCAGCTCTTGGGATCACATGATTTAATAAGACACTACAATTTCACTATATATGCAAGCAGACATGCAGCACACTTCAGAATTTCATGTTTTCAGAGTAAAAACTTGTAATGTCATTGGCATGCAAGAAAAAAGACCCTGAGATTCTTTTTAAAAACATGTCACAAATTTACGATAATCTCACAAACTGTGGAACCCGACATCTCAATACCTATGTGTGACTGTACTCTCTAATGCCATAAGATTTGCAGCACAGAGTAATTTGGAGCATAGTTTAAGTCTAGGAGACAAGTCTAGTGGGTCTAGCTTCAGTTTGTATTCTGTAGTTAGCTGTATATGATGCTCCTGATTGTACTTCTAAAAGCCGTCAAATCATTTCTGGTGTCCAAACTACAGTAGATAATACAGTTGAATTTATCTGCATACAACCTGAGTCTCTACGCTGAAAAAATTCACCCAAGATTTAAATTTTAGCAGTGAATGGACAGAGAAATAATAAGGAAATGGAACATTTCTATGTTAATATTTTAGGTTTTTTCACAGTCTATGTGTGATCAGAAGGTTTCTTGCCATTCCAGGCAGCAGTCCCATTGTGCCAATCCACCTGGGAACAGCTGATCAGCAGCCTGCATTTTCAAGCATAGAAAATGTACATTGGTTACAACCTGGAGATGCAGATGGCCAGGCTGTGTGACCTCTTTTGAACCAAGGGAACAGGAAACAAAACTAAGTAGTAAAAGAAACTGCATGAAGATCACCTCCAAAAAAATGCCACAGTATCAGTGTGTAGAATCAGGGCTTGTAGGTCTGTCAAAGAGAAAAAGTACTGGTATTCCGCATTTCTCTTTGCTGGCCCAAGCCCTGCAGACATGTTTGTAAGAAAGGAGAATTTTCATGCAAGTTCCTTTAGACTCCTTGGTGAGCCAGATCAGATAGGAGACATTCAGTCTTGCACTTTCCAAAAGTCTCTGAGGCCAAAAGGCTTAAAAGTCAGCACTGACAAAATCAACACTCATCTCCAAAGAGTTATACTTTGGCATCGTGAGATGAGAATTGAAAACTTCCTGAATTATTTCTAATTCAGAAACTTTCTTTCTAATTAGGAAACTTGGTGCACAGTCTGAGGAATTTGAGGGAGGAGGTAGACAGGAATTCAAATGACACTGGTAAATTTTGACATTTTAAAAAACATGTTGAATATGAAGGAAAAAGCCCCAAAGTCAGGAATTTCCCTTGAAATGGCTAACAGCAACTGGCTGTTAGGTCACTCTTTCACTATTTTTTTCAGCAGCATCATTTTGATTCCTTTTGATTTAAGTTCTTACAAAAAACAGGCAGTCACACTAAATGAAGCAGAATGGTCAAATCAAAGCAGAATAATTCTGACAATGATGATACGAAGCATTCTGACTTTTTTCAATGGCAGAAGTACTAATAAAATTGCATATATTTCACTGAAAAAAATGTTTAGTTGCAAATTTTCAACTCACTGCTGCTTTAGGATAGCAAGTTGGGTTTTTTCCTTTGTCTCCATGTTGCCTCAAGCAGATGACCGAGCCATGTATCAAAAAACACAGAATACCATAACGTGTCCACAAGGGTTATATGCCAGCATCTCCAAAATGGTGGCAGTGTCTGAGGTCTAGAAAAGCTGCTGAGCATAAGCAAACAGGGACAACAAGTTGCCTTCAACGGCTCCTTTCTGTCTTGCCTTCTGAAAGCTCTCTTAGCTAAATCTGAAGACTGAGTTTGCTCTGGTCACCTTATATCAGAAGGGGTGAAGGCAACTCCTAAAGCGTGTATGCCTCTTGGGCTTGGAGCTATGGCCTGAGAAGATATTGGATTAGGGGAAGCAGAGGCAAAATGATTAGTGATGAACTGATTTGGAAAAAAAAGAAGAAGAAGAGAGAAGAAAAAATGGATGTGAGTCTAGGGCTGATTTTTTTAACATTCCTTCTCTGCTGAATGTATTTGCTCTGCATATAAGCTGTTCTCTCTGTTTAATTCCTGCCCCTAGACAATACAGCGTGGATTTTGACAAGGCGCTCTGGCTTCAGACAACACGAGCAGAGCACCTTTTACCTGCCCATCCAGATCAGCGACAACGGGCGCCCGGTGCTGAGCAGCACGGGCACGCTGACCGTGCACGTGTGCAGCTGCGATGAGGAGGGCATGGTCATGTCCTGCAACGCTGAGGCCTACGTCCTCCCTGTCAGCCTAAGCAGAGGGGCACTCATTGCCATCCTCGCCTGCATCTTTGTCCTGCTAGGTAAAGCCTTCACTTCTTGGGAGGGACAGGCTTTTCGGTTCTGGCCAGGGGTTTGCTGATCCACCAAAGGTTCAGGACCCAAACACACACACACACATCTGTGTATATGTAGATGCACGCATACCTAAAGGGCCAAATCAAGGACCCGATGGTGTAGTCAGCTGCATATGGCTTCAGGCTCTGGACTGTAGGAATGGGGGTAAACTATGGCCTGCAAATATTTCTGCCAGATGCCTAAAGTGCTAGGGTGTCTGATATGGCCATGCTTTCCTGCAAAGGTATGGCAGTGGGAAGTGCTGAGAGCTGTGGCTAGAGCCAGGTTAATTGCTCATCCTGCTCCACTGGAAACAGTAGTGGTAAGCCCAGTTTCATTTCTTGTCTTTTGGAGAGAGATACCCCCACCTCCATTTCTTGTCTTTTGGAGAGAGATACCCCCACCTCCATCATTCTTCCTTGAGACACTACATTTAAGTGGTGCTTGTTCTCCAGTAAAGGGGCTGAGTGTCTTGCATGAGTTCTGTCTCCACAACTAAATTTTGTGCTTTTCTTGCCCAGACATCCTATGTCCCCTGTTAGCTGTTGGTATCAAAAGAACTTCAGTTCCCTTGTTCACTCTCTCCGATCATGAGATACTAGTTCGAAACACACATTCCCTGAAATTTCAGGGGACCCAGTTTGAGGAACGGTGTAGTAAGATGCAGGAAAAAATCTTTAAGAGTGGCTCAATTCTGGGTCTTCAAAGGAGCCTAGATACCTCAGTTCAAAATTTCAGTATCTAAAACCTTTGCTGACTTCTAGCTCTGGAAATAGTCACCAAGTGATGGCACATTTTCAATAGCAAAGGGCTCTAGTGCCTGTATGACCACTTCTCCCCATGTGAGTAACCACGGAGAGGACGAGGAGCACCAGCACTGCAGCACTGCAGGAAGCTTGCAGATAAACAAAAAATTCCTTGGAGCAGACTAAGGGGCTAGCTCTGCATTTTGCTGTGTAGGCAGACACATCACCGTGGTGCCCTAGAACCATCCGTCTCTGTCACATGCAGTGGCCAGCCCAAGAGGCATCTCCAAAGCAGGCTGCAAAACCCACCCACAGAGCAGAAAACAAAATATCTCTATGGAACTATGCTGCTGCAGACAAACTGTTAGTGACCACTGAGCTGGCTAGCTTAAAAGTGGCAAGCACCACTGAATATACATGTCCTAAGTGTCATCAAGAGTTAAGAATTAAGGTGAGAAAGGGGACAGATTAGCAGGACCTCAAGCTACTAATTTTGACTGGGGAGTGAGAGAGAGGGATTTCTACACTCCTTAGCTTGCGAACACTGCAGCTCTATAATCCTAGAGGCTAGTTGGGCTCATCCAGGGGAAAGTAGGGCAGAGGAAAGTCTGAAGCCCTGGCAAGATCTGCCTCCTTGCTGACAGCCCCGTGTCTTGTTTGGCTCCCGCAGTGTTGGTGCTCCTCATCCTGTCCATGCGGCGCCAGCGGAAGCAGCCGTACATCATTGACGAGGAGGAGAACATCCACGAGAACATCGTCAGGTATGATGATGAGGGTGGCGGGGAGGAGGACACAGAGGCCTTCGACATCGCTGCCATGTGGAACCCGCGGGAGGCCCAGCTGGTGGTGAAGAACCGGCAGGACATGCTCCCTGAAATAGAGAGCCTCTCCCGATACGTGCCTCAGGCGTGCGTCATGGACAACAACGTCCACAACTACGTACTCGCCAAGCTGTACGAAGCTGACATGGACCTGTGGGCACCTCCCTTCGACTCTCTCCAGACGTACATGTTTGAAGGGAATGGCTCGGTGGCAGAGTCACTCAGCTCCTTACAGTCCGTGACGACAGACTCAGACCAGAGCTACGACTACCTGACGGACTGGGGGCCGCGCTTCAAGAAGCTGGCTGAGATGTACGGGGCCACAGACAGCAGCGGGGCTCTGTGGTAACAGACGAGGAATGGCAGAGGGCTTTCCATGTGAAATGGTGTCCAGTTTGGTCCATTCTCATCAGATGCTTCCATGGACATGGGTGAGGCCTCATAAAAAAATAGCAATACGGTGCTTGGATGAGAATGGGAAGAAGGGTGCGAATGAAGGTCTCTCTGGATCAGCTTTACTCAGTTAAATTAAGTCACATTTTTGAAACTATGAGAAACAGAAGGAAGGAAGTTTTCTCCTGGTTTTTACAGCAAAATTGGAGAGCTCCACACCTGGAATATAATGACATTGCTCTCTCTCTCTCTTGCTCTCTCTCCCTTCCTTTCTCTCCCCTTTGTACATGGCAGCTTACTGAGCTCTATACATCAGGGTTCAAAGATCTGTAAACACCAACTGTGATCTCCAACTCACTGAGAAATTGTCACCATGGAAGAGTTGTTCCCCACTGGTTATATTTTTCCCATTAAAATGGAAAAGAATTGCTTGCTAACAAGAGAATAAAAAAATCCGCAAAGCAGAAAATTGAAACTGGAATCTCAGAGGGCTCCTTGTAAACTAAACTCCTCCCTCTGTTGCTAACAGTTCTTTTTTAATCTTTTAGAAACAAGGCTGAGGTTGGGAGTTTTTTTCCCACGTGACTGAGAGGGCTGGGGAAGAGGCTTTGAATTTCTGCTCTAGTTTAATGGCTGATCTGTGAGTCATTGGCGTTAACACTAATCCATCTCCTATCAAGTTTGTGTCAATTTATTCTTGACTCTTTAAAACCATGACTCTGCTAAACTGCTCAGAACAAAACCAGAAAATCTGCCTCTTTTGCACTGTAGATGTCTCTTCCATGTGCCAAATGTGAAGATTAGATTCTACCAATGAAAGCCAAATAAATTTTAAAATAAGAAAAAGCTATATTTGGTAACTACATGGGTTAGATGGGCTTTCCTAATCTGTGTGAGGTCAATCCAAGGGATGTTTACATACTGTAGATAACCTACTTGAACAAATGCAGTATTATAGACCAATAAATGGATGTAAGAAAATTACATGTATAAGTTTTGTATATTTGTTAATTTTGGTAATAAATATGATGTACTGCATACAGTACAGTACCTTAGCACCTCTTTTAATAAAAGTTAAACAGAAGGGAAAGTCTGATGGCAATTTATTGACTACTTTGCACACAGCAGTTAGTGCTTATGTGCAGCTTTACATGCCTTGAGCATCAAGAAAAAATGGTTAATCAGCATCGTGTCAAGGAGACAAGGCTTCAGTTTGCAGAACTGAGCAGATTGTCTGCTTCTTTTATCATTGTTCATTTGGACATTGCCCTTAGCAGTGAATCAGCTGAAGTGCAGCCCACCAGACTAGTTACTTTTCTATTCAAATCATGCTGAAGTAAAAAAAAAAGTCTTGCCTGATTTTTTTTAAACATTAAGGCTGGGGCATTGATAAGTTTGGAAACCAGTTACAAAGCCCTGATAGAGTCTCATGCCTTCAGCAACATGACAGACTAAGATAAAACATCTATTTATTCTTACTCTGCAGTCAGTTTTGCACCTGGATCTTCTCTTGTTTGCATGTATAAATGAGAAGAGCTAGGGAAATTACGCTAACACAAGTTTCATGGAAAGTGGCAAAAGGCTTCTGAAAGCAGAACAGTCTGCAATCGAATTTGCAGGTTCATTTCTAGCTAAGGAATCCCTACACCTCAGATTGCCCAGAAAATAGGTGTGCACACATAACCACCCAGTTGCCACACTTTTACTATTGGCATGCGATGCTCAGTTCCTGTTGCAGATGTGCACAAAACATTGCAGTCTCTACTTTGCCTAACCTTAGGTTGTACCAGTTTAAGACAGGACCATTTTTCCCATACACTTATATGAAGTCATGCATCCCTGGAGAGCCATGCACCCAACAAGGAAAAAAAGTTTTAGTACTTCTTGTTTGCTCATCTGATGTGATGTAAATCTGTGCCTTCCCAAACATAAAATGCCAGGGGTTCTGCTTATCACCTGAGCATGCTTGACACCATTGCAGAAAGAGAACTGAAAATTATTTGATAATGATTCTTTTACTCATACAGTAGCACTCACCCTCATACGTCATATTGATTTTAAAACACTAGACTAGAACTGCAGCCATCATGATCAAGAAAGTGGTGTAAAGGACACAAAGCTGCTACTGAGACTCTGAGAGCTTCCTCGCCTCCTGCCACCAAGATACCACAGGACATAGGCAGGAGGACATCTTAAAATCAGGCACTTTCCTGTCAGATTTAAACATTAGTTTTACATATTTTAAGCAGATGCCTCTTTCTTCTTAAAACCCCAACTGTTAAGGTTCTGTAACCTTTCTAGGCAGTCTTCCAGGGCACCAGTATACTCATTGCTGAAAGCTTTCCATGGGAAGTATAAGGCATGTATCCCTTGCGGCCACACAAGCCTGCAATGCACATAGATGACTTTGTCCCTGCACAGAGCTGTGATTTGGTATTTTCAGACCGTTACTGTCTCTCCCAATAATCACAGTCTACAGTAACAAAAAAGCCTCTAGATTGTTCCTTATATTCTGATAACATGATAGTTTAATTCTCCTATTGTAGGCAGAGTGGGAGGATGGGGTGTAAAAGTAGAGTTCAGCATCATATTGCCTTCAGCCTTCTGCATTTACTAAGAGTTTTCCCAGGACGAGCTGCTTCACAGTCTGTTTTGCCTCCACAAAAGCCCCCAGGACTGGTCTCTGCAAGACAGGCTATGCAACAGCCAGGACCAGCTTCCCAGGTTGTGTATCCCCTAGTGTGGAAAAACCAGCAGCCCTTTTGCTAGCTACTTGGTTCATACCACAGGGGAATTCATAATCCACCTTCCTAAGCTGCATGTCGGCATTAGGCTCTCTGATTGTCCTCAGGTTTGCCTCAACTTGTGTGCACAGTCAATAGCTGCACAGCTTGATGTTGTGACACTTAACAGCTGGTGTTTAGTAGGCACTTGGCAGCCTGGCTTTTTTTTCCCCCATTTTATGGAACAGGTGACAGTGTTTCTGCAGTCTGTGAAGTCTCTATGCCAACAACCAACACTTGCATCTATCACACTGCCACACACAAAACTGAAGAACCCTCTGGTTTTGCTGATGAGATATAAAAAGGATCCGTTTTCAGACACATAAGGGCTCAGCAGGTCCAGAGTAGAAGACTCCAAGCCCAAAGGAAATGCATGGTGCTACAGACTGTCAATGAAACAAGCACGCTGGTCACACAGGTCCTCAGCCTCCTGCTCAAGGGCAGGCTTGGCCATGCGCATGAACATTTGCAGCACTACATAAAACCTGCTCATGGTTTACAGCCAGGGAGTTCAGCCTGCCATGGTAGAGAGACTGAGAGTTTTGCCACACCATCAGACACCTCCAAGTGACAGTCCCAGTCTTGTGTGGTACCCACACTCTGTTCACTGCCCTGGTGTAAGAGCAGAAATATCAGAGGGCCAGGATAAGGTACTACATGCGCTCATCAGCATCCCCAGTGCCCCTGTGCTCCAAGGCTGGTCTGAGTGCATAGAGTTTTTACCACTATTCATTTCAGTTTATTCCTCTGATGACATTTTTTATCACAGCTGCCAGTTCTCAGGGAAAAACAAAAGGACTTACCATCCAGCAACAATCTCCTAATCTCAGTTGTGGCTGCAAATCAGTGGTTCAGAGGAAAAAATAACAGAGCATGCAAGTCATTTTACTAATTTCAGCCACTTAAAAACTGAGCATATGGACTAAGCAAACCATCTCAACTCTCTCTCTAACAAACAGAGTTAGACAAAGAGTGATTCATTCCCCCCATCTTAGCCATCTGTATGATGCTATGGCCCCCTGGAGCTGTTTCTCTCGCAGTTAATGGCCTGACCTCTGGGGAATTCATCCCTGCTGTTCCGAGTCTGGCCCTAGGCATGACATTCCCAAGGCCTCTGCTCTACATTTGGTTTTACAAGTGACTATGGGCAAATGCTATAGTCTCTGATGTTTTCCTTTGCTTTTCCTACCACCCATCTCTGTCTTGTCTATGTAGGTTGCATGACCTACCACTCTTATTTTGCACTGGTCATCCCACCTAGGCTCTGAGTAGTGGTGTTCTTTAAACCATCGGTCAAGGACTCCAGATCTCTTCAGAGCAAAATACAGAACTCAAGAATGCATGAAAAGAGTTAACATCATTCTTTATATTGTAAATTTTCTTGCAACACTGCCTTTCATTTGCTGCTGCATTGCCCATTTATCCAGCTTTATTAAGCCCCTCTTGATTTTGTCATTTCTCCTCCAGCTTTTATTACTCTTAATCATTTTATGCTACCATCACATTTGTTACCTAAAATTCCCTTTTAGACCATTCATTAAAGCCAATAGTGACGCAAATCCTTGGGGGACCTAGCAGTTATATTTTGGTCACCTTGAAATATGATTTATTAGCCCGTGCCAGTATTTTTTTGATGCAACTTTCACATAGCACAAGCTAGAACCTGCTGTCTAAGTACAGCTCCCAGGAACCATCAAACTGGAGGGATGGATATGTCCCAGATGTCTGTTCTGCATATGCACCACATCTTACTTGTCCTGGCCATAAGTAAGAGAAAGGAGGCATATATAAGAGGCACAAGCGATACCTTACAGATTCCAGAAAAGTTCAGACGTGGACAAATTCAAAGCTGAGGAGATTCAGGTGCTTTTACATTTGTGCTGCCAGGGTCTTATTACTGAGATCACCTCAGTTTATACCAGCTTAGCCACCAGTTAGATCAAATGCAGGAAAGAAGGTGGGCTCAATAACAACTGAAGATGGCATGTGAGGAAATCCGTAAGTTTGCAAGATAGTTATGTTGCTGCTCTCCCTCATCCTGTGCGTCAGGGTGTGAGGCAGCCCATTTTATCCTGCTCAAGGAATAGCCTTTAATGTGTTGTCTCCACACAATGCTGGTGTAAACAGGTAGTGGGTCTGTCCAAGACATCCTACTTTGTGCCTGCAGAGATGTGCAGCATTCAGAGGAGGAGGAGGAGCTGCGTTTCACTAAGTTGTGCCCTCTCTCTCTCACGTATGCCATCAGAGATAGCCACTGCTGCAAAACAGCTGTATCACCTAAGGGATTCGTTCTCATGCATAAAGGTCAGTGATTTGCCTCTCATTTGGACTGTAATGCAGTAATAATCTGTATCAGTGCATCCTGTTTAAACAGATAGGAAAATTAACAGACGGCACTGGAACTGAGGTGGAGTCAGAGCTGTGATGCTAGGAAAGCAGAAGGAGCTAAGGAGTCTCATTGTCAAACCTAGACTTTAAGGACAGTTTTTCTGTTTTGCTTTCTTATATCAACCTTCTGAAGGCCTTGCCCACACTGACATGCAAGATATTTTGCTGTTGACCTCAGAGGTGGTACATCAGGCCACCTGCATCACTGTCTCTGAGCAGAAGCAACAGTGCAGTGTGGATACTGTGTTTCCCAAGAGACATTAGAGTAATATGGTGGAGGAGGTAGAAGAGAGTCACTTGACAATTACTTCAAAAAATGGTGATTTTTTAAGAGCTGATGTAGGAGACAGTAATAGCATTTTGAGACCTCATTTGTTATTAAGCTAACCATTAAGGAAGAGGCCTCTTGGGAAATAAGAAATTTCAAACGCATATCTTAATATCTATAGGATGGTTCCATGATGACTAATCTTATAATTTTTTACCCAAAGTGCACAAGCTACAGCAACTAATACTAGAGGCAGAAGATCTTGCCATGTCACATAAAACCAATAACAATAATAATGACAACATCTATCATAATGGGGGTCAAATTTTGCTTCTGCCTTGTGGGAAGTGTGAAGGTTACCAGACTTATAATGGAATTTAGGAAGCTGAATCCCTCAGTAAAGGATTGGTACAGGAGTTTCTGATGTTCCAGAAAGTGTCAAGAGCCAGACTGGATGGAGCTCTGAGGAAACAGTCAAAGGTGTACCTGCCCATGGGGGTGTACTGGACTTAGATGATCTATAAGTTCCCTTCCAGCCCAGACTATTCTGTGATTCTATGATGGTTCTATGATTTTTTTCTGCCAAAGAAACATGGGTAAATCAGAGTGTAACATGATCCACCTGAGCATCACAGTACCATGATGAGTGCTGAACAGAAGATTTGGTCTTCTCTGCCACATCTAGGAAAAAAAAATATGGAAAACTTTGCTTTCAAGCAGTAGTGCTAATACATGATGGGTTATTTGGCATTTTTTCTTTTCTTTTTTGCATAGATTATTCTTGGGGTTGGTCAAAGGGAGACAAACTGTCTAGCAAATTCTTTCTGAAGCTCAACCAAATATTCTGTAAGATCATAGGTATCACAGATGGAAAAAGTAGAAAAAAACGAGGTACAAAGCAATCAAGGATCTTTTTAATGGTAACATAAACAGCCCCAGTCTGCATATGACTTATTCCAACCTCAGAGCGGCCTTGTGGTTACAAAAACTCTTGTTTACTTTCAGCTTAGAGACATATTCTCAAAAAGAAAACTAACTAGTTGAGGTATGTACTTTCAATAACCTCAATCTTGTGCCTACTGACCATGATCTTGTATTTAAGATGTAAGCCAGAAGGAATTAAAAAAGTACCTATTCTGCCTATACACTATGCTCTTGTCCTGTGATTGCAAAGTGTTTTGCAAGTGCTGCTACAGAATAGCCTGGGTTTTTTGCAGACAAACAAATGGGAACACAGAGAAGTTTAAAAAATTATGAAGGTTTCAAAAGAAATCATTGTAGAAATGGTAACCTGTCCCAATAGTCTGCTGATCTAAAGAGAATTCCTCTTGCAATTTAGTAAATTATGCCTATGGCATAGGTGGCAGGTGGGCAATAGAATTTTGAGCTATAGCTCAGGTGCAAAATTATTTTTTACCAACAACATAAACACATCTGTGACTTAAATGAGAAATATAGTCCCACAACAGAAAATTATCTCTGCTACTAATCCAAGGGAATTTCATTTCATGATTTCTGTATATTTGAAACTATCATTTACTATTCAGCCAACTGTCCAACCACTAAAGAAATCAAAAGTCAATGTTGCATTTACAACTCAAAACAGATGAGTAGGATAAAAATGTCTGAAAGCTCTTATTAAATCTTATCATCCAGAGTTAATTGTAAAGTGTTTTCCTAGACTGTTAGAGCAGTGAACAAGCACAACATAAATTATGTGTAATTTTGAGTAATTACAGATGATGTTAGCGTTTTTGAAACATCACTCACAGTGAGAGTTCCAAACTGACCGATTTATCAGATACTGTGCCTCCTTCATCTTTCCTGACAAATTTAATCCACCTCATGGTTCTGCTTGATAAATGAACAGCACATTTAAAGTTGTGGTAAACTGCTGGCTTTGCTTAGAACAAGACCAAATTAAACAAGCATTTTCTGTCAGCATTTTCTGATAAGGTATAGTCTCAGTGCCTCGCCAGCCCTGGCTTCATTTTCAGGTTGGTGCAAGAAAAAACAGTGCCAGTAAAAACAACAGCTCTATGCCCTGGGTGGAGTTAGAGTGTACAAACCACTGCAGCAGCCACCCCAATAACATGTTTGGTGAAGGAGAAAGGAAGACTGAAAACCTTCCCTATGATCCCAGTACCATGTTTTCATATCTGGGCTCACAGACACCAAGACGTCTGCCACCAACACTTTGGTGAACGGGCATAACTTTGTGTAGGCCACTGAGGGCCAAATGGGCTTTCCCTGCTCATTGCTAACAACCAACACCGAGGGACTGCAGGACCTGAGGTGTGGTTTTGACTCTGAAGTTGATGCTACATCCAGGTCAGACAAATTTTCAAGGTCTTTCTATGCTGTGGCTTTCCACCCAGCATACCACAGGGGGAACTGTCTCTGCTACCCACTCTAAAGTCACATAACAACATGAAGAGTTTTGGTATTTATCTAAGCAGACTGCTAAGCATTTTAGAGCCACAGGCACATGCTAGATAGGATATAAAGCTGCATATTTCTTTTCAAAAAGCACATACCCTTCTAGCTCTGGGAAAAGAGGAAAAGAAGGATGACTCACAAGCAGCAGATGTTGGTAGCATCTCTTAACACATTACTGGAAAGCACTCAGAGGTTGTAGGGATGCAGGCTCCCTTAAAGCCTACCTAGAATAGACTTGAACAAAATGCTGTAGCAAGCCAGATCCCAGATTGTTCCCTTTGTCTCACTTTATCAGCTGTAGTCACAATATTTTGCTTCTTTGTCAGACATTCTCTCCAAAAACATCAAAGCACACAATAAATATGAATTACTAAAGCAGCACAGCATTCCTGATATGTACAGTGGCTTTGTTATCAGTAGCCCTGGGAGAGTATTACATTGTAATACTATTGCTAAAGAAAATCAGCTGAGTGTCTTGGTGCAGCCCAGCAGGATTTGAGACCAATAATACAGTAGGTCCCATTTTTCCAGAAAAAATTGCAGACCAGATGTAAAAATTAAATGTCTAAGCTCTTTTTATAGACAATAGAGAGAGAGGCTGAATCCTCAGCAAAACATGCACATTACCTTAGACACTCTTCTCAGGACAGGAAGATTTCACCCCTAAAGGAGTGTTTCTCTCTCCCTAGGCCATCATCTGCTGGCCACACGGGAGATGTCCCCAGGGACCAGAGGTGCCCAAGGGACTGTTGATGCTTCAAATTGAAAGAATAGGTTTAGTTTAGATATTCAGAAGAAATTCTTTACTGTGAGGATTCTAAGGCACTGGAACAGGTTGTCCAGAGAAGTTGTGGATGCCCCATTGCTGGAAGTGTTCCAGACTGGACGGGGCTTTGAACAAGATGGTCTAGTGGAGGGTGTCCCTGTCCACACAAAGGGTGATTGGAACCAGGTGACCTTAATAGTCCCTTCCAACCCAACTATTCTATGATTTTATGATCCTGACATTTATGATCCTGCACGACTCCAAAAGGAATGAAGAGAAGTCTCATTAAGACATCAACGAAAAAAAGACCCTGGTGAAGAGCAACATCTCAGAGGAAACCAATTTGCTGTGTCGGGTACCTGTAGTGCTGCACACGCTGCTTCACAAGGTTCAGAAGGGTGTACAGCCACTGTTGGTGGACATACCCAGTGTCAGCACCAACCACTACCCCCTGACCCACTGCTCAATCTGACATGTGGCAAAAACAAGCTGGCCAACCCCTCTTTTAATTGAAAGACGTTTGTACTGGGGACCAGATACACGAACATGGCACTGGTTTCAGACAGAGCATGATAAAAACTTTCTTTAGACCTGTGGCAAATTGTTTGTTCTATTAGTATCAGATCCCTGTCCACAATACAGAGATAATAGTCTCCTCCACCTTAGCTACTCTGACTGTAAGGCCAGGGGAGCACCTCTCATTTTGTGTCTGGATAATGGGTACTGCAATGTATCAGAATTATAACACAAAAAATTATACTATTTAGCTACTTTTGCTGTTGCATCCTCCCTGCCAGCCTCTGCCTGCAACTCATTGTCCTGTCCCTGCAAGTAAATATTGTGATAGCACCTGAAAGCAAAACACAGCTGTAGAGAAACATCCGATCAGCTTGCAGCCATTAAACAAACAGAATGCCTGCTCTTTCCTTTTGTTTAAAATATCATTACTGGGAACAAGTCCTCTCTATTGCTGCCTTTGTGCCTCAGTGCACACGTTAGGTTTTCAAACCTGACCTAGTTTTGGCTGAAAAGTTTCACTGAGAGAGCCTACAGACAGCATCTCCACACACTCTATTTCCTCCCACTAATCAATACGTTATAAAATCTGCAGCGTCTCCCTTTGCTGAAAATGTGGCCAGGGATGAGGAGCCACACTATGGTCGGGCTCTAATGCAACTTCTTGCAAGCCACCATTGCACATACCAATCTCCTGCTTCCCCTCAGACCTTTTGACTTCCCTGATTCTCCATGCAGCTGATGAAGTCCAGTCCAACCCCACAACAGCTCCAATGGCACCACTCTGAAAACAAGAAGAGCTTTGCCTTCCCTGCAACAAGTAATTGGGATTGACACACTGCAGCAGCGTTTGAGGAGCCTGGCAACGTTTTTAAGGTGTTTGGATGAGCTGAGTTTATAACTGAAGTATTTTGTGTCTGTAAAATCCTGCTTTTGGGACTCATTTGTTTGTTTTAACTGTGCTCAGGATTTCCCTGAGCTGCTTTTAAGTTGGCTGACAAGGGGATCCCTGTGCAGGGGATGGGCAAGACAGAGTTCACAGTAAATAATAGCTACTTTGCACTCATGCCAGCCCTGGCAAAGGCTAATTAATTCCAGAGGCTTGCTCTGGAGTGAATAGGTTCCATCCAGAAACACCAGCATCAGAGGGTGTCAAGATGCATCTAATTGCAGACAGAGACCCCATGTAGGAAGCACATGTCCCAGACTGTCACCATGTGCAACCAGATTCTACCTGGTGCTTCATCAGGCCCATGAGATCCACACAATGTGCCAGCCAAGCATGACTGAGATGTGCAATTGGACTCATATTTAAGGGCAGCACAGCTCATGAGAGAAGGGAGGAGGCAGCACCTCATCACTGGGCAGTGTGCAGATAGAAAAGGAGCAGGAAGCCTGAGGGAAGCTGCTGTCTGATCATGAGTTTTGGGGCACATTGGACAAAATGTACCATTTAAAAGGGCTGGGAATCACGAGAGTGGAGGGAAGATGGAGATATTCGGTTGTGAGGATGCTCATGGCTGTGAGGATATTCAGTTTATTCCTGCAAAGAGAACATTCAGAATATGATGACAGAACAACAATAAGAGGAAAATATTGATCCTACTTCATATTCTTTTAGCTGAAGAGGAAAAGGAGTAGACAGTGAAGGACCATGTTAGAAATGCCTGAATAAAGATCTGAGGATGAACAAAAACCAATGACTTCAGCACTTACTTCATGCTGGAATTTCTGATGTAGGTGAGGAGGTTATACAATCCTGCAAAGTCATAGGCTAAGAGAAAAAGTATGTCCTCTCCTTATATATGGGCTTGCTAATTTGAACATTTCCAGAAACCCTCCTCTGGTAAGTCTTCAATAACAAAGCCAAAATTTGCACAACAACAACAGAAAAACACACCATTGATTTATATTTTTTTGTCATTAATAGCAAGTATACAGATTAATTATAAATTACACTGCAATTAGGAGACATGGAGGACAAATAATCCTCCTGTACCCCCATGTTTTCTTTTGCAGGGGCAACAGTTATGTCAGGCATTCAAAAAAAAAAAAAAAACCAAAAGGCAGCTACCTCCAAATTATTAAACTTTCTTTACTTCATCATAATAAGTTTTTTGTCTAAGAAGTAATTGCATTTTGTTTTTAACTATCTGCCACTAACACTAGCAACTTTGGAGGTCACATCCCAGAGCTTCCAGTCATGATAAAATCTCTCTAAATAATTGAAAAGATGAACTGCTCTCTTAGGTGGGTGGTTTTTTAATGAAAACACATGCATTGTAAGAATTTTGTGATGAAACCCCCAAAGCCAGAAACACTGACCATGACTCCTGGAGTCAGGTTTTTATTATAAAAGGAGGGACTGATTTTCTTCTTATCTCACACCTAAAGTTAATCCCTTGACAGGAGGGAAGGGCATATGGAAGGAGAAACAAGACAGGCACAGACTCATGGCCCACTTTAGGGTGCTGATGCATTCTGTGAGGAGACAGGTGCCAGGGAGGCCAGGCTGAGGCAGCATCACCTCCAGACAGCAGCATGACATCACACCCCACTGCACTAAGAGGGCATGGAGAGAAACTGGTACAGTTTGTTGGACAAGTGTTCCAATGTCCAACCTTCATGCCAACATGTCCTGAGGAGTAACATGGGATGTACCATAGTGAGACACATTTCATTTGGGATCTACACACTTCATTGTCTGGTACCAGCTGCCTATTTGCAACCCATATCTGTGCTAGAGGCATTTATGTGATTCACTCCATTCTAATATTACCTATTGTGTCCCTGCATTCCTGCCTGTGTCTGAAGCCTGCAAAGCCTTTCTGCAAAATGTATTAACACCCTCCCCATCTCAGTGTAGTACCATTTGTTTCTTCGCTTGTTTCATTTCATGAACTTACAGGCTGACTTCTAAAACCAGAGATCAAACACTCACGCAATATAAGGGAGAACAGGAAAAAAAGAAAAGAGAGATAAAACCCGAGGGAGGAAACAGATTTCAATTTCTGATTTCCAAAAGGCTAATATAAAAAGCATAGGAGTGGGAAGGAAGCATTTGAAGATTTAATTTAAAAGAATGCCCCAGCAGTCTCTTCCCAGCAACAGCTCTGGGGCTGAATGATACATTTGTAGGTGAATCAGGGGAACAAAAAAAAAAAGAAAACTATAGCCATACAAATATCCAGAATTATGCCACAAACTCCTCCAGGCAGCTCCCTGGTCAAGTAAAAGGCTCACAAGTCCTCCACAGGGTCTCACCAAAAGCAAGAAAATAATGGTATGTGACAGAGCTGGTACAGCCCCTGCTCTTCAACAGAGAGGGTTTTACTGGGAGTAAGAGGGTTTGCAAACATACTTCGCTCCCAGGTTTCCACAGTACCTGGAATCATTTCTCAGTACCACAAACAAGCATAAGTGAGCACAATCAGAAATGCCCTCAGGTACCACAAGGTTAAACCAGGCTACCCATGACTTAATCAAATGAAAACAGTGTTGGCCAAGAACTTACATTATTTTTCACAAGCCACTGAGAACCCCACCAGGCTCCACTGGAAAGAACCACCTGGCATTTGGCAGGCACATTTTGGTCCTCACGGTGGTGTAACAGCCCAAAACAAGTACTTCCCACTGACAGAGCAAATGGTTGTGTTCCCGTTGGCTCCAACAGTTATACAGGATTTTGCCACAGCCCTTATAGAGCATCTGTAAAGGCGGTGTGTTAACTTTCACAAAGGCGAGGATCAAAACTTGAAGAGGAAAACAAGCAGCCACTATGAAACACAGGAGGTCCTTTCTATTGAATTGTACAGTATGGAAGATATGCTCACATGAGGTGCTGTCATAATATGTGCAATTTAAAAACACAGATCCTCACTCTAAAGAATAGGTTCATAAAGGAATTATAAAGTTTCTTAAATGATTTATAGCTGTTATAACCATTTTACAGATGAGTAATACATTTTATAAGTCCATCAACAGAAGATTTAATAGATAGGCAATCAATCAGCCTGCATGATAAGTAATTAACCACATACTGAAACACCCCTTAGTGCCCTATTAACCCCTAATGCTCTGGTCATGAAAATACCCTTAGCACAAACCCCGGTACAAGAAGCAAAAGCCATCTGATCTACCCAGTCCCTTGAAGCCATTAATCTCCAGCTCTTAACCTGCAGCTCAAGGATGGAAGACTGTGATTAACTTGGCAGCCTGCCCTGGAAGGTAACAGGCTCCTGATTCTCTGGAGCAGTGGGAAAGCAGCATCTCCCATCTCATTACCTAGGTTCCTGCTAACAGTTGTTTCTGACAGGGCTCTCTGTCATGTGTACCGTGACTTTGGCATATCAATATTCCCCCTTTGCTGGGCTGCTGGGGCAGTTCATGAAGAACCGCTGCCCACGGGAAGGACTGGTGTTGGAAAAGTCCACGGAGGACTATCTCCTGTGGGAGGAGTGGCCCCTATACTTGAGCAGGTGAAGGAGTCCTCCGCCTGAGGAGGAAGGAGCAACAGACAAAATATGTGAGGAACAGACCGCAACCCCTATTCCCTGTCCCCTTGCACAGCTGGTGGGGGAAGAGGAGGTAGAGAAAATTGGGAGTGAAACTGAGCCTGGGAAGAAGGGAGCAGTGGGGGGAAGGTGTTTTAAGATTTGGGTTTACTTCTCATTAGTCTACTCCAGTTTGACTGGCAACGAATTAAACTAGCATTCCCAAGTCAAGAGTGGTTTGCTCTTGACTGTAACTGGTTAATGATCTCTCTCTGTCCTTATCTCGAACCAGGAGCCTTTCATTATATTTTCTCTCCCCTGTCCAGTTGAGCAAGGGAAGGATAGAGAGGCTTTGGTGGGCACCTGGTGTCCAGCCAGGGTCAAGCCACTGCATCTGTCAAGAAAAGATGTTCATGCCTTTAAAAGAAAAGCAAATGAAATCGAACCCTCAGGTTGGTTTAAATCCACATGAAATGTCTGCACTAAGTGCAGCCACTGCAGCCTCAGCTGGTTAAGGTTGCACTGAGCTCACCTGATGAAGGGTTACAGGCTCTGTGAAGAAACATGCTTCCTGATCAGTTTTGCAGATTCAGAAAATGTTTGCAGATATTTTAAAACACATGCAATTTTAAACACACACACACATGCAAAGTAAAAAAGAAATATTTGATAATCCTTCCCTTTCTTAAGATTTCAGAGGCCCCATGGGGTTACTAAACACCCTGCTCCCACAGAAAAAGTTCACATACCAACCAGCTGAAATTCAACTGCACAAAAATTTCATTTTTCTCAAAATAGTAACCCCTGCTTCAGAACAGTGCTAGAGCAGAGCGCCACAGTATCAAACTGTGCTTTTCCCAGTAGAAGTGGACTCCCTATGTATTCTATACAACACTGTGGGGTATAAACATCTTGGTGCTTGTATATTCAAGTGGCAACAGGAAAGTGGCTGTTTTCCACTGAAGATTCAAATTCCTCTAGGGTCTCATCATTGAATGGATCTGTAACTCAGTGAAAAAAGTACATTTACCCACATCCACCTTCTGTGATGATCTGTACACCCAGTCACGGCTGCAGACTGGTGCCATGCCAGTATTGTTTTTACTGTGCTAATTCTGCAATTCAGCTTCCCTATTCTCCTGTGTACTGCTGCCAGTTCCATTACTCAGACTCACGTCACAGGGGCTGTGTGCAACGTTTTTAAAAACTAAGGAAGAGTAAAACAGTGCCACAATGAAGTGAACTGAAGGCACCCAGGTTTAAGAGTGGTTGGATTTTCTTCATGAAGAAAGTCTTATTTTTCCAGCCAGCACCTGTAGATAAAGCAAGCAGTTATATATTGCTCAGACACAGACTGTGCAAGGTGACAAACTGGGAAGACAAATCTGCAGTGTGAGAAGGAGCAAGCCACAGCCAAGGGGCTGTTTCCTCTCAGCCTGGAAGTAGAGGACAAGTTGGAACTGCCTTTTCAATGAAAAAAGGGGTGAACAGTTTCTTTGAGGGGTTTTTGGGGTTTTTTGTTTGGTTGGTTGGTTGGTTTGGTTTTTGTTTTTTGTTTGGGTTTTTTTTTTGGACACTACAGTCTTACAGGTGTTGTGACTTTGAATGGTCCATGGAGAGTTTTTTACACTCATGTTTTTAAGGGCATATGTGTGGACTTTATATTCTAAAAACTAAAGCACATTTCATGGCATATCTCTGCTCCTATGTGCAACAATTAATCCTCCAGAATTCCTTTAAAAATCCTTGAGCTGCCACTTCATTCAGAAATATTTCACTCAGCTAACAAATAGCACACATATGATGTCTCTCAAATTAATGGGTTCTAGGGAAGGATGTATAACCCAAAAATTTGTCTCTTCAGCTGGCTCCAACTGCTTGGCACTTTTACTTCAAGGGAAGCAGCTCCTCTTCACACTGTCAGCACCACCAGGTTGTAAGTAGAAGAATAAAATTAGAGACAGCCTTTCCAATCCTGTGGAGTGATCCATTCAGTTACTGAGTTTGCAGTTCAGTACATTTTGGGGCAAGTAGTTAATGGGAATTAGTGTAACTATAGCATCTTAGAGAAAGAAGCATGGCTGAACCTAGAAGCTAAAACAGTTTTCCCTAGTGAGAGACAGAAGAGCTTATAAGTAAAACTTTGACACTTTGGGGTCTTTTTGATTAGAGTGGGCAGGGATATCTTGAATGTCTGATGCTTTTCACTTTTGTTTTCACAACCAAAATTAAACTAGCCATGCAGCAAATCCTCCAAACCAAAGACATTTGATTTTGCAAAATCAGATTCTGTGCCCTGTTCTAACAAGCTCTTCTAATTTTTATGTGAGAGGCACCTCTCACATAAATTCCCTGTTGTTTTCAGGCATTATATACATCCCTTCTAATCCTTCATTCTTTTAGTGGGCTTCTATGTAGAGCAGGTTCTTCAGAACTAAACCAGGCATTTAATGTTGTTACTGCCATACCCTTAATTATTCCTTTTTTAATTTTATGCGCTTAAGCACTAATTGAGTCGTGATCTCTGTGCAAATGTGACTTAACCTGCTGTTCTCCTGATTGCTTAGGCACCACAAGTAAAAAAATAATGTCACTAGTAATTAACTGAGGCCTGGCAATATAACTTGCCTCTCAGCCCGTGACGGGTAAAAGTTCAATTGAAAAGTAAGGCGTATAAATGCATATTAAGTGAACCAGAACTGAGCACCGACCTGACATACAAGAAAAGCATGAGTGAAAAAGAACCAAACCTTAGATTTCAGTTTGAAGAAATCGGATAAACACAGGCAAGCTTTACTTTTCCAAAGACCAGAAGAATTATTAGTATCAAGTTGGGCAGACAGGCAACACATGCACATACAGTTCCATTGCATTTCCCAGGTAGCATCAGCCCACAGAGGACTGCGTTTTCCTTAGGAGAACATATTTGAAAATTAGTAATCAAGTATTCTTAGGACACCTTAGCATTGCCTGGCAGGAAAGTAACCAGGAGAGAGACACACAAGGTACAGAGCTGCAGTTCAGTCTGCAGCAAGCCAAACTGAAAAAGCTGCTGCCCTCTATCTGCTCTCAGTGTTGTGAAGGTTTTGTAGTCAGACAGAAGCACCAGGTTTCACAGAGGCTGCACCTTCTGAGACAGAAAAAGCATGCTCACAGAGAAAAGTACTTCTAACGGGGGAGCACACCCAAGCAAGGATACAAGAGGCAAGATAGACTCTTCCACCTTCCTTACTGAGGAAAACAAATCCCTGCCTAGTTCAGATGATGAACATTATAACTCATCAGAAACTGGAGAACAGGCATGGTATTAACTCAGGATTTTTTGTCCTCAGACTTGATTTTCTTTGACAGTCTTCTGCAACTGTCTCTCTCCTTTACCCTTACACTATTCATACCCAGTTAGAAAACCTTCATGCAGCCAATTTAGTACCTCTGAATCTCCATCTGTTATAATCACATCTGTGGAGTCTAGGGGTTGAAGAAGCTGCCTCATATTTGAAGTTTAATAATTCCATTCCTGTAAATATTACACTTCTACTAAAATTCGTGGTCATTTTCCCCACTAATTCCATTTATAAATTAATTACTTCCAATTTACTAAAGTGTTACATGACCAGTGACTTATGCAGGTCATCCCAAATAAGTATCCATAAAACCTTTAAAATGCAACATCTCGTATTCTGTACATTTTGCTCATGACTCTCTCAGTATTTATAACTGAGATTCACAAGGTAGGGTGAAAGAAAAGGGACAATTTTCATAGTTTATGTTCAGAGGATGATGAAAAATTAAGGTGTTTCAGATGACAAAAAAAGCTTTTGTATAAAGGCAATGTTATGCCTAAAAACTAAGAGAGCTTGGTAACAGAGAATAATAAATGGGCAAAAAGAATCAAAAGCCTGGATTCTCTTTTTCTGCCTTTCTTCTCAAAGATAGATCAGCATGCCAGAAGGCAATTATATCCTACAGGTAAGTGGAATACGAAAATAAGTATATTGAAATTGCAGTCTCCTCACACTGCACGAACACCTGAAGTGAAACTGCTGAAAGTTTGCCAGGATGTTTTGGAAGAACTAGGATATCACAGAAGATACATCACATATATAAATATTATTCAGCCAGTATGAGGCATGCCTACCAAATTCTGTGAGAAAACAGCAGAAGCAATAGAGTAAGTAAAATAAAGAAGGCACTGAGTCTGAAAGTGCCAAGAGGCAACCTGGGAGTCATTGAAAAGTCAGGCTTTTGTTCAACCTCAGCATCTAAGAGCTTTAAAGTGTCACCATTCCCCAAAGTTTAAATGTAAAAGAAAGATTGCAAAACATATCTCAGTGATTGATACCAAAGCTACATTTGCAGAGAAGCATTCTTGGGCAGCATCGTGTTCCAGTCTCCGCAGTTCCAGCCGGCAGCTTTCACTGGGATGTGCAGTGTCCTGCGAACACTGACCCAGTAGAGGCAGCAGGTACACTGTAACCCAGTAAAACTGGGTCATTTACTACCCAAGTATGGTGACTGGTTAGCCAGCAGTCTCTGAAGTGCCTTCCTGCCCTGGCAATGTGTCAGGTTATAACATCAGTGTGACGACTTATTGGTGTAAGCAATCGTTGCAGAAGCTCCTTGTTCTCCCCAAATAGTCAATAACCCATGCCAAGCCTCAACGAGTGACCTCATGCTAAGCACAGCAAAGCATAATGCATGGGGCCATATTTCCTTCAGACTCACACTGATTTATCACCCCACTGCTGCAGTTTAACACAGAACAGGGACTTGTCAAGAATTCAGAGTTGGTCTTGGATATCATTTTTGATGCTGCACGTGAGCTAGTTAAAACAAATAAAACAGTGGGGGAAACATTGTTTTCCTGCTCCAAAATGTTTGCACTGTGGTATCAGTGCATTTGCTATTACTATGCACACCCTGCTTTACATATATTAAAAAGATTCCCAAGGAGCTGCTCACAATTCACGGGGCTGAATTCATTTTTTAACTGCATGAGTTAAAGCTGCAGACACTTGCTGGCAGCTCTCAGAGCTCATTATACATTGCTTCCTCAGCAAAAAATAGTTCTGCAAGTAAACCTGCAAATTTTGGATCACCAAATTCTAGGCACATAGTTATTATCAGATTAACTCATCTATCTGGAAGTAGCAGTCCCTTAAACACCCAGACATATAATTCTTTTGTTATAAGGAAAGCTAAATTGCATTAAAATCTCAGAGGATTTCCAAATTGTTTGCAAACCTAGGACTGTATATGCTCCAAGGAAAACATTTGCTCTGTTTTGGTAAGTCCCATTAACATTTGGTTGTTCTGCATCACTGAATTAAAAGCAGCCTATGTACTGTAAAAGCAGCAACATATTGTAAAGCCACTGTAAAGAAGGTTTTGTAACTCCAAAGTTTCCAAGGTCAGCTGTGAGAATCAAATCCAAAGTGTGTTCACTGGTCCCTATTGTAGCTGGAAAAACAAAGGAAATGCAATCTCTGACTCTGCTTTTGATCTAGAGGAATTCTGGGACCCCAAAACACTAAGGCTACAGTTTATTGCAGTGACAGAAGGCACTCAGATGCTAGAATGATGTATGGCCCTGTACAGAATAACAACACTTTGTGGACATACAAACAAGACAAGATCCCCCACCTCAATCTAATTATTTGGAAACTGGATTCTCCAAACACCAGTGCATTGCCCTCTGCTGCACACACAACTGCTTTAAAAAGCAATTATTATTCACAGAGAGAAACCTGAGTATCTTGAGAAGAATTAGAACAGTTGTGAAGAACTGAACTTATTATCTTGATAAGAAGAAAAAAAGAAAGAAAAATAAAAAGAGAGAATGAGACCATATAAATATGACACAAATACATTTCAGTATTCAAATTCAAGTCCAAGAATAATGAAATATTTATGGTAATGTTAACCACTGTCTTAAGTAGTCACTGATTAGTACACAGTTAATGCAGCTCTTCTTTTAACTATCTGGACAAGAAAATACCACTGTAATCTGGAACTCTCACTTTCAGGATCTTTTTGAAACCTAATTTAACAAAACATATGGTGTTATCCTTTTACTCAGTCAAAGCTTCTAAAGTGTGATTCAAGCAGAAATTAAAAACACCTGCTCCTAATGTGGCAGTAAGATTTATTCACTTTTCAAACCTCAGTTAGAAGTTACTGTTCCTACCTCTGCCCCACAGTGGGAGAGACATAACTGTGCAATAACCTGTGGTAAAGGCTGCTATTACTCAGTGGTGCAGAATAAAGAAATGTTACCAGGAATAATAGCAGAACAAAAAGATGGATCAGTCCCCACAGTTCCATCCAAGCAATTTCTGGAATTGTCATTCACAGGGTTTTGGCTACCTGAACATAGGTGTGAAGTGCCATTTGAGATGCCCTTAAGTATGTAAGACGTCCTCACGGGACTGGCACATGGCACAACCTTCTGGAAGAGTAGCTGGAGTACAGAAGATGGAGGGCACCTGAAAGAGCTCTATGATACCTCTATTTTGAAAACTGGGCCCCATTACTCATCTTTTAAACCTCCTTGCAAATGCAACTTATTGAGAGCACATTCTCTTGGTGCTTGTATGACTCACATCATGCACTCTCTTACTGCATCACTTTCACTGTAAAATTTATATCTGCCCTGATTTTCTCCTACAGCAATTTCTATTCCAGATGAAACAGTCCTGTGAAAAGATCTTTTGACTCTGCTATGAAAGAATTAAAAACTTCATTCACTGATTTTCCAGGGAGAAAAATTTAGAAGATTCATTCTCACAGGTTCAAAGTGCTTGATGCCACACGACAGTGACAATAATCTATGTGTTTTTCCCTTTTAAGTCATCAGCTTGAATTCCACTCAGTTTGAGAGGACAGCATGGCTCAGTCCTGAATTAATTTCTCACAGACCTGTATGCTAGAATACACTGAAAAAAATGGAATCCAGAACAAGTGTTTCATTAAGGAAATTGACACTACCAGTTCCAACACTGGGAGGACCAGGCATAGAAGAGGCAAGTGTAAGCCTGTGATTCTTCATGCCGCCTGACAGCCAGATATTAGCAGGATCAAGAAAGCACTGTCTTTCCCATGTAAAAAGTCATCCCAAGTGTGTGCTCTGGAAGCTACATGAAGTCACTCTGTCTGCACGTGCTTGACTCACAGGCATGATGACACTAAAACCCTTCTTGCCCTTCATCACTAAACTGCATTTGGTGGAAGAGCAATATAGTGTCTCAGTTACACTTTGTGTTCTCTAGTTCACATTGTCCTCTGTGTATTCCACCAGTTCCAGCACAAAGATACTCTCAATAATTAATAAGAAATAACACTGGAATGCTTAGCTGAGCTAAACTCTTTGCAAGTTGTCCATCAGCCCTGTTTACTTTCACTTAGTGTCAGCGTTACCCCAGAAATACTTTTGCTCCAAAGAGACAGGACACACTCAAAGAAGGAAAGGAAAAGCAGCACATGGGCTTCCTTGTCCTAAGTTTGCCTTGGGGCAAGGCAGAGCTCCCACTAAGAGTTCTGTCCTGCCCACACTCAAATGAAATAGCAAAGCTGCAAACACAAGATCAGCATTTTAAAATGTAAACATTTCAGGTTTTATTACCAAGAGAAAGCATTAAACAGCACACTGAGACAGGGAGCATGGATAGTACAGTAACTTCAAAAATCCATCTTCCGTACCAGTAGAAGTGACATTACTGGATATATGGATGTGTTCCATTCTGTGTCACATCAGCTCACCTGACCATGGCCAAAGGGAAAAGAGGGGACCAGTACTGTAAAGGAACTTCTTTACTAATCAGAAAGCAGAAGATATCTGGTTGTACACAGAGAGAAGGGGCAACATTTGCAAATGAAAGAAGAGTGAGAAATGATCTGTGATTTTTTTTGGGGGGGGTGGGGTGGGGTGGGTTAATTTTAATTGCTGTTGCAAAACTATTTGGTGACACAGGTCCCAGAAACCTCAATGTACAGAATTGCCCATCAGTTTTGCTCTGTCTCCTGTTCTAGCCTCCTTGCCATCCCACTCATCCTGTTCCAACAGCCATTCCATCAGCTCAAACCTGTTGTGTCATTGTTGTTAGTATTATTATTGTTGTTGTTAAATTGTTATTATTACCAAAAGTGCATTCTTTTCTTGATAACTACTCTGTCTTGATAGGTAAAAAAATTAATTATTCACTTTTTCAAAGAAAAACTGAGATCTACTGAACATTTTGAGAAATTATGAAATATTTAAGTTCTTCATAAGAAAAACCACCCAGTTTCCAGCTCGTTCCTCCTAAGGTTTCATCTACACTATGGTTTCCTCAATGGTGGGAATCAGTTTTTAAACACAAGTTTAATTTGGTTGACTAGTTCTTACAATACATGCAAATAGCACTCCTCTAAATATCCGTTTTTCTAATAAAAATCAAGGGACAGATTCACACGAGAGAATCCCCTACACAGAAGTTATTAATAAAAGACAAACATTATGGTTGCTTTTATTGACTCCAATAGCAGTTGGTAGGTGCTGTCTTCCTGAGAACCGGGAAACCCACTAAAAAATAAAAGGGAAGGAATAAATTTCATGAATTCATTTACAAAGCTTTAATTGAGGGGGTATATCAAGACCGTAGAAAAATCTTCTTCAATTGCTAACACTATATCTTCTTTGAAGTTCTAACTTAACCCCACCACCCTGTGAAAAATTGTATTTACCTATTGCAACTTCCTTTTCTCCTTATGCAGCAGGTACAATCAGGATTCTCTCTTGTTTCTTGCATTACTACTTGTATCACTGCTGTGTGTCCTGAACTCTGGACCTTGGGCTGGTGCCACAGTGTGGAAGTGACCTTGACAGGGAAAGGAGGTTCCAAAGTTTCAACTGCAATGTAGCTCATATGGGAGCTAAGATATTGCCAACTACTGCAATTTCAAATCTTCAGGAACAAAATAATCCTGCAGCTGTGCACATTGAATGCCGACAATCCCTTGCGCTCTGGTGATTAATTAAGAAGCACTCAGAGTGAAAAAGATTCACTTAAGAATTATTAAGAAAAAAAAGCTCACACTCCCTCCTGCAACTTGTTTGTCTCCTTAACAGCACAGTCTTGTCTTAGGCTGCTTTCTCTAAAGAAGAGAGGACATGTCTGTTCAACTGTGATTCACAGGAGGCTTTTCACAGCTGACACAGGGAGCTGCAAAGTGCCGTCTGCTTCACTTCCTTACCTCCTCAGACAATATCTGGTGGTGAACAGGTGCACAAGAATATGAAATACAGAGTTATATCTTACTGCAGAAAAGGGAACACAAAAGGGGAAAAAAGCACCCAAAGAGATGAGTGTTCTCTAATGAGGCACGTTTTCAGCAGTTAGTGGGAGCTTACCCAGTTACTTACTCCCCATTTTAGTTTGTATTGGTTGAACAAAGTTAATTCCTTCCTCTTATCCAAGAAGGCATTTAACTCTCCAAATGAAACTGGAAAGTTATTTCAGATGGGTAAGAATAGAAAGGTACTCTGTGAAGCCAACAGACATTTAATGTGGCTTACTGTATCCCCATAGTACTATGAGATATCCCTGCAGTACTTTGAGGATGTTTAGGCTCCAGTGATGCAGAGATGCTGTGAAGTCATTTATCAGGGGCTATGCATCAAACCAGTGCCTAAGCCCAGAAGTACAGAAGGGTGCAAACTCACATATATCTTCTCACTTATCCTTCTCACTGGAAAGGATTATAGAACCATAGAATTATTTGAGTTGGAAGCCACCTAATTTCAATCCCCTCTGCCATCAACAGGGACACCTTCCACTAGACCAGGTTACTCAAAGCCCCATCAAATCTGGCCTTAAACCCTTCCAGCAATGGGACATTTAAAGTTTCTCTGGGCAACCTGTTGTGTTGTCTCACCACTCTCACAGTAAAGAATTTCTTCTTAGTATCTAATCTAAACCTATTCTCTTTCAGTATGAAGCCATTCCTCCTTGTTCTATCACTGCATGCCCTTACAAAAAGTCCCTCTCTGTCTTTTTTGTGGGTCATCTTTATGTGCTGGAAAGTGCTATAAGATCTCCCCAGAGCCTGCTCTTCTCCAGGCTGACTAACCCCAGCTGTCTCAGCCTGTATTCATAGAAGAGCTCCAATCCTCTGACCATCTTCACAGCCCTTCTCTGGACTCACTCCAGCAGGTCAATGTACTTCCTATACTGGGGCCTCCAGAGCTGAGCACAACACTTCAGGGCAGAATCATCTCCCTGGATCTGTTGGCCATGACTCTTTTGATGCAGCCAGGACACATTTGGCTTTCTGGGCTGCAAATCTATATTGCCAGGTCATGTCGAGCTCCTTCTCAACCAAGTTCTTCTCCTCAGGGCTGCTCTTAATCCATTCTCCCCCAGCTTGTATTTGTGCTGGTGATTGCCCTGACCCACATGTGGGATCTTGCCCAACTCACCATGCAGGATCTGCACCCCTAATTAGAGCTCACCTCCGTGGGAGATGATGCCACATCATGGTCAGTCCGTAAACGATAAAGATCTATCCAGGCATACACACAGTCAATGAAGTAAAAGAAATGCCATGAGACACCTTCCCCTGCTCTGAAAGTGAGGAAAATGTTGTTCTTTAACTCCCTGTACTAAGACAGCATGGGTCTATTCATCAGCCGCAGGGAGCCAAGGCTGTATTTAGGAAACGGTATTTATAATGCAGTACTATACTCAATGTCAGTTCCCAGAGGACACTCTGTGCCGCCTTTGTTGCTCTAGTGGAAGCGAACAGCTGCTTTCTAGATTTCCCAAAGCCCTGGTGCAAAATAAATCCTTCTCCCTCCACTTAATTTTAAAGAGCAACGATGCCTGGGCGGGGAATATATGCAGGAGAGGAGCAAAAGCAAGGAATGAATTAGTTTATATCATTTAACATTTGTATTATCTGTAAAATTATCATTTAAACTACAAAACTGAAAGTACCATCACAGATGAAAGAAAGTAACAGCCATAAGGCACAAACATCACTTCCCTCTTCCCCTCCCTGAGCTATATTCAACCTTCCCTATTTCACAGAGTCTTTACCACAATGAAGGGAAAGAAAAATGAATCTGTAAAATCAAACATAGTTCATCCAAGAAAAAGAAAGAAAGAAAATGAAAGCAAAAAATACATAGGTTCACCTCAGTTCCTTTAAGCTAGCCTTCCCAGGACTAAGGTAAAGACTGACTTGTTTCCATTTCAATTCTTATTTTTAGCAGGTTTATACAGCACTGCTGACTTAATACACTGCAAACTGAAATCCACTTTACAAAGCAGGACAGCCAATTGTGTAATCTGACAAGGTCACAAAACTAGTCTCAAGGTTATGCTACATTGTTTTAATTTGTGGTCATGTGGGACTTTAAAATTTGCTCTTTTAAAAGCTGAGACAAGTCTTTATGTTCTTCCATCAAGAAATCTGGAGGGGGCAGCTCCTTGATCTTTTTGTTTCCTTATTATTCGTCCTACATGTTTTTAAGTTTTCCTCAGAGTCCTCTTCTTGAGCACATACCCATAGCAGATTGAGATGTTGGTATCCAAGCTAAGACACACTGGGGAATACAGCAAGAACAACCATGCTTTCATGTGCTTTTATTTATAGCATGTGCTTTCCAATGTATATTAGCATTTACACCATCCTTTGACCTTCTCAATCATCAGTGAGTGCTTCAGCTCACACAGGATTATAGTTATTGTGCTGCCCTTTACATTCAGACAGTTTTACTAATGGATATAGCTTGTCTGATTGATAGAAATTTGTCTATTGCCTGAACATCACCGACTTTAGTAGCGTGCTGCTGCATCTCCAAATGCAATTACAGTTTTACAGTGTAATGCTTCATCTCTCATTTCCTAACTATAAAGGAGAGAAAGTAAATAAGTAGTAACATATACTTTTATACACCCACTTTGCTCTCTCATACGTGTGTCTGCATTTACACATGCACAGAACTCACATGCACAAATTGTGGATTTTATGTGTTCACATATACATCAATTTAATGTTCTCTCGTCTTTAATCAATTATCCATGATAATCCATTGTATTCCCCTAGGTACATAGTCATCAAAGGCACTTTAAACCTCCTCTTGAAGATCAAATGGCTCTTTAATCCGTTTATTTACAGTTTACAGAGTTATAGAAAATTAATCAGGATCATAAGTTAGCTACTGCAGCAAGCCTCTTCTGAAGCCTGCTATCATTACAAACACTAATTCTCAGAGACCCAACAGGATAGGGGAAGAAAGGAATAAATCTCCTGACGTCTGTTCCTCCCATCAGCAGCTGTCAATGACCGTCTCTCTCTGATCCTTTTTTGATCAAACTGTGGTCCATCAAATCCATTTCAATGAATTAGCACTACTAAGGTAACAGGAGAGCTAATTAGTCTTAAACTTTGTACTTAAGTTCTTCATATAGGGTTTTCTGGTGTCTAGCAGACTGGGCTGGATGTTTCCTTCCTAAGTTCACTGGGCACAATAATCCATACGTGAGGAAGTGTGTGGATTACATGAGAGACCACATTTCTCTGAACTCTGCTAAAGTTTCTCTTTATTATTCCATGTCGTCATCCAAACATTCCCTCCCTTTTACACAGTTCTGTACACTAGGCAGCCTACCAATGAATGTTTAATGGTCAGCTTCCTGGTTATTATCAATACCAAACCGTTATAATAATGCACTAACTGGATGAGATCTCACAAATTTAGGGTGTGACAGTAATCATTACACATTAGCATGTGAGCTGTGCATATTCACACCAGTTCTTCTCTACAAGAGCAAAGAGACTCTGCCAGCAAAAGTGACACACAGTGAGCTCCTGAACAAATTTCTTATTAATTCTTCAAACCCCTATAATATTATTAATAACTACATTCACCTACACATGCAAAAGCAGCAACCCCTGAAATGCTGTCACTGCATTAGGAATGGTAGCAGCAGAACATAGCTGTAAAGACAAGAAAATTAACAAAAATGCCATTGATGACTGGTTCTGCTGGAGCTATTGGAGTAAACTCAATATTATTTCACAAAATAAAATTGACTGGGTTAGAGGGAGAACAGATTTCCCATTCCAACTTATCTCACAAATTACCAAGACTGCAATTTTGTTACTCCTCCCAAGATACTACAATCATGAACTATATTTTCAAAATATACATAGAGTAATAAAATAGATACACTAAAGCTTTGCTAATATTGTAATCAGTCCTCATGAAGAGATAATATAAAGCTTTTCTTCAGCAGAAAATATTTATATGATGTCACCCCATTCAGAAAATATTCAGATCATTCCCTTTTTTTCATAGAGTGCCTCCAAACAACTTCACAAATGACCTGTTCATTTGCAATTACCTCAGTGGATAAGTGATAATCTCATCATATTAGACGGTTGCCATAGGGTAAAAGTCCCCTCCTGACATACAATATCTATTTACTTTATTTTGATTACAGCAAATAATCAAGGAGGTAGCTCCTCTCTGAAACACAATGTGTATATAAAAGCACTATTGCTGAAAAAGTGCAATCTGGGTGCTCTTGAGAAAAAGGCATTTCCACGCTACAGCAAATTTCCAGACAAGCTACATGGTATGACACATTTTTGCTGGTGTTTGGGTTTTTGGTTTTGTTTTTTGGTTTTTGTTTTTTTAGTTATGCTCTTTGGTAAATAACTTGGATCCTGACAGACTGAAATTCAGTGTATTAAAAATTGTATTGATATCTAAATGCTATTTAACCAACTAGACTGCTTGGTATTCCTTCAGTAAAATTACTGAATAAAGGCATTTGGACCAAATCAATAGGAGGATGTCAAAAGGAGAAAATTGAAATAGATCCTCCTAATTTAGAGTGACAATTTCTTCTGGTTCTCTGCCAAGAAAAATCATACCAACTTGCATTCTTGTAAAATCACATATCAGTAAGCATCTATTAGTAAGTCTGGGCATCTAATTCTTCTCTCACGTATTTCAGTCTACTCTTAGAGAGGTGTTATCATGGCATGTGACATTTGCATCAGAGAACCTAATTTTGCTTTTTCTTGCATTGACATAAATCTGCAGTAACCGAGTTAACTCCCAAAAAAATTCTGCACAGGGGAAAAGAAAGCTGAGTCTAGTCAATATAAATACAATGCCACATCCTTTTTCTTTTTCCTGATTACAGCCCTACTTTATAATCACCTTAATCATCTCCCAAAACACTATTTACCAGGAAAGGCAGTCAGGTAAGGACACAACAGAGGCCTTGAGAAGGATTCAGATAATTTCCACGGTTTCCCTGATTGTGGGGAGAAGAGCCTGTAATTCCTCTGTCTGGTCCCAGAATGGCAGGGACTTGCTCCTAGAGAACATATGCAGCTCCTTCCTCCATTTTCCCTGTTTCCAGGCTTCCAGGCTAAATTTCCCAGTCCAAAGCTGTTTACACATCAAGGTTTTGGTAGCTGTGGGGCTACAGCGGCACCTTCTGTGAGAAGCTACCAGAAGCTTCCCCCATGTCCAAATAGAGCAAATGCCCATTGACTCCAAAACAGATCCACTGTTGGCCAAGGCCAAGCCCATCAGTGATTGCCCTCTGGGATAACAGATTTAAGAAGCGGAAAAGCTATTGTGCCAAAGCAATTGCAGCTAGAGAAGAGAGGAGTGAGAAAATGTGAGAGAAACAGCCCTGCACACACCAAGGTCAGTGAGGAAGGAGAGAAAGAAGGTGCTCCAGGCACTGGAGCAGAGGTTCCCCTGCAGCCCCTGAAGGTCCACGATGGAGCAGAGATCCACCTGCAGACCCTGGAGGACTCCACATCAGAGCAAAGGAGGCTGTGACAATGTGGGAAGCCCACACCAGAGTAGGCTTCTGGCAGGACCCGTGGACCTGTGGAGAGAGCAGGCCACACTGGAGCAGGGGAAGAATATGAGGGTCCTCCCCCTAAGGAGGAAGAAGCAGCAGAGACAATGTGTTATGGACTGACTGCAGCACCCATTCCCTGTTCCCCTGGTGCAGTGGGGGAAGATGTAGAGGAAACTGCGAGTGAAATTGATCCTAGGAGGAAATGAGGGGTGGCACAGAAGTGTTTTAAGATTTAGTGTTGTTTCTCATTACCTTGCTCTGATTTGATTGGAAATAAATTAAATTAATTTTTTCCCCATGTTGAGTCTCTTTTCCCTGTGACAGTAATTGGTGAATGATCTCTTCCTGCCCTTATCTCAACCCCTGAGCCCTTCGTTGTATTTTGTCTCCCCTGTCCAGCTGAGGAGGGGAGTGATAGAGCAGTTTTGGTTGGGAGTCCACAACAAAAGCCAAAAGTCCCTAGCAGAACTGACAAGCATTTGGATCAGAAATCTAGACAAGTCTCAAAACTCTTTCCAAATATACAGTAAATAGAAACAGGATGTAAATCTCATTAATTGGAGGATGTGAGTAACTTCAAAAAGTGAAATAGATGTATATTTCTTAAAAAGGTACAAGGTAAAGTATGATGTTCACATCAGGCTTATTTATCACCTATCCTTCATATCCTAAAGCATCTCAATACAGGGTCTCATAAAGCCTTCATTAAGGCTGTATAAGTATTTTTCTGCAGAGCACTAAACAATTTTGCTATGTCTAGGTCATTCTTCCTTTTGCCTAAGGAGAGAGCTGTTTATGAACAGGTGCAGGAAGGAAAACAATGCAGCATTTTTCAAGCACTGGAGTTCACACCAAAATACAGATATGTAGTTCTCCAGGATCCCCAGTGTAACACATTGCTGCATAGGATAAAAGTCATTGGAGCACATAATACATCTCTCTCTTCCAAGACACCTATGTGAAACCCGAAACAACTTACACGATACATTTCCCAGACACCAAAAGATGGCAGTGTTTCAGAGCATTGCATGTATCTGTGTGTGGTTTTGGCTGGTCTTACATGTTGTGCTCATAACAGTAAAGAATCAGCTGAATTGTGGTTCTGCAATCCAATAACAGGGCAATAAACAAAATTGTTCTATGCCATTTCATTACAAGGCAAGTCACAAAAACAAAGTAACCAACTGAAAAAACTACTATTGTGTTTTGAATGTTCATCAAGATTAGCAAGCCAAAGCTACATCCAATATGTGCTTATAGGATAGATATGTGTGTATGTCAGTAAATAATAAGTTTGATATTAAAGGTTCTATTCTTAAAAGTTTTCTTCAGCAAGGTCTGGGAAAGGAGCACTGGTGAGTTAACTTCATATCAGAAAGGCTGTAAGAGCTCATCCTGTTGCAGGGTAATGAAACACAAGGAGGTAAAATCATGCATAAGCCTATGAAAGTGCTGTAATTTGCTTTCAGTTGTGCAAATCACCTGAAAATATTGAAGCTGCACCTTGCTAGCCTGTATCAGCATCATTGTAACATGGAGATATCATCATGAAAGTGCACTGGAATTCTTCATCCCTTAAAAAGGAAAACTCTTGTTTCCACCTTCAGCATCTGTAGTCCTACCACATTTGTAGAGAAGTCTGCATCCCCCAAATGACTAAAGAGACTTGCAAGTTCATTAAGCCGATTGTAATTCTCCTGCCACACAGGTTGCAAAGCTAAGGGAACTCACACTGTGTTCCAGTATGCTGCTCTACCCCAGGCTTTCATAGATGTACCAGCACATCAGACAGGTTTTGAGCCATGCAGGCCTGCACAAAGGGGCTACAGAAGTCTTGTAGAAGCATTCCTCATCTTCCTCTGCAATTGCCTAATTCTGTTCCTAGTTCCAGACAGCAGAGCATCTGCTTGCTTTCCATATTTATTTCACAGTTTCTCTTTTCCACATCAGTTTTCAGTAATTCTTCATTCAGATTTCCTTTGCTTTCCATTGCTTCTCTATGGATGTATATCGCAGGCATCTTCTGTGTCCATTCCTGATACACAGCCAAGCCACTTTAGCTATCCTTCTTGAGTATCCCACCTCAACCTTGTACTAGCCAACTAGTTTTCAGTTCTTTCTCCAGCATTTTCTGTGGATTCAAAGCTCTCACTATTGCATTTAATCATCTAATTTCTGCAGCTTTTATCTTGTCTTAATTGGGTTGCTTCAGTCCATTGCCATCAGCTCATGCAAGGGCAGCACACATCACTTCTCTCAAAGGTGCTAACTGCTGTGGTTCCTGAAGTGTCTGCAGTCTCCCACATCCCACAAGGTTTTCAGATGCAGTAGTTGTTTGGATGGAACCTTCCCAATTTTTTTTCTTTTTTTAAATTTTATAGAATAAGTCTGTTCTGGGTATGAACTGGGATTTGGTGGTGGAAAGAGCATGTATCTGTAAGACTCAAGGTCATAGGCTGACATAGGAAGACTAAACAGTAAGTAGGCAGGAAACTGGAGGAGGAACAGAAAGATTTCATAGGTAAAGAAACTGAAAATCTACCTGAAGAATAGTATACAAACTCTATCTCTACTGCTGGATTTTCTTCCAATGTTTATTGGCTTTAATCCTCAGGTCTCAGACTACAATCTGTAAAAAGTGGATATTATCATCCCCTCTTCTTAAAAGGTCTTTTGAAATTTTTACTATTTAAAAGCTAGACAGTTATTGCGGCACAAGCACCCTAGAAAAGTCCAAGGTGAAAGGAAGTCATCCATGTTTATGGAAGAGTATACAGAGGAGTGGAAAAATACTTTGAAATACACCAAATATGGTGAATGAGCACGAAGTGTCCTGTGTGCTGGATGAGACAGGAGGCCTGTGGAAAAAACACAACCAAATAGCAAACAAAAGGCATATCGCATAGAGAGGAAGCAAAGGCTTCTGCTGAGCATGAATTCGAGCATTTCTTTGTTTCTGGGTACTTGGCTTTGCCTCTTTAATAGTATCTTTTTTTAATAATTTCATGCCGTTTAGCTACCCTCTCATTAATCAGACATTATGGATGCTTTTATTCCAGAGATTTTCTTGTGCTCACAGAAAATGAGTCTCCAGTGACATCAATGCAGAATATAGGGTGTTAGCAAAATAACAATAGGTAACAATAAAACAATTCAATTGTATTATTTTTCTTTTCCTACTGCAAGGAAGCCGCAGCCAGGACTCTGAAATTAAGGAGTGACTGGACCAAACTGCCAAATTATTGAACAGGTTTAACAGTACTTAAAAGTCTGTTGGAAGACAAGAAAGTTATAAAAAATATTATCACCTGTTTCAAAGTGGCTTTATAGTCCTGGGGTGGCTGTGCTGTGCTCATTAGTTCTCCAACAGTACAATTCAGTTGCCTTGTTCTTACAGAAAAATAACTGAGGTCTGGATGTATCCACTCCCTCTCTTGATGGAACATAGCAAATCACCTTTGAGAGCCCAGAAACAGGTAGCTAAATAGACAGAGCTGCCTCTTCACAGCTGCCTAGGAGGTAAAATCTCTGTGAAAAGATGAGAGAAACTGGAAGGGCTCCCTTCTAACTACCCGTGAATGCCATCCAGAGAAGGATGGAAGAAGCTATTGCTGGCTTATCAGGCTCATCTTTGCTGGATCTCATTATCCTAGAAGAAACATTTTCATTTCATTAATCACCTTGAAAGAGCATTGGGAAGAGGAAAAGCTCTAATAACTTGACATCACAGAATGATAAAAATGAAAATGAAATTACTAGTAGCAGCACAGGCACTGGGTAGACACACTGACACACCGTGCCAGCAGACCCACCTTCTTTTTATAGCAGTCCACCTTGTACCACTTCCTTTAGAAAATTAATTTGGGGCAGTGGCTCTCCACTGATTTGTCTGTAGCCCAGCCAGCTTCCTCCCACAGAGGTATGAATGCCAGAAAGCTGTTACTCATCTTCTCACACGAGTAGAGAGTCAGTATCAATTCTGATCCACAGTATCCAGAGATTAATGCAAAAATAATTGTAAGAAAAATTATTTACTGAGTATAATATACAATAGGTCCATCTATTGTTTCCCTTCCTGTGTTTCATTTAGCATTTTTCAGCATCAGCAAGTTTTTCAGTAATCCAGTTTGTCATTAGTCTTTATGCCACTGTTACTGTGCCATCCTTATCTCAACACCAGATACTTCTAATACATGTTTTTGAGGCAATGTCATTGCAAGAAAAATATGGCAGTCCAAAGAAAGCACAAATCTCAGAAAATCAAAGGTGAGACACTGCCTCTATATCATGAATTTGGATTAAAGATTAAGTGCCCACATCCTAATTCTTCTTTTACTCCTGGATAATATTTTTAAAAATATAATACTACATAAGAACATCCAAAGAGAAAGACAGAAAAATCTATTTTTATGGGAGGAACAGCAGTTAGTGATTGAACTTTCATTCCTTCCTGGGGACCAATACCTAACTTTGCTACAATAAATTCTCCCATTTTACATCTCCCTCTATCAGTGTTTACACAGCACGACATTCCTCATATCTGCCATGTCACAATACCTACAGTCATATTCAATAACTATTTACTGCAAACAGTGCTTTATATAGTGTATACAAGACCCCATGGAATATTGGAATATAGAATAAAACAATGCTGAATTGTTCAGCTGCTTTTTTTTCTGCAATATCTCCCACATAAAGTGTACGGAAAGGGGCCACAGTGGAAGTGAAGTTGGTCATAGTTTCCTTCACATTTTCCCAGCAGAAAAAGGAAAAATATATTTTTCTGCTTCCCCTACCCTGCCCCTCAGTGGTCTATTATACTTGTAGTTCCACACCAGAACATGCAACACCATCTCCTGCATTCTCTTGTTACCAGGTCCCAGCATTCCAACGCCTTGCTGAGAATATTTACCTTTCTGGAAACCCCTGAATTAGCTAGGTTAGCTTCTGAACAGATCCCCTTGATGGATGGTGGGCATTAATGGGCTTTCTCCTCTCTTAGTCATCCTTATGCTGCCAGCCCTTCCCACTTTTGAGCCATGTAACTACACCATGAATATCCAAAGTTATAGAGTGAATCCTGAGAATGGGCAATGTGAAGGTATGTCCAGAAAGCACACATCAGTGCACTACAGAGGGTCATTCAAGTCTTCAATTAGGTCCTGCCCCCAGACATTTGAAGAGCCTGTCCACTTCATCCAAAAAATTCTTTCAGCTTTTGCTTGCTCTCTCAAAAGAGAAGTGTGGAGTTTTTACCCATAGGCACCCTCATTTCTCATTCCAAAACACCACAGGTTTTTTTCAGGGCTTTACATGTGGTGAGCCAAACATTACAGAGCATTTCTTTTCTCTCCTAACAAAAGTTATTAAAACATTATCTAATTTTTACCTTCATCCTTGTTTCTCATCTTCCACCTCTATACAACCTCTTTGATGCTCTTTTCCATCACCTTCAAACCTTGACACAACATTGCACAGCAACAAAAAGACACTGCCAGAATGTGTTTCTCCTAGAAGCTGTTTTTCGGGACCACATATCTACCCTCCTGCCAGGCATGTGATTCCATCAGCAACAGTGCAAGGTCTGCTGCAAAGAGACTGGAGGTGCACAGCTCACAAACTTTCCACCAGCCTGGGGATATTCTGGTAGTTTAACACTGCAAATTTGTTCACTTTGTTGGGAATGCAGGTTTATTTCACAGAACTGTCTTATAACAAGAAAAGGCTGGTTTTACAATCAAAAACATAACTCTCTGACAAGTCTGAGCTAAGACACCACAGAGAGATGTTTTCTAAGTGACGCTGCAAGATCACAAGTCAGAAGACACCACCAAGGCATTGTGACTACCAGGCTGTGGAAAAGGAGGAAGATGACATTTCTCAGTTGAGTACATAATATCTGATCAAGCTATAGCATCTATCTAGGAAAGCCACCTGTGACTTTTACAGAATATACATCAGGGGGTTTTTCATTATTTTAAGACATTCAATAAAATACATAAATAATAACCAGGATGTTTTCTTTCAGGATTTGCTTTAAAATCAGCAATTTATAACTGTGATAAGTGCACAACTTGCTAGTAGTCCATGGTATGTCTGTTCTTGGCATACAATTCTTATTCAAGTAAGTAGAGTAATTTTCTCATTTTCACCTTGAGTATCACTCAGACTCTCAGCTTAAAAGCAAGAATAAACCTTGTCCAAAAAGCTGAATGGGGTCCTCTTGGGGTTGCCTATTTGAAACAGTATTATCCTACCAGACAGACAACTCTTGTAACAAAATCATTGACTTTTAGAGACTTTTTACAATAATAATCCCACAGTGATTCAAGGCATAAAAGTATTGAGAAAATGCTAAAAAAGAGGAAAGGTATCACTAACTGTTAAGTAAACATTAAAGAAAGTTAACTCTTCAACAAAGAACTGAAGGACACTGATTTAATCCATTGAATGTCAGAAGAAATTGCTTCAGGAGCATGAAGAGAGCACTGCATCCAGATAGGTATTGATTTCCATGGACCTGCCATTCACCTGCACTGCTTAAAATCACGTATCTGTGCTTGGGAAGTTCCTTTGCAAACCCTGTGTTCCTTATTTCAACTGCCACGAAGCTCCCAAAGGGGTTAAATTGTAAGCCAGGATGTATATGCTGTAGGATGTATCAACACTGCCTTTGAGATGCAGGAAAGGGACTAGGAGAAAAGATGTGTCCCTGAAAGAGCATTTGACGATCTCCACATCAAGAAGAGGGAAGTGAATTCAGCTCAAAGAAGAGAGCTCTACTACAGAATTTTAACATCACGTCCAAATAACACAATCTGGCCACCATCCACTAGGGAGGCTCAGCCAAATCATGACAAAATTCACAGGCAACAGATCACAGAAAATCCTCTCTTTGATGGCAGATGATGAAAGGACAGGCATAAATTTCTAGCTGAATTATGCCTGAAGTACAAAATAGAGACAAGAAAGATAAGGCAATGGATCCTGAGATTAGGAATCAAAGGGCTTGCAGTTTTCATGGTTTTGGCACTGTGTCACCTTAAGAATATTTTCAAGTCACCCTATATTAATTTGACTCAGTTTCCTCTAAACATTATATAAGAAGTGTAAAAATAAATCATCAAGCTATATATATTTTCTCCTTTTCTTAAAAAAAGAGCAATAAAGCATAACAATGCAGCAGTTGTTCACAGCACAGATTTGTAACCAATTTGCACTGTTTTGTAGGTAGTGTGCAGACCCATACTAAAGAAGTCCCAAGCACACCTTTTGAGTCACACTTTCCCACACTGCAGAGAAAATCACATTTAGAGGGTATTTGTGGTCTGAGTACCCTCTTAACAACAATCTCTTCTTACAAATACTTCTATCAATTATTCAGAAATAAATATTAAATAGTTACTGGCATAAAACATGGTAAGTGGTACAATAAAGTACAGTGCCATGTCCTCCCATCAGAACAACCTACGCCTTACACAGTTGAAGGACTGGGGAAAGAAAAAAATCTCACCGCCAGAGTGAACAAACAATTCCATGCAGGCTCCCATGCTGTAATAAAAGCAATTGATGAGATGCCTTGATCCATAAAGAATAGAGTCATTAGGAAGAAAAGGAGGTGAGTTTGCCTCTGCATTTCATGTACTTTATACTAATCCCAGATAAAACATGCGGTGCTTTTGGCTGTTTTTCCTGAAGGATAATGAAAAATGGGAGTGAAAAAGCTGTTAAAAATGTGAGAGCTTTACAGGGACAAAGGCAATGAGTGCAATGCCTTTAACAATAAACACAGAAGTAATTGGAATGGTGAGGAAGAGGCATCCTAAGCAGAAAATACCAGGAATCCATTAAAAGAGAAGAGAAAGGTAAAATACTGACAAGTAGTTCAAAGCAAATAAGCAAATTTCAACAAGAGATTAGGTATCAGATTTGTTGTTGGTTTGCTTTTTATAGTGAGGGTAAATAAGCATTTTATTTTTCTTGCAAGGTTAGGAGGACTGAATGCCTATTAGAACAATGCATGATAGTTTTCTTCAAATACCAAAAGGAGCAGCCAAGGCCAGGACAATTCTTCTGCAGAGGAGAGGTGGGGATATAATGACTTTCTACAGAGTTTCACCCCATCTGGCAGGTGTGGTTGGTACTTAGTGGCCTCACAGAGACTCCCAAGGAATACGGAAGTCAGGAGCACACAGGAGGAGGGAATTCCAGGGGTGGCTGTTGCCTTTTACACACCTCCCTTTCATGATCTTTCCTTAACAGTTTTATAGTCCGTCTGAATTCACCCAGCAAAGATGCCTCCCAGGAATCTCTCTGTTTACAGGTTAACAATTGGACTTCCGTCACATAGAAGACCTTCAGTGATGCCTTGGAAACTGTTGATTACATTCATCTTCTACCAGCTGCTCTTTAGCAGTAAAAACACCAGGTGAAACTTGATGAGCCATCTCCTTCTGATCTTTTCCTGAGTGTCATTTGGAATCCTCCCCTCCTTTTCTTACTTCACTTAAAGAATTTCAAAATACAATAAATACTTTTCATCTTTTTGAACAAAGCATCGGAAAGAGACAAGGAAGCACAGTGACACGAGAGAGGTCTTGTAACATTGGTGACACAAGGAAAGAAATCAGGCTGCAGTGTTCTCCATGTCTATGACCTGAGGATCCAGAAAGCCCTTCTTCAGACTGCAAAGTTTTCTCACAGGATTCCTGGAGACTGTCTCTCAGCTTCAAATCGCAACTCACTCCCAGGGCTCATTTACTTGATTTGCCATATTGTATCAAGTATTCATTGTCCAGCTTTGAGGCAGGTTTGAGGAGAAAGAGCAAGAAGACAGAAAGAGTGGAAAGGAAAGTATTGTGTTCACTGACACATTCATGTCTCCACTCAAGAGCAAGTTTATTGAGCCCTGCTATCAGAAACACAAAAAAACCAGACAAAAACCAAACAACCCCACACATTTAATAGTTTCTGAGGCTCACTGACAATCAATTGCCTTTTACTTGCAGATAAAACTTACCTAATTTAATCTCTGGATCTTTTTACACTTTAGCCAAATAGTAATGCTCTCCTACACTGAGATTAGCTGTTTCCATCAATAAATACCTATGCCCAGTGACAAGATCCCTCCACTATTTCATTTTGATTAATAGAGAAGTTACTACTGCTATCAGTTACTCTAACATTTTACTGCAAAAATAATTGGGTTTTAACGCACCAGCTCAAAAAAGGCATGCAACAAAAAACTGTTCCAGAGCCAGTCAAAACAGATATTTTCCAGACAATCACAATCATCTACACATTTTGTTCAATCTAAGACAACTTCCTGGTGCAATTATTTGTGTTATTTAACTATTTTAGTGTTTTTATGTCTTTTGTGTTTGTTTTTCAGACAGTGTCTAAAGACACACTGCTCTCAAATGAAAGAGATTCACAGGCTTGTACTGAAATGTTGAACCAATTCGTTTCAGTACTTCCAAAATGTTAAAATGTTTGTATTTTGTTTTATATTTTTAAATTTCTGTTTGCTTTTCATTTTTCACAACAATGTAAATGTAGTAGAAGCACTACAGGGAATTTGTCAACTTTCATGAATTTCCTTTCTTCCTTAAATATCATTCTTCTGAAAATGGTCAGGCGGCCAGTGTCCCCACTCCCTTTGTAGATAACAGGGAATTTAACACATCTACAGCATCTCACTGGAATATCATAAATAGTTCTGGCACCACCCACTAAGAAAGTATGAGCACAAAATATCAACTAGCTGGTTTATCAAGACGATACTGGCCACTCTGGGAAAAACACTATGTGATCATGTAATCAAAGCCTGGATCTCAAAGCCCATGCACAAGAGGATTGAGTTAAGCCTGCACAGGAAAATGCCTTAATTCTGTTTTTTATAAACTCAATTGGCATTTCCTGGACACTTTAGACTTTGCAATTTAAATAACATTTATTAATTTAGGGGTTGTGTGTAGCTAATGATGACTAATGTGACAGATCCGTAATTATCTACCTATCATGGTGGTAAAGACAGATGCTTAGGTAGCCAAGTTTTTCATATCATTTCCACTGAATAACAAATAAAGCAGAGCCTGTGTCTGTTTTGAGGCTCACAGCATTTGGAGATAAAAACATGTTGGATAGGAGTCTGCTCCTGTAATGTACACAATAGCAGATACCTCCCCACCACATTGCCCAACACAAATGAAGTATAGACTTCACCCATAAATGATACCTTACACTACTCACGAATTCTTATCCTGAACACAGTAATTGCCCCCTAAGAAAGACCATCACAATTTTTCACTGCTGTGCCACCCCATTCAGGGTGCAGTGATTCCTTTCCATCATCCACCCGAATGCTGTTAACACTAGTAGAAGAATAATTTTGTGTGAACGCTTATTTTTCAGTGTTCTCATTTTTTTAGCATTTCCTTCTTCTCTTTTTTATTTTCTTCTTCTTCTTTTTATTTTCCCCCAAAATCCCTATTTAGAAGGATCTCAGTGTTGCTCTTGTGCTGACTTGGTCATTACATTTCCCAAGAATTTTTTGAAACTGGCAGCAGTTCCATCTGATAACAAGAGCAGGAGAGAAAGGTAAGTAAAGAATAATGGCCTGCCAATCATGGCTGCACAAGAAAGATCATGGGTCTCAAACAGAATCTAAAGCAGTAATGGGAAATTTTCCCTAATAGACTTCTTCTTGGGCTGCACAGTAAAGCCAGTGTGGCTAGAGGGATTTTCTTAAAGAAGTTTATCTTCCAGCTCTTCATGTTAACACCCTCAGATAGTAAAAAACAGGAGAAATGAGAGGGCCATCATCTCTGGAATGTCCTAAGAGGTATGTTAACAAGTATTAAAGACATGTATAACATGTAGCCTGGTACATTTCAAACATCAGAAGTCTGGAATTGCCATAAAGAGCCATGGCAACAACAGACAATTAATTCAGACTTACTCAGATTACCATAGAAACTGGACCAACATACCAGAAATTATCTAAAATGCCTCACTTCAAACATTCAAGCAGTCTATAATTTCCGTAGTAATTGAGTGCTTGTAATAACCACAGAAATATTATAAAATCTCTATGAAACACTATGAAATCTTGACATAATGAAGGCCAAACATAATTTTTAAAATCTGCACAGCTTTTGCCTGTATTATAATGTATCACAGAGTAGCCAGAAAATTTTTCATCTTCCAACATGAAATTAATTTCTTCCAAGAAAAATTAATGTTATTCTGCCAAATGAAAAGAAAAATACACTTACATCACAACAAATCACAACAAAACTCTGCCAGACAGGGCAGAGCTAATGTGCAGAGCTCAGGCTCTCCGAAATGTTGTCTGGTTCTTTTTTTAAATAAGTCTTCCTTAGCTCAGAGTTGTACAGCCATTTTGTTAATGAAACTTGTTGTAGATAATTTCTAGACTGCCTACTGTTAAGAAAAGCTTTAAAAAAAAAAAAAAAAAAAAAAAAAAAAGTAGATTCTTCCAATCCTTAAAGACATTATTTTCTTTCAAAACCTATTGCTCTTGCAGGTGCCACAGGAACAGGACACTAGGTGAAGACTCTGTGTGCTCAGAAGTACTGTCCTTGACTTCTTGTATATGTTCATTGCTTTTACAAATCCCTAAATACCAAAAATTTTCTTTGAAATACTGTTGATCCTAATATATGAAGTGGGTACCTGGTAGTCATCCAGTATGACTAATCCTATATAAAGTCTACTTGGGTACTATTCACATGGGATTTTCAGTAGTTTTGAAAAGTATTGCCAGCAAAACCATTAAAGCATACTTCAATTAATCAACATTAATTATAAGTGAGGGGAGAATTACTGATTCAGTGGAGTTTTGAAGGCATCAGACAGGTGGGACCGGTGCAGGAGTGAATGCTAATTGTTAAGTCAAAGAGCTGTGACGAGGAAGAGCAGTCCAGAAAAGAAACGGCCTTCTCCCTTTTGGCTCCATAGGAAGACTCAGGATAACTGCTTTGCCATGCTAAAATTAATCTCTGAACATTTCTTGTCACCACCACCATCAGCCCACAAGTCCATTACTTATTCTGCATTACACATGACATACTTCAAAGCACATGGAAGTCAATGGGAACATTCCCATTAACTCCAATTGCCCTTGAATCAATTCTTCAGAGCAGTTTCACACCAGTTGAGCTTCATAGCTTTTGACTGAGTTACTCCTAATTTACACTGGCAGTAGAGATTTCTGTCGGTGAATATGAGAAACCTTTTACATGTGTTTTCACACAACAGATAATGAAAAGACAAATATTGTTGTCTGCAGAAAAATCAGAAAGGCAATCACTTTGTGCTGAATATTTAAAAAAAGATATTGTGAAAGACTCTTCTCTCTTAAAAATGTGGACAGCTTCAAAGGAAAAGATCACAGTATACCAAGGTCTTCCTGGACAGAGAGACAATTAGTGAAAGGGACTGAAATATTGAGAAGATGGAGGCCTGGTTTGGATACATTTCTACTCTCAGCCTTTTGCATACTTTCTCAGAATACCCAAGCATTACCAATCAGAAAGTAAAACTTATAAAAAAATGTAAGTTTTTTACATTGTAAGAAAACACACATGTTTCATACACCTATGCAATGTTTTCCTGTGGCAGAGGCATAGTAATGTTTAAATAATCAGCCTACTTGTTCTGTTTTCTTTTACTTTTAGTTACCCTTCTTGGAGTATCTAAATTTAGGAAGCTCACAGAAAGAAATAATTCAAAATGTCTATTTCAAACTCTATTGAACAGCAGCAAAGTTTAGTTCTTATTTGTTTTGCAATCCTGGTAGACTGTCACACTAAAACAACCATGGTGTTTGATCCAATTACACTTTGGGTATCCTCATTTATAGGTGAGATACTGAATGACTTGATGTAAGTCACTTAGCTTGGCTCTCTCATAATTACATACATTAAGTGTTGTAAGGATGTTGTAAATCATTTGTCATTGATTCTTGAAAAACACTAATTCGTGGCTGAAATTGTAGAGTGATGCAGCACTTTACCTTTCACTGTAGTTGAATGAGGTTTGGGGTTTCCTTTTTAATACCCCACATGATATTTTTCATAAAACATAATACTGACAAGGAGGTACAAATTTCTCCAGGCTGCAAATGCACAATATAAAACATTTAAAGTGAAATCTGGGCTTGGTGAAAGTTATAACATTAATCTATTTCTGCTTCTCAGCCTTTGCAACAAGTTGAGCACATCGCAACCTATAAGACAAACTGCACTCAAAATTGATGTGTGCTTTGATAGGTAACTTAAAATTCAAGGTCTTTACAAGAACCACCTACACCAAGTATTATATGTGGCTTCAGTGGTACTACTCATGGCAATTTCTGACAGCTCTCAGATCTATGTGTGCATCCCAGGCACATCCAGCCCCTCGTGGCTATAGCTGAGAGTCCAGGACACCACAGGTGCTTACGGCATGCATCACATGGAACAGGCATAGACATTGTGACCACCTGGGCTTCCTCCTGACCAGGCAGCTGAGATTCACAGCCCCTTCTTCAGCAACTGTGAGGGTCTATTCCTTTTTATGAAAGTGACCTTGCCAGAAAGAAGGAAGGGTTATGAAACCTTTACAGACACTAGATTAGAGGTTGTGTGGTTGTAAGGCAGCTGAAGAGCCGATGCTCAGAGTGAGCATGCTATCAGAATCTAGTGAGGGTTCAAATAAGGAGCTGCTCTCAAAATGTAAAATTCAGAGACACAGTTCAGTCTGTTATAAACATATGTGATTTTATACACAACTGTTTCCACTGAAGCTATGTTGTCAGACTACTAATGGTTTCAGTTTGATATGTTGATATCCTTAAGCACCTAAACAGAAGTACACACATGCTTTACATCATATATACAAGTTGAATTAGTATGTTACTGACTCAGTGCCAGGTTCTGAATGAAGCTGATGCTTCAGAAAAACCATCATTTCTATGAAAAGGCCTAATGTCATCTCCAGAAGAGGGCAGTGCTGGCTTAAACTAGCAGGGCACAGACCCTCTTAAAAGTCCTGGTTTGCAGAGGGCAGTACATTTCTTAAAGCAAAAATCCTGTCAGAACCTTGCAAAGATGTGTAAAAACCACCTCACCACATAGAAGCAGCCAGTAGAGCAGTCCTGAGGGATAAACCAAGTTTTGAAACGTTTATTAACAGCATTCATATTTTGTACTGTGATTTGGGCAGAAGCTGAGTCCCTTTCTCACAACTTTTCTGTCTTTAGAAAGCCCTAGACAGGTTAGATGAATTGCTTTTTCTAGGAAAAGGAAAGTGATTGATAGTGGGGTTTATCTCTTGTTTGATCTTGTAGAGCTCAATCTGACTGTTTCTTTCATCAGTGGCAGAAGGAAGGGCTTCATGCTCAGAGTGACCTAAATATTACTGCTCCAGAGGCACAGAGAAACTTGCGGGAGGGAAGTCTAGGTTCAGATCCTACTCTTACATGAGTAACTCACATGTAAAACCAGGAAAGAAACTTCACACATATATAGCTGACATTGCTTAGAGAACTGAGGGCCTGGGACTAAAAATTATAAGAGGATTTTTCACTTTCAAGCTACAGAAAGAAAAAATCAGTTGTGGGAATCATACAGAAGTGTCCCCCATACAAGGGTCAATACCAGACATGGTCAGCCTGCTGCTCTTAGAGAATCCTCTGACTGTCCTGACAACCACCTCTCCTCCTTAAGCAAAAGCAATGGGATGGTGGGGAACTGTATGTACTTCAGGAAGAGGCAGACAGAGGCAGGAGATGTTTGACCACAGGCTAGGATGATGGGTTCCCACCCTAGATGGCCCAGGCAGTTGTTGGCCTCCTTGGCTCTGAATGATTCCCAAATACACATTATCCTGTGGGTAAAGCAAACTCAGAAAACACTATTAGAGAACAGCATTATTCAAGCCCCAGCCAGAGAAAAAACTCATGGGAAATGGAAAGAAAGATAGGAGGCCACTGCCAAGGATTTACACAGAGCTTCATTATGTATCAGCAAGAAATGGGTGCCTGAAAAGTGGAGGGCAATCAGAAGAAAGCTTTGTCTCTGACAAGCTCCATTCCTGACAGGCTCTGACTCTAATCATTTGACATTTTAAAGAGCTTTTCGTTATTTCAGGTACAGGAGGTTATGAAATGTAATTATAGGAGCTGAAAGAGGCCTGCATACCAGATAAAGGCTTGGCAGAGATGCTTTAAAAAAAAAAAAGAGTCAGGAAAACCAGAAGATTTGCTCACATTTTAAAGCAAAGAACAGGAGCACTTTTGGGTCACATTTGTGCCTCAGATCTGAGCACAAGGAAACAAATTTCTGGAGCAGTTGGGAAAGCACAAGAACTCAAACCAGAGTAAAGCTGACCTTAGGAAATGTGAACAATGGCTTCACACTGTGAAATAACAAGATACTACCCAAAATAAAACTGAAAAACAAAGGCCACACAACACTCAACGTCAGGACACTTGTGGAGGCCAGTGGCTCTCTGCAGTCAGCGTCTGTCCCACAGCCCCAGCCAGGAGCAAGGCAGGTGAGAGACCAGGACAGTCCTGTACACCTTTCCAGGGATGAGCCAAGGCTGGGCAGACACATGCACCTGCAGGGGAGGGATGAGGATCATGCCCTGTAATGGGAACCAGGGTCAGACAGAGCAAGGCCTGATAGCCCACTCAGGGCTTTGAAACTCAGGAAAAACATGTAAAACTCAAGAAAATAAGAAGCTCTACCACACAAGAAGTTTCTACCCTCAGAGGTAACAAAATGCGCAACCTCAGAGAAGGACCAGAACTTGGCAGAGGTAAGGTAGGGAGGGAAATAATTACAACTGATCATAAGCATACTGGGGGAAGCAGTGATGTGTCTGCCATTCACAAGAGGAACACTACTGCTACCCACAAATGCTCTGCACAAAACACTGCTGAGTAACAGGAGACTAACACAGGTATTACTACACTTTACATTTCCGTCTTAGAGAGTTAGGCAGGACTAGGAGAAAGGGGGCCCTCCTCCAGTGTCACTGGTCATTTCTTACACCTGTGTTTTCAAGGTGAAAGTAAGTGCTACCAGATAGACATTGGCTTAGTACTCCTCTCCTGCTCATCTAAACAGGAGCAAAACTTATTAACAATTTGTAGGCTACCACTAAATATTTGAGCTCTAAGCCAACAGACAAAACTTGGATTTCTTTACCCACAGCTGCACTGCTGGCTGGCTCCTAGGCAGTTTTGAGTTTCGCTCCTTACAAATATAAACCACTAGGTGTTTAAAAAGCATTTCTGTGTCTGAGATCATTGCCTTCAAAAAGTTTTACGATACCCAGAATTTCAGTACAACTCCCCAGAAGAAGTTCTAGGTATACCCCCACACCCTCAAGTTAATGGTGTACAGAAGGAGTCCTGTGACTAGCAAGTGAATTACATTTTACCTTGAAGAAAATGGGAACTTTCACTTCCACAGAGTATGGCTCAGTTTCATATACAGGAAAATAGTTAAAGGAAAGGGAGAGAAAAGAAGAGGGATCCATAGAGGAAGAGAGTAAAAAGACTATCTTTTGTCTATCAGTGACATGATAAAGCACTGCCCCATCCCAGATTCCCCTGGCAACATTTTTATAATTGTTTTTTAAAACAATGTTTTTATAATTACTTTTGCATTTAAAAATCTTTTTCTCCTTCATTGTTGTGGAAAAAAATCCACACAAGGGAATCATTTGACAGTACATGGGGGAAAAGTGAAACTATTCCATGTAAAAGTGCTTTGAAATACACAAAAAGGAATGTAATAAAGGAATTGCAATCTCTTGGATAATTGGTAACATGAATAGGCATAATCATGCAGACAGAAGTGTGATTTTTTTTCTTAATCTGGCACCATGCATCAGGCTGAGAGCCTAAATTATCTCCTTAATCCATATAAAAAACACTGTTTTCTATTTCTCTTTACCTTGTCATATTTCTTCTTTACTTAAAGGCTAGGGTTTCCCCTTGTTCTTGATAGAGAAAATTACTGAGGTAACAACTGAAATCCTTGCACATGCAACACAGATGGTGTGTTATTTCTCTGATTTAATTCAGTCAGTTCAGGACAATTTCTGTAAAAAAAAAATCTGGCCTGGGATTCTTTAATGAGAATATTATGGTAGTGGCATCATACTGTAAGGGTGAACATCACTTGCGTTTTTCTGAGGGCAGGACACTGCTACAGCCAAAAGCAGACTTTTCTAACTTAGTTCTTGGAAAACATTGCCTATGTTTCATCTAGACTTCTGATCTTCAAAAATTGACGAGAGGTAGATACATGGAATTACAAATGAACCAATCTAAACCCATTGCTTCTATTACTAATACCAGTAAGAACAGAACCACTGATAATGCGGTAGTGACAAGCAAGCAGGCTTTATCATTTCAAATTGGAGGTTGACAGAAAAATTGTATTGCTGGATAATTCACAAGGGCACGATTAATGCAAGACTTCCAGTACATTTTTCATGTGACAGACACTGACAGGAAAAAGCAGTGTGTGGAAAGGGGTGTATTGAATACAGCAGAGAAACATAACGCAGCATTAGCTGCGATCACTCTCTTTGATTTCACTTTAGCAACAGTTGGACATAAAAATCTCAGAGCACATAGCTTTGTGTACCAATCAGTCAGCTATTAGGTGTTACTCTGTGATGATATGACTCACTTATGTAACGACAATTAAGTTGCTGTGCTAAATGGCTGCTGCTGATTAAATGCCTCAGTGCAGGTGCTATTCAGATTTACATCCATCATGTGAAGAGTGTGGCTTAATGCAGATGTTGATGGTATTTACAAATTAGCAGCTGCAGGGAATGGAAAGGCAGCAGAACCTTCGTGGTCAATACCGGAGCTGCTTTAGTCACAGAGGACACACTCTGACCTTTTGATGATCCTTTTAAAGCATATCCTTTCACTGAGGGGGAGAAATCCCAATACCAGTGAAGACTAAACAGTGACCAATCTCTGGTCGCTTCTTTGATCTTTTCCTGCACCAGTTCCATCAGCACCCAGCACTACATGGAACACAGCAACTGAAGTCATAAGGAAAAGAGGGACCTAAGGAAACATAGAGCTGCAGAAGAAGGTGTCCACTAATCTTTGCTATGGGCTTTCCTTCTCCTCAGTGAATTCATCTTCCAACAGCTCCTTAAGGAATGCATGTGATGTGGTTAGTGTTGAAAAATGTCAGCATAGCTTGTGTGTTAGACACACTCAGTACTTTTGCCTGCTAGACAGAAGTCAGATCTTGAGACTGGGGGAACCCCTGGAGACAGTGGGTGTAACTGCTGCAGAGGAGAAGCAAGAGACAGGACACAAAGAACACAGAAAACTCTGATTTAAACCTCCTCTATAATTTGGTAGTGGAATTTGTAGCAGTTCTTGCTATATTTAAAACTGGGCTCTCTCAATCACCTATAAAACTTAGACTAATACAAGATTCAATGCAAGAAGTTCCTATGGCTGGCAGCAGGAAAGATTTTGCAAGGAGAGAACCCTCTCAGATTGCCCTGCTCTTTACAGTCTTTTCCTGGGAGTCTGCCACTGGCTGTTGCCAGAACTGGGGACACTGACCCACATGTTCTTTTCTTCAGATTCTTCTGAAGTTCCAGCAAAGCAGTGGATGTCTGCCCTGCTGCCCTCTGCAGCACTGTCTGAGGAGCTATGCTCCTTCTGAGAAGAGAGACTTTGCATTTCACCCAGCTTGCAACAAGCTTCATGAAGCTGGGACAGGAACTGTGACAATACTATATACCCTGCCTGACAGACTGGGTCTTTTTAATATATTTCTTTTGAGCGTGGCTTTACTGCTGCTACAGTATGACAATAGGAGAAAAATAGGTTAAAAGTCAATGTAGATGGCACAAAAGAAAACCAGTCAAAAGGCAAACTTTCCCATATAGTCAGATGATCTATAAACATGTCAGAGTACAGCAACTCACCTCACAGCACTAGTTGAGGATCACCAGTACAAAGAGGCAGAGAATCACATATCTCTCCAATCAATTTCTTCCACCATGGGCTCATGGTTGGTAAAAAACATTAAATGTCAAGATGTCAGAAGAAAAGACTCACTCTGATAGTGAAGATGAGAGAGGATCTTTAATTCCACACAGAATTGCTAGCAACATGCTGAGGTGACAGTTATGCCCAATACATCAGCATCATACATCATAACTTGCCCAAGGGTGAAAACTGCTGGAGCAGAAAACACATAACGGGGACCCTGAAATTCTGTTTCTTGAGGATATCTGTAATGCCATAGTCAGTATTCCTGGGCTGACAAGAACAATAAAGATTGGTGGGCTACCCTATCCTTGTCAATGAGAAAAAAGCCTAAGAACAGCATGAGCTACATAGATAGATTTATGTCCTCAGCCAAGAGGCAACTGTAAGAAAACTGCTTGGACAGCTGGCTCAACAATGTGAAAACAACCGACCTTCAAAGAAAACATTCCAGTTATCATTTAGTATCTTTTCCTCCATCCTGGCAGGAGTCATCTGTATTTTCTCAAGTAACTGTGTTCATTCTATGGTTATATTCTTATTCTTCTTGTTAATTCTGTCTCCCAGCTCATTTTAAATGATTTCTAGTGGGTGAGAAGAGCAAATGTAAGCAGGTAAGCATTTTCAGAGTCTAAATAGCTGCTTCACTTGCAATTCTCAGCAAGAGCTTATGCAGAATAAAAGGTCTGCATCAGTCAACTCTAATATCTAACCTTAATCTTGATATATTATTGAGTTTATTCTTGTCTGTTGCTGTGACAGAAACTGCTCATCTATGAGGAAGAAAATGAGCAGAGCCCTGTTATATTATTTACATGATGTCAAAAAGATGCACAAAGCTTTATACACAAATTTCAAAAAAAGTCCCTGACACTGAGATTTTTAATATAACCTTAAGGAGACACTGACAATGGTTCCAGTGTCACATGGGCGGCAGCATCATGTGTACAGGCTGGTGGTATATGTGCGTGGAGAGTCCAGGGGCTATTTTACTGATGACCATACAATATTTTCAAACTACCATTCCCACAAGAACATTTTCAGATATCAGCCAGATATTGCACCTGATAACACACATAAATATTGGAAGTTCTTTATAAACAGTGTCTCTGTGCTTGACACATTTACAAAATCTTTAATAGCTTTTAGCTTAATTTTTTTCAGTTGAAAAGAATTAAGCTATTTGTGTTGACCTGTCGTATTACCTATTTTCATAGTTAGCAATCAGCGCCAATAATTATACTGGGGTTATGTTTTCTAAATGATGTTCATTGACTTTAGCATGAAAAGATAGAATAACTTTCTGAATTCACAAGAATTAACTTGTGGCACTCAACACACACACAGATTTCTGTACGGCCTTTAACTGTTCGTAAGCAGTCTCTGAATGCCACTGGCTTAAGGTGATCAGGAACAGAATCTGAGTCTGGGCAATTCTAAAGGAAGTATAGCACAAGTTAAGAAACCAGGCACCAGAGATATACAAGAGAGCCATCCAGAGAGCATCTACCAAAAATCTCAGACTAAGTGGAAACCCTATGTAACAAGAGGACATCAAGATTGCCTTGTTCTACCTAGAAAAGAAGAAAAGGGGGAAAAGGTTAACAGAGCTGTTTTTTATGAACACATGAAACGCTTTGAGTGTGAGTTAAGGAAAAGAATCATTCAAGCCAAAGAACCAGAGGGTAAAGACAAGTAATGAATACACTTAGCCTGCAAATTATGCCTGGTAAAGCAATTTTATTCATGAACAGCCTTCTAATGGAGGACAGGAGAAGGAGAGCAGGAAGTTTTGACTACTTTTAATGGAGATTGATTAATCTGTGGAAAAGACTGTATGATCTCTTTGCACCCCAAACGCAGGACTTGATGATCTGGGGCGGGAGGGAGTTTCTTGCACAATTTAAGCCACAGGCACTGGGATGGATTTGAGTGCACAGAGCTGTCAACTAAAAAAACCTGTGACACAGCAACATTGTCTTGTGATCCAGTATGCGCTTAGCTGCGAACAAGGGGTTAAATCCAGCTCTGCTCTCCCTTCTGCTTGTATCCTGTTCAGAAGAGCTAGTGGAAGGCCAGGAGGTAGAAAACTGCTGCTGGGAAGGTCAAGCTCCAGAAGTAGGCTCATGGGACTGGGCTGACCCTTATGCCAAGGGATTTTCTACTGTAATTGCTATTTCTTGTCACAAATAGTTGAGCAAAACACCTTGCTGACAGGCTCTATGTTTTTCTGCTAAATCACTCCTTCTCATGCCATTGTGAATGAATTCAGGAACTTGGGGTTCTTCTCAGGAAGTGAAACTCAACAGTTTCTCTCTTCAATTAAAACTTAGCAGAGTGAGCAGAGGGCTGTATAGGTAAGTGTCAACAATATGTCCACATCTACAGGAAAGATGTGGAACAACATGAGCCCATTTTCTGCAATTCAAATAGCTGCGAACAGTAACTTTAGAAAAGTTGCTCTCCTCTTCACACAGAAAGATAAAAGCCTAGATTTGTGCTGTTGCTTTTTAAATGTCCCCAAGATAAGAAGCTTGCCACAGTGTTCAAGTGGGGACCAAAGAGGTTCCACAAGAGATGGAAAAATGTGTCTCTATTTTAAATGTTCAATGTATCAGGATTGTTTTACCCAGGGCAAAGTAAGACTAAACTGCTGAGTTTAATGGGGTGAGGCCAATCTCTTTTCATCTGTGAAGGCTGAATAAATGCAAAAGGTCACTTCTAGCTTTCACACTTAGAGAGTGATCTGTTACACTTCCACAATCACTATTACTGTTCAAAGGTGAAACCTGTGGGTTACACGTGTTGTGACCCTTACCTGCTGTATATTGCCTCTCAAACCCAGAATAACATCTGTCTATATTATTTAACTTCACAAAATTCTCTATACAAGTTGTTGCCACTTTCTCTACCTCTTTGGGCTGTAGATCATGTATTAACAGAGATTAGCATCTCATTAGCTGGATCTGATATTGTCCCCACAGGTATCCCAGTCAGATATTGATGTAGCACCCTTGTCTTGGTATGAGCAATCAGAGTACTTGAGATGTCATGAGTGGCTTTCACAAAACAGACTTGCCTCACAACCCTTGACGACCTTGTGATTTTTACACACAGGTAGCGGGACAGGGCCCAATTCAGTGGAAGATTCATAATTCTTCAAAGAGATGGGGTCAAATTGTAATTAGGGTGAGGTACTGGACTGAATTGTGAAGAAAATTAAGGAATCAGTGTTTTATGGGATCAGAAAAACTACTAATAAATGAAACAAAGGTCTAATACACTTCCTCTCTACACAAAGCTATGCAGCAATGATGATGGGCACATCATCTTGGTTTGTGTCTGAAGGAGAAAGGACAATACACAGACAACAGCACCCTCCACTGGGGCATGATGCTTAGCACATCTGCAGCTGCAGGTATGGGTTCTCAGCATATGAAGTGGGAGAAAAGCAAGGAAGACATTCTCCACCTCTTTTGACCAGTTACTTGTTCTTTGGGCATGCCCTTCAAAGGCACTGCTCTCTCTTATGAAGGGGGCTGGGATGTAGATTAGCACTTTCCACAAAGGATGGGAATTGGGGCAGACTTGCTCCATCTCTTCTTCAGTTCTTCATGTGCTTCAGGGGAAAAGGTTTAGTGAAGCTGCTCCTACTTGAACATTACAACAGACTGTTTCAAACAGAAGCAATTTCTGCTCAGCAAGTATCTATCACTCTTCAGTTGTTGCTGGGTATCGTCCTATTAGATAGTCACAACAGGAAGGAATGGAACAGGCTTTCCTTCTCTTTTCTCAGCTTCCTCACAAAATTATATACCTCTACGCAGTTGTAGTTCCTTTCTGTGGGGCTGGAGATGTCAGAAAGGAACAGCTGCCCAACAGAAAACAAAGTCTTCAAAGGTCCACTTGGTAACAAACAGGCACTCATCTAGATCAAAAGAGTATGAACAGCCTTTAGCTGGTTAAACACAGAGATATATAGAAAGAGAGTCATAAAGAAAAGTGTCATATCCCCAAAGTACTCTGACAAAGCCTTGAGAGGAGTTGCTTGGCTGCAGGCAAGATGTCAGTGGAAGTGGTCTCCTGACATGAAACAAATTCAGATGAGTCAGGAGCCAGGAAAGCTATAAGGTCACACAAAAACCACAAGGAAAGCATCCAGAGGTGGCTCTAGTGGAGGGAGAACGTGGTGAAAGCCCTGCAGGAAACACAGCATGTTGCTAACTGTGTTACAGTGAGAACAGAGAGCAGATCATGTCTTTGAATCTCTTTCCAAGCAAGTCCAAAGCACTCTCAACCCACCAACTGACTACAAGAAGGGAAATCTTATTTTTTTTAATGATATGCCTTAGACACCTCTGAATTTCCCTGATGGGAGAGAGATCCTCCTTTCAAAACAAATTACAGCACATTTCACTTGTATGAAAACAACAGTGTCAGCAAGACTCTGGCTGTGTTTTTGGACTTCCCATATTCAGCGTATGAAACCATGTAAGAAAACAACAATAGCTGTATTTTCTTAAATACTTTTAGGCAGACCATTGTTTTGCGCAGAGTTAGAAGAACATCATGATTCAGTACTGGTAGTGTCATGGCACAATAACAAAATTCTCACTGAGACCATAACAATCGCATTGTTTTGATGTGCACAGCTGAGCAAGAAGTCATCACCAAAATAAACTTGATTCAAACACACCAGAAATGTTTGTGTTTCTTTTCTTTTTGCTTTTTGCACTGAATTCTATGGCATGCAATCTGCGTAGACTATAGATTAATATAGCTATAAATATTTGTTTTCAAAATATCTGTTGACTTATCTTTTTAGGCTTTTCTCACTCTGCCTAAATATTTTTCATTGCTCATTATTTTGTTTACAGCCATGTGATAAAAACCATGAGAAACAGATGAGCACAACTCTCTTTATGGGAAAGAATGTGAGTTTTAATTTGCATGTTTGAATACAAGCACTGCTTGGAAAGACAGAGCATGTGTGAAACTTCTTATCATAGAGGCCAAGGTATTTTTAAGGTGTAAAGTCAAGCATATATAATTAGCAGAGAGCAACAGGGCATTTTGGTAGAAACTCCCTGGGGTGTCAGTGGGACCCCAGAGGCTTGCAAAGACTCACCTTCCGTTCCTTCTCCCAGAAACTGCATAATCATTACTGAAGTAATGATAATTGACAGTTCATGGACACACCTTAATTTTGTTTATATTTTAAAGCCTCCTCACACGGGAGGAAAGCTATTTCCTGTCAGGCAATGCTTCCTCATTCTTTTTTCAGTCTCATGAAGGAAATATTTCCAATCACCACTTTTGCTGTAAACTCCCTCTCACTGCTTACTCCCCTTTCTTACTTTCACATGGTAGAAGTGATGCAAAGTCTTCAGAAATTTTCTATACAGACATTCATTATCCTGGCTTCCTCAGAGGTATGATTTTCTCCCTCTCACACAGCGTGGTACAATCTCAGGATAAGCAGTGATGGTATTGACAGAGAAATCATGACTTGCCACAAAACTGCTCAGGGAAAGATGTGGTCACCACAGTGGAAAAGGATACTGAGAGTGTTCAGGTGATATTCCAAGACTGGTTTTGCCTTCACTACTAAAGAAGATAGACGTGAAAAGCTGATATCTGCTATTCTCAATAAAATGCTAGGGAAGAAAAAGCTCCTGTAGTTTTCACTTCTAGGCAAGTTAGAAATTTACCCCACAGGTAAGGCATAAAATGCTGAACTCATCTTCCTATCACAGGGTAAGAGATACAGAGGTCTTGTTTCAACTAGGGTTTTACAGCTTAAGTATCCCATGTTGGCTATCCACTAGGAAAAGTCCCACTTTTTTGGCTACAAAACAAATACAAAAGTTTGCACCTCCAGTATCTAGACAACCTACGTGCATTTTGACCTCAAACAAAACACAGTAACAAACAAGAGCGGAGGCAGTAATTTGTGGTCAATCACACTGAACAAATGTCATAATGTCACCAGGTCAAATACAGGTCTAATTTAATATGGTATGACCCATGCCCACACACAAGCCCACTCATGATTTAATATTGTGCTTTTGGGCACAAACAGCATGTGCTCTGCTGCCGGTTCTGATGCACATCCGTGTGCCTACGTGGATCCCCACAGCAGCAGCCCATGGCTTATCCACATCATAAACACCGTTGAGTTCCCTTCATCCCCACTTCACACAAAGTAAACTCATCCTAATCACAGTTGGCTCTGGTGGCATTTTAAATTCCTTTTCTAGACTGCAGAAAATGCCTTCTTTTTATTTTTAAATGAAAGTTAAATTCTTATGCAACCAAACTCCAAGACCAAACTTTAAAGAACAGTGCTGCTGACCTAAAGGCATAATATGAACCACTGGAGACAGCAAATCCATCACCACTGAATCAAGGCTTAGCTAACTTCGGATTATCTTCCCACAAGTGATTTCTTTATTGTTCTCATGAAAGTGACTTCTAAATTAATAAGAAATACCCTGGGTGTTTATCCTATTGAGCTCTTTCTCTTGCTGCCTGAAAAAAAAAAAATAATCATTGTTTAATTAATTATTTAGTCAGGTCCCTTTTGCAAAGAAATATCTTCATGCAAGAGGCTCTCACTACCAGACTTAAACAAAATCAGCAGTCCTATCTCATTTGATTTAATAGGAGATTACAGGCTATAATACCATTTTAATATTACATACTAAACAAACACAAAAAGAATAGTTTATGCAGGGGAAAACAGCCAGTTGGGAAGATCTGGTGTTATTTGCCTTCTACTGTCATCAAGGAGGACACTTGAGACTTGGAACGGCAGACCTGTCATCACCACAGGATGTAGCTCTTGTTAAAAGGGAATACTATTTTTAAAATACAACACAGATGTCTTAGCAGAATTCTAAACAGATGTATGATAACACACAATCCACACATAAATAGAAATGGCCAAAGGCAAAACAACACAATTGGGCAAAAAGTAAGACTTTTCTGTTTTGTTTTGATTCTTTTTGTAGATAAATATTGACTAATATAATGCAAAAGCATAGCAACCGCATCCCCACTAAAGGTGAGTGACTGAGACTGATATATCAACTTCTCTCATGGTTACAGTTCTTGGCTCAGGTGCACCTTGAGAAAAGTCCTTCCCAAGTGTGCTTAGCAGCTGTTCTGAAGCCACCAAATTGATGAGTAACAGCAGTGCCAAGTCTTGACTACGAACAAAGAGGATATGACAAGAGATTTCTGTTACTGCAGTGGTGCTTAGGTGACAAGCCTTGTGGAACAAGTACATCTGAGGGACATTTGGGACAGGCAAAGCAATTCAACCAAGCAGTGAACGTGGATGACAATAATTCATGTTAAAACCTGTCAGCATCCAAAGGTATGATACTGTCTGAGAAGTGAAGCTATCAGCCTCAATCTTGTGTTCCTCCTGTTTAAAAGCATGAGCTCTGCTTCACTTCTGAAAGCAGCAGAGCAGCTCCTGGTAGGACAGAGCACACAGTGCACACAAACCACCTCCTCACTCATTGCAATTTTCAGTTCTTTTGATGTTGCTTTCTCTTCTTAATCTCACATAGAAGAGCAAATTCCTTCTCCTCCCCATGGCTGCCCTACCACTTATGCCCTAGACTAAGCAAGAGTCTCTGCAGAAGAGATTACCAAGCACATGGGGCAGAGATGAAACTGTCCCATCCCAGACAACCACCTCTCTTAAGATCTCTTATCTCTGAGGCAGTGGGTTTCCTGCCTCTTCACATCTCTTCTCTTTGCCCATCCATGACTCCAGGTTTCTCCTGTGTGGCACAATCAGCTCTGCAGCATGCAAATTTTCTGACCAGGTTCCACCTCAGCATGAAGTTGTGAGATGTTTATAATTCTCCTACAAAACATCCCAGGACTTTCTACATTACTCCTCTCTGCTTGGAGAAAGGCATGCAACACCAGTCCATGCTAATCCTTCTTTACTCTTCCTGCCAATGATGCTGCAAGGCCAGGCTGCCTCCAGATCTGAGGATGAAAACCTGGATTTTGAGACTCTCCCCATTTCAACAACCTGCTTATGCCATCCCAAGGCCATGCCTCCATGTTGCTCTCAGTCAGAAAGCCTTGAAGATTTCTCTGCTTTCTCTGAGCTCAAGGCTGGGCAGCCAGGACTGCACTTTTCATCAAGCTCAGAAGAAGCACTGACCATGCTGCACAGTGAACACCTGCAGTGGGCAAACAAAGCTAAAAGTTTAAACACCCCCACAGTTCTGAAAAGTGAGGTGATACAATTCATAAGAAGCCAGGAGGTCCAGAGACAAAGCTGTGTTTTATCCAGACACATTGCCTCTTTCCTGTTGCCAGATTTGGGTAGCACACCATTATTACTCCCAGTTTTTCCCCACAGAAATCCATATTCACAACACCTCAAAGGAATAATGATCCCTACCAGTCAACTTCAAAAAACCAAGGTGTGCTCTGCTCTCCATCTCCTAAGACTCTTCAGCTCTTTCCCTACCTCTGCCCCTTGTTTACTCACCATGAACATCAGCTCATTGGTGCAACCACAGCAGCAGCATCTCTCACCTGAAGGAGATGTGAAGAGCAGGGTGAGGAGAGGGAAGAGGAATCAGGATACCAGAAAAACTGTCCTTTGTTTTCCAAGCTGTAGCATGGAAAAATAAATCAATATTGAGTTTCAGTTGAAAATAAAAAGGTTTTATTTGAAACACCCTGTCTTTGACTGGGGAAGGCACATTTTCTACAACTAATAAGTTCTATATCTTTATATACACTTTTAACAGAATATATAACTAATAACGTTTTAAAGTAAACTCACTTTGCAAAAGACATTTTAATATCAGCAAATTGTAATTTCAAACCTAGCTGTTAATTATTAAACTTGAGCATATATCCAAGGTTGTTTCTGTTCCTCAACATAATACTGTTGGGTTAGTGCATTAAGATAAAATATGCTGGTTTATTTGTTATTGAAAGGGTATTTTCCTCCAGAAATGTGTATTTCTTTTATCTTTACAGAGTTATATTAAGAGACAGCAAAAAATGGGCAAACATCTCTTAGTATGCAGTTCAGCTTTATTTGCAGCCCAGTGGACTAACTTTATTTGTATGCATTAATTTTATTTGTTGTTTCAAACATTATTTGTTATTTCATAAATATATAAAAATGCAGAATCCATGTGCTAACTTAATTATACATTACATCTCTCCCATCTTGGAAAAAAAAAATCTAGAGTCCCCAAGAGAGAGGGAAGGAAAGGACATGGGAGGGCCAGGGAGAGGGTGGTGGCAATTGCTTTCCTGGGAAAATGGAGGTGCAAGGACATCTCAGGAAGCTGGACAGAAGAGGAGGAAGAATGGAGAAATGGGGCTGCATGGAAGGTCATGCTGCTGTTGACACTTTTAGAGGTTGAAGGAAGTGAGGGAAAAAGGAAAGAGTAAACACAACTGTTTCCTGATTATATCACCATGCACATTCCTTGCTCAAAAAGGATGGCGGCAGCAGCAATCCCAGCACTGCATTGGGCTGTCCAGTGGTAGACAGTCATGGATTGCCCAAGAGCCAGCCTTCACATCATCTGGACAGCACAGGCAGAGCATTCTTCCTGGGCCATCCTGCGCCACACAGCCATCAGCATGAGCACCACAACCTGCTCTCCAGCCTCATCTCCCCATAGCTACAGGAGAGAGTCTGCCCCCAGGGCTCCTCTCTGGTAACTCATCAGCACCAGGGTTAAGGCCCCAGAGGTCTGGTTACCTGAATCACTCTGAGTTTTGGCCCAAGGTGCTCTAAGAGTGATAGCATTAAGACAGGACTGACTGTAAGCAGTTTTGGGCTTCCCAGTCCAAGATCAGAGTCCAGTGAGAGGCCACTGAGGTGTTGAAGGGACTGGAGTACCTCCCCTGCAAGGAAAGTCAGAGAAATGGGGCTGTTCAGCCTGGAGAAGAACAGCCCTAAGGCTGTTCAGCCTTAGGGAGAGTCTCATGATATGTATAAATACCTGAGGGGAAGGTATAAAGAGAATGGAGCCATGCTCTTCTCAGTGGTGACCTGTGACAGATCAGAATCCATGGGTACAAACTGAAATACAGGAAGTTTTCTCTGAACATCAGGTAACACTTTTCAGTCTGAGGGTGACCAAGCATTGAGACAAGTTACCCTGGGAGGTTGTAGAGTCTGTGTCCTTGGAGATATTCAAAAGCCATCTGGACATGGCCCTGAGTTACTGGCTGTAGGTAGTCCTGTTAGAGCAGAGGAGGTTGTTCAAGATGACATCCAGAGGTGCCTCCAGCCTCAATCACTCCATGACACTGCCCTTGCCAGTCTGTAACAAGAGATAACAGGCAGCATCTGCGTTGCACATTACACCGGGGCCGTGTCTCAGCTGGGGCACATAGGACCTTGCTCCAGCAGCACTGTGCCTCCATATCCAAGAGACAACTGGGCACAGAGGAACTTTCCTGTGCCTGCATTTCTCCTGGAAGGAAGCCCCAGAGAAATTGCAACATGCTTGTCCAAACTCCAGCCATGGTCCATAGAAGAGAAGGTAAAATCTACTGACTAGTGTCATCGTGGCTGGTGATCCCGCTTCACTTATGGTTTCTGGATGCTGCGCCAGCACTGAAAGAGCTGACAAACGCAAGAGCTTCATGTCAGCCACGCTTAAGCCACCTGACAAACTAGCTCCTTCTCCTGAGGGACAAGCTCCCATGGCTGGCACACCCAATTTTCCAGTCAATATTTCATCATTATTTTTAATATATACCTTCCAGTTCATAATAATAAATGGACTAGCCTTTCAAAAGAGAGGTTGCTGCAGAAAAGAATTGATCATGTATTATTGCATACAAGTATTTGAACCCCTCCAAGGCAGCAGTAATACTACAGGCAGTATAGAAAAATCTTTGAATGCCTTTGTACTTTTGTATACTGTAAATCTTGGTTAAAAAAGTTAAGTGCTTTTTCCAGAAAATTTACTGGGGAGATTAAGACATGGGGGAAAAAAAGGAGCCATCTATCCTTTAATAGTGGTGTTTAATTCAATTTTTAAACCATACAAATTTCAATTATACATACTTTTTTATATATATTAACACAGTCTTACATGTACTAAAAATATTAAAGGGAGTATGGCATTGTAAAAGGAATATTTTTTCAGTGTGGAAAAAAAAACCCACAGGAAGTTAGTACCCAGCCAGTGAAAGGTTAAAGGCTTGTCACTTGAGGAATTTTTAGTGTTTATACACACATGTATTCCTTTAGCTAGGGCGGTACTCCTAAATGGTGCTCTTACTTCCTCTCTCTGTGCTCAAGGTCTAATAATACAAATAGAATTAGAGATAAGTATTATTTTTATGCTTGTTTTTCATCCCTGGTAAGCCTATATATGATCTCTAGATAAAATTACAGGGCTAAAATAAATTCACACACTTTGCAGTAAGTCTAGATGGGCTGCAGAAGTAGTTAAATCAAAATGTCATCTAATTACAGAAAATACACACTTCCTATCTAGACCCCATACCAATAGCCTGTGTCCCATCTTTTTCCCTTAAAGGGAAAATCACAGAGTTCAGGCACTAAATGTTCTTAGGCTGGAGTGGGCTTGGAAGGCAGCTTCAGACCACACATCACTGTTTCTAGAGGCTGCCTTGAGCAGAGGGAGAGAGGGGAGTCACACACCTTGTCTCAAAGGATGGGTCACCCTGGCTCTATGTACTTTGCACTTTGCATTTACGTAGGACCAGCCACACAGATGGGAATAAACTGGTACTTTTTAACACAGGAGTGACACCTGCTCACAGGGCACTGACAAGCAGGCCTGACACCAGCACTTGATTACCACTATCAGAATTACAGTGAGTGACAGCCAGAAAATTGTTAAGTATTTCAGCAGAATTGGGGTAGAGTTCTGATTAATATTTAAGCACCTATGTTTGCAGAAGCAGCATTCTTATTTGTGTTAAAAATACTTCTCATTACAGTGTAGTCCAGCATTCATAAGGCAAAATACAGCCATGTGGCATTTGTGAATAATCCTATGCTTTGTTCTCTTGTTTGAGACAATTTTCATAACCATATGAAAGTATCTCAGGGATTCACACTGTAATTGAACTGGAACTGCTGGATTAAGACAATCTTCCATCTTCAATGCCTACCTGCAGAACCAATTTATTTCGGGACCTACCTCACAATGGAAGACTGTGGAAATTGACAATTTTCTGATTGCAACTATTGGCTGCAGATGCTGGAATGGCAGGAGATTGCACTGAGTCCGTGAGTTTCTTCTGTTTCTGACTCTTATTGCCATAAAACACCTCAACCATGAAGAAAAAAAATTGCTCTCATAACCTTGAATTATATTTCTGTCTGCAACAAAAACAACAAAAATCTGAGGTAAAGGTATGGAAAGATATTGAAAGTAGTTATTTTCCTAGTTTAGGTGGGAGTTCCTGGAATTCAAACAAACTGAACTCTTCTCAAAATAGTAAATTGTCTGAACCCTAATGTGGAAAGTACTAGACCTGAAGTACTGGTCTGGAAAAAAAATACATGAGACTGAAGCACAGCTTAAAATGAGCGGGTCTCTTGCTCGCTGTGTAGTAAATCTCTTATGCTATTTTCTGTTTGAAACCTTGGGAGCCTTTGCTGATGAGCCATAGGAGTTACAGAAAGTGATCTTAAAGAAGAATCACAATAACAAATTTTCACCATGCCAAGATGGTTGCACTGCTTTCACTGTCCAAGACACAAAAAGAAAGGAAATTAATTCTTCAATTCGGTATTGAGATTAGCTACATTATGAATAAAATCCTGGAAATTAAAATGCAGTGAAATCTAATGGAAATCCAGTGCCAAGCCAGGTCAGTGTCAGGTGAGATCTGCGTGCATCTAAGAACGAAATTTTAGGTGTGTTGCAAGCTCATATATTTATTTTGTAATTGGAAAAGGATTCAGGGTTCAGTGACCTAGGTAAACTGGAATGGGGTTAACACATTAAACTCCAACTACTCATGATCAGCAGTACTTTCAACCATCATCATTTCTGATGTGGGGCTGCAAGGATTATATTTCAATTATCAAAAATGAATGGAATTACATATGTGTGTTCTGAAGAAAGACTGTGCAGATGATACGTGGGAATAGACTTGGTATAAAACCCCACATCTTCTTGTGCATCAGTAGGAGGGTGTTCATTTACATCAGCTGAATTTCGGACTGACAGGCTGTGGAGTAATTTTTCAAAAGAGTTCGAAATATGAACCTTCTTAATAAAAGGATGGATTTACTTATGATAGTTTATATCTGCTTTACTTTCTTGCTACTAGTAAATCTGTCAAATGAGTTTTCTAGGTACTCTCTAAATTCACTGCTCCAGGAACCTAAAGATGATTTCATGTATCTTAAAGTACTGTGCATTACTACTAAAGTGGTAGATGAAGCTATAAACAAAATTCAAATGATTATGAAAATACCATTATTTATCTTAAAGCTGTCACTGTAGCACATGAGGGAATGTTTCTACTCAACCACACATGGCATCATGCAAAGTTTTTATAATAAAAAGTGTTAAATGGCTACCTGTGAGCATAAACCAGAATACTGTGGATCAGTTCTTAACAGAAATAGAAAGCAGAGTGAGTTTTGTGCTTGGAAATATTTCATGAATGAGTCCAACATAGTAATTTCATTTGATAAAGGAGATGGCATTCTGTAATTCATAAGGCACTTCAGTTCTGTGAGCATTAAAAACTGAGCCAGTTTAAAAGACTGCATATATTAAGGTCCTGGTCCCTTAGTCAGGCAAAATAAAATATTTTGCCTATGTCAAAAAAAAAGCTTTGTCGTAAGCCTTCAAGATTGTATTGTAAGGGAGAAATATTGCCCTCTCCTCAGGCAGTAAAAGCCTGGTGTTCAGTGAGCCAGCATGCTTCTGGAGAATGAACATCACAGGATTTCTGAGCAAGGAGTAAGCAAAGCCATTTTGGAGACACATCTGCACACTGACAGGAGTCTGAGAAGAGGAGTCTTCTCAATCAAAAAAACCCTCCGTTTTAACTGCAAGACTCTGCTTTGCCTAAGTACCCTTTTCAAACCTTGTTTTGAAAGGTAATTCATAAGGAGTGTTCACACATGACTAACAGCATGGAGTTGCTGCTTTCATCGACCCTTGAAATGTAATCACTCAAAACTGTAAAATAGCTTCCGCTGAGGAGAATGGAATTGCCTGAGGGGAGATGATTTGCACACCAGGACCACCTGTCAACACCCCGAACCAGCATGAGCTTAAACCCTTCAAAAGCAGCTGTGATGTGCCCTCTTGGAAAACTATTGAGTGGCCAAAGGACACATCTACCAAATCTAGATAGAGCATGTGAGCACAAATTCTTTTGCCTTCATCCACAGAGAAGTTAGGAAGCCATCATTCAAAGCAAACCAAAGGTACTGATCTACCTGACCCCTTTCCAATTATATAAGCTTGCACAAAAAGAATTTACGGGCTATGTTTGGATGTGTATAATTGTGAAAATGTCTTTTAGAAACCTACAAAATATTACCCAGAAGTGCTAACTTTCTAGAAAAAGCTATGTCTTCCTTACCCAGAGATAGTTTTCACATCATAGAAAGTGCTTCTTGCTCCACTGCCTTCACCAACTGACTGAGCTGGTACACAGCCAACGCAGGCTGCTGCTGAACTGAGAGGTACCTTCTGCAAGTTCAATTCAGAAAACAATTCAGTGACAGGGATCATTCCATGGAAAAATAAATTTCTAATGCCCCTAGAGACAGAAATGTATCCAAAGCATCCTTTAAACTCGGTATTGAAGGAAGCTGAGCAGCAAATAATCAAAGTCCAAATCCACATTAAGCCAACAGGGAGATAAAGGGCAGTATGCTTACCCAGAACTTTCTGGTCCGACCTCCATGCAGTATCCCAGCCTCTGTGAGCAAGAGGATAGAACTTCCAAGTGAGGTACTGGAGGACAAAACAGATCTCTTGGGTGAAAAAATTATGAGGTGCTTAGGTATTGTGGCATGAGGCCCATACAGGGAGATTATCTGCAGTAATATCAGTATTTCTGATGTCTGTGCGTTTTAAACCACACTGGTTGAAAAATAAATTAATCACACTGTCATTTACTGCCAAACTGTCCTGTAAAGCAGAGGAGGCACAGCCAAGCCCTTCATATTGCAAGATGATCTGAAATACAGAGGATAGGTTACTTCTGTAATTGTCCCAAGGAATAACTGTAACACAACAAACATTTCTATGATTAATGGTATTTCAGATAATAGCACATACTGAAAATAGAATATGTTAAGAAATCTAAGAAACTCTATGTGATTTGTTCCTGTGTTTCTTCATTCAAATGTTAGACGCAGTTTTAGACAGTTAAGATGACAATGAGGAATGAGACTGCAGACTACCAGCCTCATGTATGTCACAGTCTTAGTGGAGAAGGCAACATTTGGGCATGAAGGGAAAAAAAGCTCCAGTCTTAGCTAAAGTGCAGCTACTTTCTGTCCATCACCAATTTTGAAAACACTAATGGATTTCCCGCCTCTAGTCCCCAGAGTGGCTTACTCCAGGTAATTGTGTTCATATTGAAATTGAGTTCTATTAGGGAAAACCCTACAAGCTATAAAAAGCTTATGAAATCATTGTATATTTTAAAACCTTTTCCTCCATCACTTATCTATGAAGTATAAAGACTACTGTGCTTTGATTTTCTCCACAACTTTTCAGCAAATCACTCCTATTCCACAATAGGTACTTAGCAGGATAAAAACTGAGTCAATCTCATACACAAACCCTTTCTTTTTAGTGATTTTCCAAAGCCATTGATTGCACTCTTTTCTTTATCACTGAAACTGAATGCATTTCTATCCCCAAAAGGTTTAAGTGAAAGCGATAATAAATAAGAATAATTCTCCTGATTTTATATAAAAGTCATGACTTTAAAGGATCACAACATGATTTGTTGTTTAGTAGGTATTACAGACCAGATTTAAACTGTGTTATAATCAATGGAAATCTTTCCTTGGGGCTTAAATTGGCTCCATAGCAAGACACACAGACAGAGTTCCCAATACCTCAGAAATCTCTCAGGTTAAATGCATAATCCCTACTGCACCAATTGCTGTAGCTTCCCAGTTTGGAGAAGGGAGATGGAAGTGGCACAGCTCAAGCAGCACAGTGCCATAAAGTCACAGATGTCTACTCTCTGGAAAAAGGGCACACAGAAATTGACAAAACATGTATATCCTACATATACACACTATTTTGAAGGAGTTGCTATCAGACTGTAAAACCAAGCAGACAAAATAGCCCAGGAGTGAACTAGGAGAGCTTACACATCCTCACAGTGGGCTTCATCAGCTTGGTGTCACCACTGTTCAGAGGTCTCTGTCCGCTCCTCCCAGCACTCCCAGCTTGAGGCTGCAGCTCAGGCAGCTCATGTCTGCCTGCACCTCCTGGTGTGCAGGATTACTTCAAGGGCAGCACTGCACAGCCAAGGCTACCTGTCTTCTTTACACAGGCACTGCCTGAACTGACTGGGCAGCTCTTTCACTTTGGTGCATGACTAGCAGAAGGTTCAGCCCAGCAGGTATGAAAAAGCATTTATGTAAAATGGCCTGACCCCTCAAATCAGTTGTCCTTTCTTCTGACTTCATTCCTCACATCTTCCTCCTTATGCTTGTATCTTCTTCCCACTACTCCTCCTGCTGACAAAATGCCTGTTTGCTCCACATCCTCTGGCCAACACTTTTCCTACATCCTGATGAGAAAACCCTGGCATGCTAATTCCTCCATCGCTTCCTCTGCGAGGACTAAGTTTCTGGATTTCATTTTGGGGTAAACATTTCATAAATTGCCAAGCCTGAGACCAGGACACCTTTGTCCCTACAATTAGCTTTCTGTGTACCAGGCAAAAAGCAGCTCCATCCCACACCCATCTAGGAGGAAAGCTTCACAAACTCCATTCAAACTTCCAGAATCAAAGAACAGCTGAGTGTAGTACCGACTTTCTGTTCTCCTTATACTTTTAGCCACTGTTTGCATCTTTTCGCCTCATATCTAGAATTTCAAATGCTTTTTCCCAGTCTTTACTGTATCATTCATCATAAACAAGTAAATAATAGAAATGGGGAAATATTGTTCTGCAAAGAGATTTTTTTTTCCCCTCTAAGAAAAATTGTAATATTGAAACAAGTTTGTATTACAGAGAATGTGACCAGTCATTTCATTCCAGAAATTATCACATTATATTCATTAACCACAGGACAATGGTGCTTCAAGGTTAGTGCCCAAGATCTGGGAGTTTAGAATTTAGGTAACAGCAATTGTATGAGCCATGAAAAAGACCACACTCAGTTAAGCACTGTTTAATATGCTGCCTATGTCTGCATGGCAACAATGAGGGCATTATGTCCAAATCCTGTGATAACATCCACGTATGAAACTGAAATCCTACATTCAGATGATAAGACAGTGATGAAAGCCATAGACTGCATGACAAAGCAGCATCTGCAAACTCAGTCCTAAACTCTGAGCTGATGGGGGACGGACCTGAATGCTAAAGGAGAGTATCTATCATTTTTATATCCTATATTCATGACGCAGGGGGAAGATACTGCATCTGAACAAATAATACAGAATGATCCTGGTCTCTGAATACTTTGTGATTGAAAGGAGTGAGCATGATACATCCACAGAGCTGTAGGCCACAAAAAGCACTAATTAATTTACCTTGTATGCCTCGCTGTATTTTCAAATTACATTAATGCTCATTGACCTAGTCTTGTACTGGAACCAGTATCTTGTACTTGAATACACATTCCAAAGAGGTGATATGAACATCAGAAGGATGGGAAAGAAGTTTGTGGGGGTTTTGTTATGTTGTTACCAGAGCTCCTTGTTCAAAATCTGTGCTTTATTTGCTGTCTCCACTGGTGTAATTTTAGCTTCCAGCTATAAGATCATGTCACACGCTTGTCTAGACCTCATTACTCTCTCTCCTTGAAAGAACTTCTCCACTGTAAACCTGTCACCTCTTGATTCTCATTGCTGATAAAATTAACTGAGACACTTAAGTCTTGTTTCAACACCAGATCCCTAAATCCTCAAAAAACATTCACTCTCACTTCATTTATGTTTCAAAAAATCCTTTTGAAACAGCAGACATGGGAAGACTCTGTAACAATCTCACTGTGGGTCACATACTATTAACTAATAGCTTAATTATAGTTGAGTTAATAATATTAACACATAGCTCATAAACTGTTAACTAATCAGTAAATCAGTCACAAGCATGACCCATATTTTACCTATATTTCACCATTCCTGAAGTACAACAAAATCCTGTTTCCTACATATCATCCTTCTCTCTCCTTCCTCACATCCTTTGAGAGATTCTAATTTCTGAATTCAAGTGGTTTCTTCAGACCATTACTCCACTCCACCAAAGCCTGTTTATACCTTTAACTATCACTTATTAAAACCAAAAGAGTCCAAATTGTAGTGTTAAGACACTACAGGTTTGACACTTATTTTACCTATGTTTATGTTTGTTTGCTGCTTTCACTTCCATCTTTCACTTTTTCTGTAACAGAAAAAATCTTTATTCTTCATCAGCCAATTGTATTACTCCAGACTTAGATTCATATCAGTGAATTACAGTGGGTGCTAGGAAAGCTCACGAGATAGTCTGATAATTTCTAAGAACAGTTTTCTTCCAAATCTCAAATTTAAACTCATTTTCCTTAATATTAGTCTGTAAAAGCACCACTTTTATGTCACAAGCTGAGATGTTCTGCATGACAACAGTAATTACTGTATGTAATAAAGCACTTAATAATCTCTATTACGATGTCTACTGAGACTCATTATGCCTCAAAATAAAGTCTTGCCCTCACAGTAGTATTTTGCAACTCTATAAATCTTGATGTTCACATCAGCAGTAGTCAATGGTCATGACTGAGATTTGGATGGCATGGATACACAATACAACTGAAATCAAAAGAAAGCTGAGTAAATACAGAAAAACAGACAGCTCACTGGGGCAATATTTTTACATTAATCTGTGGATGACAAAAATCAGACTGATCTTTGTTTCTTCCCTTTTGGTGACATGCATTAAAGTTAGTCACATATCTGTATTCGGAATTTTGGTCTGAATGACCAACAACGAATTTTAAAAATACTGTGAAACTTCTAAGTTGAGTTCTACTATTGAGGAGTGAATATTCCAGTTAATTTTAATTATCTAATAAATGCACAGTCTGGAACCTCTCAAATCAGCAAAATTAAGGTTGTGGCATTCTCATAGTTTACAATATTTACCGTGTCCAGCTCATCCCTCTCCTTTCATACTGAATGCCACTTCCATTCTGTTGGTTTAGGATTTGGTTGGGGTTTTTGGTTGGGTTTTTTTTTGTGAAAGTCATCTGTAGCAAACTGTCCTTTTCAAAAATCTCCCTCAGGAGCCTAAATTGAAACTTGCATACCCCATGCAACAGAGGCAAGCAAAGACGTAAGATCAATGAGTAGAGAAACTTTGGAGAAGCAGCTGATCCCACTCAAGACCAAAAGCTCCTTGCCATTTGCTACTGACCTTGTTAATCAGGACAGAGCAATTCAGATGTAAGAGCTCATTTATAATGTCATCCTTCGGGTCAGTCTCAGACAAACAGTGCAAGGCAAAAGCACTTTGCTGTTCAATGAATCATGTTGTGGGTTTTGAATATGGAATGTGAATGAGCTTGCTGCTGAGGAAGAGCAATGGGCAGAAGCCCAAAGTGTCAACAAATGGAGAAGTAGGTGTGAAAAATGAGGTTGTTTGTGAGTCTGGTGAATGGAGAATGAACGGTCAGCAGGATGGGAATGAGCAGAAGTGAGAGATCATTTGGCTAAAAACCAGCAGTGTTTTCTACAAAATGCCAGGATGAGTATCTGAAGAGCAATCTACTGTCTCTTCTCCCCAACAATCACAAACCAGGTGAGCTTAAATCATTAAGTTGCAGAAAACTGCATCAAAAGGAAATATTACTAAGAAGGGAAGGTGCAACTGCCACCATTTTGGGCTATCCAGGGTGAAACACTCTAACAGGCAGATATTCCAAGGGCTTGGAGTCCCAACAGTTTCTGAAAACAGGGTCCATTTAACATGTCCCAGTTGGAGCACCAAAACAGAAACAATCAGTCAGGGATAAAGGAATAAATGTGAACAAAGCAAGCCTCTTGTTTCTGCAAAGAAATCTATTTTCAGGTGCAGAATTCAACATAGTGGCATATAGCCAGGTTTCGCAGATGAGTGCATGAGCAAATGTGCACAAACAGGTAGCCACTCTGATCCTGAAGGAATTTCCCCCTAACTTCACTAAGAGCAGAAGCGGATGCTAAAGGCTAATTCTCTGGCCTGAATTCTTCCAATTCTCTGAGCAGCTGCAATAATTTGACCTGTGAAGTACAGAGATGAGAAATGATATCATCATTCAGCCCTAAGGATTTTGTGAACCCATCTGACTCAGAAAGAACCAAAGATACAAACATTTTCCAAGCTCCGACCATACAGCTGATCCTCATAATGCTGTCAGTGAACAAGACTTGAGAGACAGCAGTTGAAAGGCCTTAAAATCAATACACAGAACGTCATCTCAGAGAAAAGCCAATAGGAGAGTACCTGTCCTTTGTTTCAGAACAGGAGTGAAAGATACACATCCTTTATGGTTTCTAGGTGGCAGCTTTTCTGTTGCTTTGAAAGGCCAGAGGGGCATCTTTGGTTTTATACATCCAGCTTACTTTTGCAATCTGTCCCATCTGCAGACACCATAATAAGATGAGTTTTTAAACCCAGAGGTAAACACTATTTCTCCTGGATGATTTACAAGCAAGGGACAAGAGAGGTGCTCTCTGATCCTTAAGCTTTCTGGATGGACCATAAGCAATAGTCCTCTGTGTAGGCTACAAAAGGAGCAGAGCTTGGGTGCCTATGGCAGTGCAGCTCCAGCTGACAGGGAGAAACCACACAGGTTGCAAACACAGCCAAATAAGCCCTGTAGCACAGAAGTGCTTAGGAGAAGCCTGATATTCATTCACTTCCACCCCACAGCTGTGGACGCTTTCAGAACTCTGCCCAAACCCTTCCAAGGATAAAATACAGTTGCATAGCACTTCTCCAACTTACAATCTCTGTTGTGGGAAATGTCACTGGATGGTTGTCAATTACTTAGTTTAGAGGTGGTTTTCCATCTGGACCTGGACTGTTCTGCATGGCGGCCAAAACTGCATGGGCAGGATGACACAGCCCCCTCAGGAGGGAGCATGCTGTTCATTATAAATTCTCATCAGGCTGAACAAAGACACCAGTCCACACGTCAAGGATCTCTTACCTTGTATTGTATAGTTGCCTTAACTCCAGAAACTAGCCCACTATATAATTAGAGAAGGGTTGGCTGACAAGTTCTCAACTTTTACAACTACCTTTAACATGCTCTCAATCCTCACAACAAACTTCACTACGGAGTACTGGGTAAGAATCTGATAGCTGCACTTTGCCAAGACAAAGCAAAAGAGGAGAGAAATAAAGATGGAAAAGAAAGGAAGAGAAGGGAAAAGATGACCTGTTCTTAGATCGTGTGTTGGTCTTCCCACCATGGGTAGTCCAAATCTGAGGTCGACAGAGAGAGAGAGAAAAAAGAGGGAAAGAAAGGGACCAGTCCACTTCCTTTTGTAGTTTATCTGGTGCATCTTTCTTATGTAAAATGGGGTTTTTCACACCATTTGTGTTACATTGTTTGTGCATGCACAGACAGCCTCTTAGAGCCCTCCAGGAAGTGAAGGGGAGTCGGTGCAGGCACGCTGAGGACAAGCCTCAAGGCAGAAAAGGAAGCTGGCTGAGAGCAGTACTGCCCCATCTCCACAGGACCCTCTCTTCCATTAACAACTTTCCTGTCGCAGCAGTCAGAATGTTTGAGAATAAAACATGCTTATCTGCTTATGCCTGGTCCTCCACACAAAATTACCCCGGAAATCATGCATTTCCTTCTTGCATGAAGTGGCAACCATAAGCATAGAAAAATTAACTGTCATGCTGCAGGTGAAGGGAATAAAATGAAATACCCACAGACAGGATAGGGAAAGATATGATACACAACTTGCTATAGCATAAAAAGTCCCAGCAATTCAGTTTAGGTTACAAGCATAAGTAACCATTTGTGTGCATAATGTATTTACTGCAGTGCCTTTTTTCCAGCAATGTCCCTGTCTCCAAACTCCATAGCCTAATCCCTTTTACCCATTAAGACCCCAGTGTAAAGTCTCCCACAGAACATTTTGCACATTTTCAGGTCCCAGCTACAAGTAATGCAACTAACCTGGGCATACCAATCATTCCTCTACAGTGTTTCCAGTGTTCTTGAGGGGTTATGGGCTGTAAGTGTGAACATGTGATGCTCTAGTAGCACCTGTACTTTAAAGAAGCTTGACGGGGAAAAAATCCAAGTGTTGTAGCTAAAGAGGAAGGTTCCATTAACCACCAGAACAACAGAAATGTGCAAGAATCTCACTTGCATTCAGCTGGCAGCAGAAAATATCCCGGTTGCTCTGTGTCATGTTTTAGAAATTAAACAATTACTCCTCAAGTTAGTGTTCCCACTAAGACTCTCCATATTACATGCCCTTCACTCACTCGCTCCTCCTCCCTCTTCCCCTTCCCCTGTGGCAGGATGGAGAGGAGAATTAGAGCTACAAAAGGTGAAGATCATGGGTTGAGAAAAGAACAATTTACTGGAAACAGCAATGAGATATGAAAATGAATAGCAAGAATATTGATAACAAAGGTGTGCAAAAAACAAAGGATTTGCACACAAGTTCTCACCCCCTGACAATACCCAACCTCTCCCTCCACCATGCTACACTGACCCAGAAGGGATCCCTTTCCCCATCCCTGGAAAATGACCTGAGGTGGTACAAAACAACCTCCGGGTCCTTGTCATGGCTCCTCCTGGCCACTGCAAAAATTAACCCTGTCCTCCTGAACCAGGACACTTTGTTAAATGCATAATGGTTTCAGGAGTGTCTACTTGTGCTTGCTTCCCTCAAATATTTAGTCAAAGAAATAGAAGCAAAAATAATAATCTTAAGAGAGCCGTACCAACAAATGTATTTTTTTACTTAAAAAAAAAAAATTGATTGGGAAAAAGAAACCATATCCACATGTCTCTCAGTAGAGGTTCATATAATCCATATGAATCTCTACTGATCCACAGTTCACCACACTTTTGACCTTGAGATGCCTCTGAATAATTTCCTGCTGAGCAAAGAAAGGATGGTTGAAAATACAGTGGGGTACTCACAGGCAATATGTGGTCTACAGCAATGCTCATCCAGCTTTCTTACAAAGCCTTCCTCCAGATTTTCACATGCATATATTACATCGGTGTATTATATAGATCAATTCACATGAAATTATTTCCAGGATGAAAGGGACCAGGAGATGCTCTTCTACCACTGGAGTACAGCCATACAGTAATTTGGAGTCACCTATCAGAAGGTATATCCATTCATATGTATGCATGCATGATAGGCTGAAAGAGCAGAGAGAGAACACTCCTTGCAAAACTGAAAAGCTTCATGTTGAGGTGAGATACACTGAAGAGTAAAATCTCAAACCTTATACGGACTCTGATTAACCAGGTCTAGTGGGAGGCACCCCTGCCCACAACAGGGGGTTGGAACGAGATAATCTTTAAGGTCCCTCCCAACCCAAACCATTCTGTGAATCTATGATGATTCTGTGATTATTTTAGATGAAAAGATTTTGCAAGCTTTTCTCTATGAGTCTTTTATAACCCTACAAAAACTATTCTGCACTGCCGAGGTTTCTCAAGCAATGCCATGTGAAACTTTTCAATATACATATCATTAAAGATAAACACACATGTATATATGCACATGCACATATATAAATGTTTATTTATACACATGGACATTTATAAAATATACTTCAGCTTGCATTATTTCTGAATTTACACATAGATTTTGGATAAACATGAAAGAACATCTAATTGTGGCATTATTATTATTAATTATTCTTATTTCACACACTCTCAAGGAATACATGTTACTAGCAAATTTATCCAATTCTGACATGATGCCTCCATCATACTTGCTGTTTCACTAAGACAATAAAGGCATACAAGAGGAACAGTTTACTAACACTGATAACTACATTACAAAAGTAAAGGACAAAACTATGTTTGTCTGAAATTTTTACTTTCTTTTGCCTTTGAACTTGTCAACTGTTAAATAACTTCCAAAGCAATGACAGGGTTGTTTTAATTACATTAATACATGGGTTTGATATTGATATATTAATATACAATTCAATTTTGAATATATATGCAGTTTTCATATAAGCCATATTCTGAAATACAGGGTACTATTTTAAGCAAGTTTTAAGCAGTTCATTTTTAATTCAGCCATGTATTCTCAAGTGATCAAGGTCAAAGACTTCATTTAAAAACAGCATCTGAACGTATTTTTGAAGCGGTACTTTATGATAGTTGCTGCGCAAGGTCTTCAGGAGGTGCAGTATGGAAGGTTGGCAGTGGTGGGTTTTTCTTTCAGGTTTGCATAAGTAGCCTATGCTACATCTCAAAAATGTAGCATTACGGAACCTTATAGAAGGTGTCAGGGATCATTAGACCATCTAGCCTGGTTCTCAGTTTCATCCATATATCCTGATGCTACAGGTATGCCTCACTCCTCCAAAAGCCAAAGTATGGGGCATTCACGGAAAACAAGATGGAAGTATGTATCATCTCCACCTGGCAGATCTCCTGCATCTGGTCCTGTTTGGCAGACGTGTGCAGTTGTCCCCAGGAGCTGAACCTCTCTGCCTGTAATGAGACAGAACACCAACATCCATCTAACCTTCGAGAGAAATGTTTTTGCCGCCCTTAACATTGCTGATTACCATTGCCAGAAGCAAATGAGCAGGGCATGGTCATCAGGCATCTCAGAGAAAGCTCAGTGCCAGCAGCGAGCTGCTCTATTCAATTTTATGCCTATGAAAAATGCCACACGCTTATCAGCAAGGTCAGGAAGCAGTGCTACTCTTAGCTCCCCTGCAGTGTTCAGGTGCCCACATATACTAACAGAGTCACCTCCCCACCTCCAAACAGGCCAGCGGAAGCTGAAATCTTAACACTCCCCTCAAAACTGCCTCTTAATAGGCAAATAATTGGTTTTTTAGTGCAACAGATTGTCCACCATAGGAAAACACCTGCAGCCTGATTTTCTACTTTGCTTCTGCTGGACTCCTGGTAAACCAATCCAGCTGCTGTGGAGCTAGAGGATGAGGACAGATCCTGACATAAGGACTATTGCACCAGCAGCACACCCTCCCTTTGCTTCAGTTGTAGCACCCCAACATTCCAGCCCTGCTCCTTTGTCCAACCACACTGCCAGCAGACACAGGACTTCCCAGTTCTGGGAAGTCTGATAAACAAGAGCCCTGCTTGGAAGGTGTGGCAGGACACTAACATAGAGGTGCCATGTCAGCAGCTGCTGCCCCTGCAAAAACAGTGATCACACGAGTGAAGGTGCCAGCACTCGACTGTGCACCTCTGCAATGCAGCTTTGGGACTGGGTGTCTGCCTGTGGGCTGCTTTTAGCAGCCCCATGCCAAATGGGATCTGCATTAATTTAATAGAACACAACTGTTTTGATTTCAAAGAGATCCCTTTCATTAAGTTCCAAGGGAATCTGGCCTTGTTTCAGGGTATGTTTTGCTTATTCTAGCTCTTCCTGGAGAAAGAACTTCTAACTAAGCCATTGTAAATTTGTTTTCTTGCTTCGGTACATTAGTACTTCAAACCCAGCTGAAGACAATAATAGTTAAAGTATATAGATTTAAGAGTTGAACTCCACCCAAGCTTTAATTTTAGTGTGCTGCTCAGACCTTACCCATTCCTTGGTCTCTGTGTAGACTTCTCTCATCAGCATTTGAATACACACAGAGAAAAAAGGAAAAGCAAACAAAACAAACATAATTGGAGACAAGAATGTCAAGGTGTAAGTAGAGGAAAACGCTTAATTTTAGATAAGAGCTCAGCTCAGTGTGCTAATCTGCTGTTCAGGAACACTCACTCATGCTGAGAGTATTTCACTAGCTGTTAGCCCCGGTGCTTCAAACCCCTCTCCTGACATGGCATCTCGCTCTGTGAGCACTGGGGTGGCAGAATGAGGCCTCCATGATTTATCCACCTTCCTTGTAGAGCCGCCACAAAAATCTGCACAAGTTGCATTGTTCTCCTTGTGTAGGCATGACTGGGATTGGTCAAAAGTGATGATACATTGGTGTAATTAAAGTGCTCATCTGCACTTCTGACCAGCTAATTGGGCTGGAGACACATTAATTAGGCTGTTGAGCTGAACAGCATCTTGGGAGCTGCTTGCGTGCCACAGACAATTGTCCTGGCTTTCTAACCGGGGCAGAAGTGGATGAAAACACTGGTTTGTTTACTTATTTATGTGTTTTGATTCCCCTGAATATGTTCCAAATTACAGCCTCCACGTTTTTAGTTGGGTTTTTCGGGTTGGTTTTGTTTTGCAGTTCTTCTCAAATACAGATAGGATGGAGAGCTGGGGGTCACTGACACCTCATTTGTTGAATTCTAGGGATTCTGGTTTGACCTGGACGCAGCAGACTTGAAGACAAGACCATGTATCCAGATGCCTCAGCAGCAAAAGCTGTATATAAAGCTCATGAAAGACTCAACTTAATTTGTATGAGTTAGGAGACTAGATATTTGGGTAAAAGATAGTGTCAGAGTGAAAATCACTGAATATACTTTGTCAGCCATGCCACTGTATTTATTCTACTAATATATTTTTCAGGTGTGCCAGGGAACACAGCCAACACCCTGCTTCTCAGTAAGGTTACCTGAAGGATTAATTTGACCCACTGCATTTTGTAGGCAGCCCCTGTCCTGGCAGCCTTCTGACTGTAGCTCCACAGCCCTTGGCTTGTGGCAGGTGATAGAAACACATAGAGAAAAAAAATGGAAGTGAGAGCCCCAGGCCAGGACAGTGCTGGCAATAATCTAAGCCCAGCTCAAGGTGTGTGCAAATCAGCCAGTCAGTGCTATGCCTTCCACTCAGGCCTTCACAAGCTCATTTGCATCCACTCCTCCAAACTGTTCACCTCGTTCCCCTTCCCTAGTGCCACCAAGAGCCCTGTGCTACATCTTCAAACACAGACAGCACCTAAAATACCAGTGAAACACTACAGCCCTACTGCTCCTACCTCAAGGTCAACTTGCAAGCATGCCCATTCAAGGGGCAGAGGCAATCACTCTAATGTAGCCACAAGACAAAATGAGGAACCGGCTCTTAGCTGGGTAAGTTGTTGTGATATCATCATCAAGCCCAGCAAAGGAAGAAAGCAAAGTAATGGACACCATCAAGGTTAGGAAGGCTATATTCAGGCATTAAACACACAAAGCAATATACTCACCTCGGTGAAACTTAAAACTGCCACAGATAACAAACAGCAGACAGCAAATCAGTCCTTCAGATACCAGGAGAAACTTCTGAAAAGCAGTCGTTAATTTGGCTACTGTGATGAATTCCTCCATGGTGAAAGCAACAACCCACTTCACTGCTTCACTGATTCATTGCCTGGGAGGCCATGAAGAACACTGTGATAATTTAACCTGTCTTCCTGCATAAGACTTCAGCTACCAGCAATCTTTTATAATGCCTTCAGCTGGGAGGAAAGGAGTGGTTTTGATGAAACAACATTTTTCATACCTTTGTGTGCAGCTGTTGCCTCACTCCATTTCTTATGGGGAGCCTCCTCCCAGCTTCCTGCACTGGCAATGGAGAGGAATCCCAGCAGCAGAATCACCACAACTGGCCCTATTCTGCTTTCCTTTTGTACTCGGAGAAGTAGAGAAACATCCCACCAAAAGACAAGCTCAGGAAAGCCAACCTGCCGCTTACACCAACAGGGAGGAGGCTATGGCTGCCAGCTGCTTGCATGCGTTGCACGGTGATGTGTGTAACCCTCACACTGGAGATGCAGCCCTTGATTCCAGTGCTGCAATCTGGGACAGACACAAGTGCAGGGTTCAGAGGAGTCTGCATCTTCTAACGGTTGATCAACCCCTAGGTAAACCTAGTTCAGTCTTTTTCTTTCTTTCTCCTTCTCATTCCCCATCTGTCTGAAGTGGTAACTGCTGATACACAATTTCTGCTCCCCAGATGTGTTTTCACTGCTTAGCACTCTTTAAGCTATTCTAGATAGCTCAATGACACACAAAAGGCTTTTACTCACTGAAGCAACGTATCAAGTCTTTGAACAAATCTGCCTTATATGAGAATCACATAACTGAAAATACCAAATGCTCTTTTATCGAGCTTTACTCAGAAGCCTTTTTTGGTATTACTTGGTTTAAAGACACTGGAAATGTCCACAATGTCTGCCTGTTGATGGCACAGGGGAAAACTGCATTGCTATTTGAGAATATTTCCATCTGGCTTTGGAATTAACAGCTGTACTAGATCCTGAAATTTCTTCATCTGTTAGACTGCGACCTACTGAATATCAGTATTTCATGCCAAATTATAAGTCTCCCTCGGGCCGTTTCTCGCTTAACCACTTTAATTTTTCACTAGTGTAATTGCCTCTTGCACTCTCTACCTGGTCTGTTTGGCTAAAACCTCTCCTGGCCTTCAACAAAATTTCCTCTCCTCCATAGATTGTATCTCTCTTACTCTCTCAGTATACCCAGTAAGTGGCATAACTAAGTCACCTGTACCTAGTTTTGATGTTGGCTATTCTTATTGCAGCCTTGAAGAAGGGGAGCTTGTGGGCACAGTTCCTGGTTTTTCTGTTTATTGCTTCAAGTAATAAAATATGTTACCTTACCTAACCTAATTTACACTCCTAGTTCATCCCAGCTAAACCAACCGTATTTCCTATGCTATCATAAACGACAGAGCATTGTATGATTTTGCCTTGCTTTTGATACTAAAACCCAGTCAGACACATCATTACCAGGCATTTCCCTTTTATGATGCGCCTCTACAGTTCTGTCAATTGGTATCTGTCCCCATCTCAGAGAAATTGCTTAGTTGTTTAAAGTGATGTCATGAACGCTGTGCTATGACTCTACTAATGAAGAGAGTCAGGTTCTGGTGACTGCAAAACTCCACTTGCCTTGGGCTGTATATTGGCAACCAATGCCACTTGAATTCATCAATCAAGACTAAAATATATGTTTAAAATTCTAGAAGAGCCTGCATTTCAAAAGAAAAGGAATTGCATGAAAAGAAGCAAAAATTTCCTGTGCTGTCTCACTGTTCATTGTAAGTTTTGATTTGAGTTTTTCTTCTGCTTGAGTCTTTTATGGGTGATCATCTCCCACATGGTCTTTATAATGAGATTCAAGTACACACAGCAGCTTTTTCAAATATTTGGGACTAACAGGATCTGTCTCTCTCCTCCCTCTACTCTTCTACCTACACATCATTGAAACAGAAATTTAATTATCTTTTGAATACCTATCACTGCATTAAATTTGGGTTGAAACGTCAGTGGAAAGGGACACACACATGCAGAGTACGTGTGAGCATATCTCATTTGCATAGGAAATCAAGCTTTAAAAAGGAAGATTTACAAGGAAAATAAGCTGCAAGCCTGCTCAGAATAATACACTGACTTGAAACTTCAGAGATGGGTGAACATAAAAAGTTATCTATCCCTATTGGTCTTTTCTCTGGGTGTTGTAATTCCTCAGAGATCCTCTGAAGTCACTGGATTTACATTCATTAATACCAGTAGCCCATTAATTCCGTATTTGTAAGGATGTATGTAAGTTAAGGAGGTAAGACAGCATCTCTAGGTGTACACATATGAGGATAGACATGAGTGTGCATGAGCACATGCACTCAGGTATCACAGAGCATTCACAGAGAAATACTACAACAGGTCCTGTCCCAAAGAAGAGATTTGCACCCAAGTCAAGACCAAAATTGTACCAAACTTGAAAAGGTAGAGCTGGCCAGGAAAAGAAGGGGAGTGCAAACCATTTGATTTTCTCCCTCTCTCTTACAAGCTTGCAATAGTGGCTTTCTGATGGACCACTTGAATGTCACCTCCACCCATCTGCAACTTGGCTGAGGATCTCAGTCTTTCTTAATTACTGCGCAACTCTGTTAAAGCTCTCAGTGGAACCGATGAGTGAATGTCTAAGCCAATTTTACTTCTTGTATTTTAAAAAAAGCACACACTAGTCCATTGAAAATAATTTTTATGAATTTTAATCATAGCAAATGTGTCTGAACTGTTCTCATTAAAGCGGTATTTCCACCTATACAAAAGACAAGACTACAGAGACTGACCTACAAAAGTACCATGTATTAAAGCAGGGGCAGGGAGAAGGGGGTGATTAGAAACTGCGCAGTATTTGAGACACCTTTAGGACAGGCATAGCAAGCAAAGAATGCCTCTCCAGACATTTTGATTTATCCAGCACTTTGATTTCACACTTATAAAGTAAATATTTGGCACAGTTTTGACACGGTGGCCCAGCAGGTCCCTTATCTGTAGATGCTGGTTGGCCCTTCACAAGAGAAGAAGGGGGAAGTTATCTAAAACCAAGTGATACATGTTCTTGCTTCTGAAACACATCAAGGACTTCAGTTCACAGCCACTGAACATTGCCAGCCTGGTTATTTAGCTAGAATATAATGAATGAGGTCTGGGGAGGGAGCCTAGGGAAGGCAAGGGACCATGTAAAACAGAGTGTAAAGCAAGGAGAGAGACAGTGGTAGAGCTCTAGGAGAGCCATGTAATACCTGCGTGCCTGAGGCTAGACTCAACCTTCCAGCTTCTGCTGCATCTATTCTTAAAATAAGAGACAATCCTTCATTCAGCTCTTGTTTTAATTAACACTCAAAGTATGTGAATAGATACACACATCTTCAAAGCTGGCACTGAGATAGAGAACTAGCTCTCACTTCAAAGCTGTGCTGGGGACACTTCAGCTGACATAAAGACTGTTCAGTATTTTTCCTTTGCCTTTTTGTTTTAACACCTGTCAAAGTTTATTTGCCTTCACCAAAAAAAGAAAACAAACCCCAACCACCCAACCATCCTCACTCCTCCCTAGTAATACAGAACTCTTTGCTAATGATGGTAGTGCAAAGACAGGCCCTGTGGGATGGGCTTTTCATGTCTGCTTTAGGTTACAGCTCACTTGCAATGTCTTTGGAGCAATCAGGGATACAGCAACTGAAGTAATTTAAACAGATACCAACTGCAAGCAGCTCAAAATACACATTGGGGAGCTGCCAAGCAGCACCCCGAGAGAATATCTGTGTGTGTGCAGCCAGTCCTGCCCTCCCGCTGCTGCCCTGTGCTAGACCAGCCTGCTGGTCTTGAAGCACAGGGAAAACGTCTCGCTGCAGGGACTGCCACTGCTCCCTCTGCTCTTTCCAGCAACCACCAACCACATCTGCTCACTCCCAGGACTTAAAAATTTTTTTTCTTCTCAGAGGTCCTCTGCTTAGCAAGGTTTAGTCTTCAAAACAGGAAGCCCATTGGGATTCATTTGGAGCATAGCTGAAATTCAGGGGCACCTCTGCTTTCTCCCAAAAGAGTTTAAATAGATACAGAACAGATGGTATCAACGTGGCCTGAATGAAGAGTAGCTTTACTCTTCTTTTTGTTTTTCTTAGTGTCTGTTTTTTGTTTTTCCAAAACAATTATAAGCAAAAAGAAGGTGGGGGCAGGAGGGGGGGGTGGAGCGGAAGGATGAGAAATATCTTTTAGAGGCTACACAACAAAGTATCTGAGCAGCACGTTAACCCTCAGTGCAGCATCAGACACCGTGCTCTGTCACAAGGCAGGTTACTTTGGGACTTTTCTCACCTGCAGCTCACTAGAAGGGCAGGTCCTCCAGTTTGCAGAATACCTGACAGCCAGAAGAGCTTTACATGTCTGTAAACTTAGAAAGCTGAAAGAATCCTGCAGAATCTCACTGTTTCTTTTAAAGCTTAAAAGTCTTATCTACAGCAGAGGAACCCTATGTACTTACCAGAGATGTCACCTTGGACCATTCCAGCAAGGAGCATTATCTGAGGTATGTACTTATGGGGTCATTGTTTCAACAGAGTCACATCCCATCACCTGGTTCAACACCCATCCCAGGACACCTCCTTCCTCTGGGCCACCAAGCAAAAGCAGCAGGGTAGGACAGAGCCTGGACGATTTAAGCAAATTCCCATTTCCTTTGGCAAAAGCCGGGTCACTGACCAAATCAAGGATTTAACAATCTCTTAAGGAGGTGGATAATTTGCCCTCAAAATTTGTAAATGTCTCCTTATCAAAGGCTGCTTGCTTTAGATCTATCAAGTTAGGGCTGCCACTGCATCTAGGATATATGACAGATCCTCAGAGCCCAAGTCTGCTAATGGCTCTAAATGAGGCATAAGACTCAAGTTTGGTCTCAGAGAACTGACAGTCACAACTAATTCCACACACAGGGCTCTGTGTGCTCGACAGCCAGAAAGTCCAGGCTCTGCACATTTCAGCAGGCATTTTAAACTTAATAGGCAGCACGTGACATTTCATTAAGATTTCAGTGCTACTGCAGTTTTCAGCTGTTAGGAGGTTCATGAGGTTTCACAAAATAGAAGCACATATACATATTTTGGAACTCAGCAGATCTAGTCCAAGCCATGAATATGGATTTTCTTCTTCCTTATCTCCCTCCCTCACCAAAGGAAGTGGAATTGCAAAATTATTGTCACTGATATGCTGAAACAAAAAAACAGAAAGAAAGAAAAAAAAAAACCAAAACAAACAAATAAACCCCCACAACAACAAAAACCCAACAACCAAACAAAAAAATGAAGGATCCATTCATGTTAATAAATGATCCTAGTCTCCAAGTTGTTTTATCTTGTTCTGCTACTGCTTTTCTCAAAAATATTTGGGCTATATTAAAGAAACAATAATCCAAAATACTGATTTAGAGAGGACATATAAAAATAACAGCAGATAATGGGGTATTGTAAATAGACTCTGGAGCCCTGGAGATGCTCCTGTTTCTGTGAAGACTGTTACTATTTTCATCACTGAAAATGCAGTTGAAATTTGCAGTCACTCACACATTCAAAGGTAAGATCCTCTTTGCAAATCTGTAGGGAAACAGGATGGCCCAAACAAAGGGTTGAAGAAGAAACAGGAGACAGCACGCTCCTAAGGAAGCAGCACAAAGTGATTTTTAGGCTTCTTGTTACAATGGATGAAAGAAAGAACCCCAACCCAAAGATGTCAAGCATCAGCAATAACAGACAGTATCTATGGTATTAAAAAATATCCTTGTTTATGCACTACTCCTGACATTTCTCTAGATCCCAGGGGTTTGCTGGAGCTGCTGCATGCTTGTTCTGCCTGGATGGCTGCCGAAAGACATTCAGTGTTGCAATCCTTTGTTTATCACAAAACCACACTCCTTGCTGGTAACATTTTACAACTCTTATCATGCTGTTCAATCCAGCTACAACTGTCCAAATCTTGTCTTCTTTAAACCAAGGGAGGTCAAAAAGCAAGAACACACTATATATCCATTGCAGTTAGCTGGTTTAGCAAATACGACCATTAAGCAGGGATTCAGTTCTGTTGACCTGTAGGTTTAGCAAATTTCTCAGCATTTCAGCATAGCAGAAAAGAAGTTATTAGAATTCAGTTTATTTCTCTCAAGTTTTTTAAACTATCATTGTTCTGGATTCCTAAGGTGGGTTTTGCTGTGGGTTTGAACTGCAAGGTTGTGGGATTTTCCACTATAAATTAAGACTTCTCAGCTATGTTGCAATAAGTAATTAAAAACAGAAGCTACAGAAATACAAGTTTTTAGACTCAAATGCTTGAAAACAGCTGCCTTTGGGTATTAAAGAGCCTTTCTGAGGCAATATATTTTCAAATTTCAAAATAAAGCCTTCCCCAAAGCAAAGCCTTTTACTTCAAATGTTCCTTAAGAATTGTGCAGACTAGCCAAGCATCAAGAAACAAATACCTAAATGTAAAGTCCACCTCTGTTCAAGAAAGCATTTAATCATCTGTGACTGAATCCTTTTGACTTCCTCAGATTTAATACTTTAGTGCTTTCTCAGTAAGCGTATTTTCTGAATCATGTCCCAAGTATTTAAATACATTCCTTAAGCAAATCTTCGAGAAACATCTGTGACCATTATTCAAAATATTTTAAGCGATAAATTATTAATTTGCAATTCAATCAGCAAATTGGCCATACTTGGGAACTGATCTCCCTGTTATGCTCATAGCCAGCCCCATGTGTCTACTACATGACAGACTGCTTGACAGTCTTGTAAGATTCACCACTGTTTTTAAATTCTTCGGTGAGATCACACACTTTACAATGACACCTGAACTCAAACCATCTTGCAGATTTTTTTTTTTTTCCCCACATCTTGAGGCACATCCAGATTTCTCTCAAGCAGACACAAATCCCAGTGATTCAGACCTAGTCAGGGCATGCAGGCACCTACAGGGCAATGCTTCCCAAACTGATCAGTGCAGTGACAACACACACTCATCTTTTGGTAACTCTCAAGATATGAATGTAAATAACCTTCAGCCTGAAACCACTCAGGTTTCTCAGTTCTGGGTTTTGTTTTTTTTACTTAATCTTGGAAACCAAACCAGAAAGCTATAGATCCCTAACCTAATCCTACTATTTCTTTTGAGTGCAATAACTGTACCAAATAGCCACTTCTTTTGTTTCCAGCTTCTCAGATCTAATAGGTTAAGTCCTGTCTTCAGCTGTTTGGCATTACCACTGTTGTCAACTTCATTATTTGTCCTGGGAAACATGGAAGCAAAGTTTTTATTTTAAACAATGTGACTCAACCGCACACACTGAGAATTAAAGACTTTGCTTCTTTATCCCAGTTTTCCCCCACTGAATTCCTATTCAACTTCAGTTTAAGTCCTGAGCTTCAGTGATGATTCAGCACCCTAAAGAATTTCTGTACATCCATCAAGTGTTTCAGTGAGGTAGAAAATTGCACTTTTGAAATAGGCTGCTTCCCAGCTCAAAGGTGTTGAAGGAAAAGCAAGACATGGAGTTTCAGTGACATTCTTGAGATACAATTTGACAGAAATGACATAAGCAGTCCACTGCAAAACATACCCAGTAGATGTTTTTGCACGTATAGATCTGAATTTCCAGGCTAGTGTCTAATTGTGTGCTCATTTACAGGTGTCCTTTCTTTCTCCACCCACTCATCACTTTTTCAAACCAGTTAGGCCAAGTTTGTATGTTGCCCAGCTTTCAAGAGTGCTCTATGCAGTTCTGTTTCAAAAGAACTCCATATAAACTTACAAACTCCTTATAAACTAAAAGCCCAGGCATATGGTTGTTCCCTTTTGGGTGGCTATTCCAGCTTGGAAGCACAGAAGAATGTATGGTTCCTCACCTGAACTCCAGAAGAGGCCTCACCTGTGGAGCAGAGAGTTCCATCCAAGAGCAGTAGGAGCTGGTTTGCAGGAGACAGCTCAGAGGGGGTGGCAACTCACCCCACAGGAAATCCAGGTAGCTGTAGCAAAGCTTCATGTTGCCAAGCTATCCCAGCACCATAAAGTACATGACCTTCCTGAGACAGAAGAGCCTGGGGCTCTTTTTACCAGCCCTCCTGACCCCTCTTGGCTATACGTGAGCGTGTGCTGTGTGCATGCCCTTCCCGAGCACGGGAATGCATCCCTGTGCTCGGATGCACAGGTGCTCCATGCGTGCCCATGAACTCCCATTTCATCCCCATTCTTAGGTGCTCCAGTGTGAAACAGCTGAGGAAAGTGAAAACAGATTCATGTAGATCTGAAGGGGGCCTGTGGGATGAATGGGAAATGCTTCTTCTGCCTGTGGATCTTAACTAATCACTTGAATTGATATTCAGGAACAAGATTAGCACAAAAAACTAAAGGATTTAGAACTACAATAAAAATAAATTGAAGCACAAGGAAATGCTTGAAAAATGCGTTTCCTGAACGTTCATTAAGCATTAAATTTCACTGAGCTTGGAAGGTTAATTTTTTTCATTAGAGATGCTCAGGGCAATTTCAGAAACGTCTTGAAAATTGTTCAACTTGAGGCCGAAGCAAGCAGCTTTGCTTGTTGACACAAGCACGCAAGAGGTAAAGTGAAAAGAAAGCAACCACAACAAGCCCAGCTGTCAGGCCTGTGAACAGTGAACAGCACCACAAAGGTCACTAACACGTTTTAAATCCACTGCATTTCCAGACAATCTTGTCCTACCAAAGCTCTCGCACAAAAGCTTTACCTGCAGGGCCAGCAGATCTTTTAACAGCCTCCTGGATGCTGCTGGGATTCATTTGCTGCCATGTACCTTCTTCCCTCCCTTTCCCCTCCATCCACCCATAGAAAAGTTCTGGAAAAAACAAACCTCAAGTCACGCTTTCTGTGCAATTGGGCTAAGGAAGCATTTCAACCCCAACATTTACTAGAGAGGAGTTCACTCGACATGTGAACGTCTCCTGCAGTATTCAAGCAAGTGTGTCATGCTGGTAGGCTCCATTCCCTGGGGCTAGTTTAGCTGTGGATGGCAGGTACAGATCCATTCTTATGAGTGTGAGGAAGCAACATTCTCTGCTCCCTGGTATTGCTGTGAAAAGATCCAGAGAACACAGGCTTGGCTTAATTTACGCAACACACCGGTGCCTGGAGCTTTTGATTCTGGGATACCTACAGAAGAGTTTAAACCATGTATTAATTGTTTGGTTTGGTTCAGCCCTGCTGGGAATGTAACAAAACCAGTGTGTAATATTGACCATCTTTACTCCAGAAATGTATTTGCACTATCAAAAAAAGCTGGCTGCCCATGGCTCCAGCAATCATGTCACTAAGAAGGGGGGCTCAAGGGAAGAGGGAACCAGTGTACCAGTCTGTACAATGTAACCTTAACTGAAGGCAAACAATCCCTCACTTCCATAAGCAAAATGAATACTTAAAATTTTTAATTTGATTAAAACAGAAAAAAAGCTTTGTGGCTCAGCAGTCATCAGCTGTAATTCTGTATTCCACACTAAGTAAAACATGAATGCCCTTCCACTATTTACCACAACCCATACTTTACACATTGCCTTAAAATGCTGAGTGATGAATTTCAGCCACTCTCTCATAAAATATAGAGCAATTCTGCCAAATTCCCTTCTGTGCTCTTCATTTGATGGCAAAATAATAGAGAAACCATAATTCACTTGCTATCTTGCTTTTCCTGCTAATATTTTATTCAGAATGAGCTTCATTAATAAAGATGAAACTTTGGACTCATGACTGCTCCATGTTTACAAAACATACAGGCTCCTTTACATCTTGGTTAAGCATGAACAATCACTGAACACACAATTTCCTAAAAAAATCCTGCATACCAAAATTGCATATTTTGAATTTTTAAAATTCACTAAACAAAATTTCACAGAGTGAACCCTAAAGTCTGTTTGCCAGCAAAGCACAAGCCAACAATGGAAGTCGGGACCATCCAGGAAAAAAAACTGAAGCTGGACCCCAACACACATATCCTTCCTATTAAACAAGCAAATAAATACACATTCATACAGAGTAATGTGCTCTAAAAATGCAGGTGCTTGAATAATTACCCACACATTTTAGCATAAGTTTTGGTTTCTCAAACAGTACTGTGTCACAGTAAGTTTCTGTCTTTCTTTTTGGTGGAACTGGGCAGTGACTTCTTACTGGACACCAGAGAACAAAAGCTAACCGGAACCTGATGACTTTGGCACAAGTCCAAATGTGTTTCTCCACAGAGGAAAAATTACAAAGACAAGGCTGTTTTTTTAAAATAATAATTTAAAAAAATCGCAGTATCACTTTTTAATGCCAGATATTGAACTAAGGAATGGGACAGACTGCACTGCATTTTTAAAGTAGTATGACTATTGACATACTTGAGAAACATTTTAACACTGTACATTACAACAAACTATTTAGTTCATTTCTACACAAGTCAGCAAAAAAGCTAGGTGATTTAACATATATGACAGCTGCAAATTTAAAATTCTAGTCACAGTCTAAAGCCAGAACAAAAACTTTTCCAGAACTCCTACTTATAAAAAGGAATGAACATACACACCATGCGCATACACGCAGGCAAAAATCTTGAGGTTTTACTTATTGCTCTTACACAAGGCTGTGAGCAGGCAAATGTCTGGATCAGAAATTAGGTCAAACATGCATTTCAGCAGGCACAAAAAGTACAGGAAATTCATAATAACAAAACAATGTACTGTGTTACGAAGTACAGGATGGTATTCTGCTAATATAACACTTACATCATTAATTCCGGATAAACTCCATGTCTGCCTGTTGTATAATGTGCTATGCAGCGTGGTATTTTAACCTAATTTCTGATTCCTCTTTTATTCTGCACTCTCCACATGGAGATGAAGAGGGCCTTTCTTTGCAATGCCAGAGAATCCTCGGCCTTGAGCTTCAGTCGGGCAGGTATGGCTGGAAGGAGGTAACACTACCACCACTGTGTCACCAGGACCTGCTCCTTTGACTGCCTCGTGGTTTTGTGCATCCTGACAACTCAGACAAACCAATGCAGAAGCTGGTGCAAAATGCACCAGTGCTGTTCTCAGAACATCTCTCACCTATGCCGTATGCTTCTGGTACCCCCAGCAATTGCTACAGGATAAGGCAGTAGAAGGTCAAGTCCTGTGTCTGGTCAGTTCCTCAAGAGTCTTAAAAAAGGCAGAATTTTTTGTGAACTGGCTTTCCTTTACACAATAAGCAGCATAGCATGGGTGTCAGTAGAAATCTGGCTACCTACTGGCTACAAGAGACGAGCACATTCACAAGACACATTTGGGAATACCTGGTGTTCCCTACTGCAACCAAATGAAACATGCTGCGGAGAGGTGTCCATGTAATTACAATATTTGCAAGCCAGATTCAAGGCATACTGCACATGGGCCTTGCACAAAAAAGGCATTGAGTGAATATCTGAAGACTCTTTTTTGATTTGCTGTGCTATGCATACACATGACAGTAGATAAAAATCAGCACAATGGTTCCTCTCCATACATGACCAAACACACATCATCACAATTAAGCACCCTATATTCTATTCTTCAGTTAATGGGAATCAAGGAAGAAAATGGTGGTTTAGCAACAGGAAAGGAAAGAAATCCAGCATGAAGTTAGAGGTATGTTTCTGACAGAAGTCTGAGCTGAGAATGTTTATTGTGAACCAGCAACTGGATTTTGTGACATAACCAGAAAACCAAGGACAACTATGGGGCCAACTTGGGCACTGCATAGTCAAAACTATGTCATAATATGGCATTCAGCAATCTCCAAGAATCAGAACAGTAGGTAGACAACAAGAAGACACGTTTCAGGGAGGTTATGCCTTGTACTGATGAAAAGAAGCAGTGCAAATCAACAGATTTTTCTGTCTTATTAAAGGTCTGTCATGTGCCCCTTGATCCAATCCCTAAATGTCACATAAGTTTCAGCTTTCAGACTTACCAAACACCCAAATTCACACTGGGCTCTATTTTACTTATGAGCAGTACTACTAAAGCTAGTGGGACTCCTTAGAGCAAGGTGCTAATGCAGTGAACATTCAGGAATTTGGCTCTTCCCAAGAAGTGAACTGCAAATGACTGGGGTTTCATTACCATCAGAGGTGGAGGGAGACACTTCCTGTGTTTGTTTTTCAAATCTGTCCTTATGAACATCAACATTAGTAAGACTGAAACACGGGAAGAGGCTCTGTTATGCTCACCGAGACATCCTGACACCAGCACAGCCACAGCAGTTTAGGAGGGGTGGCCCACCCAGTAAAAGGTTTGGCTGGCCTGGATTCTTCTTCAAGATATCTCACTGCCTCTTACTAGATGACTGCATACAAGAGTCCTTGGTCTCAGTTTTGATGGTGAAGCTTTCTTAGAGCAACACCTCTGTCACACTATCCATGAGTGCACAGTTGCAACGCCTAGGAAAGAGGGAGGCAAAATCGGTCTAAATTCTTCAAAAACAATTAAGTAAACCTAACCTGCAGAAAACGAAAATTAACAGCAATATGTTATCACAACCTCGCAGGAGTCCCAGGGCTTCTCATGACCCATTTCTTCACTAATGGCTATGAAGGCCAGGTTATCAGGAAGTCTGCAGTCAGACTCGAGGTAAAATAGCATGTCCAATGTTTACCATGCAAAGCCATCCTTCCCATAAAGCCGGTTGGGCAGAACTGTTTTGACTGCATTTTTAGGTATTCCTTCTAGCCCACTTTGCTTCCCTTCTTGGAAGCTCCTTGAAATAAAAGATGCTGGAAAGACCACTTCCCTGTAGTTGAAAGAAATGGGAAAAAACAGAGGCAAAAACCAGACACCAAGGAAGGAAATGATTGCTTGTAAAATGCTTCCTTTTGAAAACTATTGTACAACTCCCTAACTTGGTTTAATTAATGCACCATTTAAAACATATAAAATGCTTTACCAGCTAAACGATTTCTCTGTTTTACAAGTCTCCCTCCTTTCCCTCATTAAAAAATAATGCATGTGTGGACTGGTATTGAACACCTCATACAGTTGTGCGCCAGTTCTCATTTAATTCTACACGGAGCAGTTTTGATTTTGATATACTGTGTTTAAAGAAGAGCCCATACTGTATACTTCACAGTATAACCAGCTACACATAAGTCTTTAATCTGGTAACACAATAAAAAAAGATCATTGTCAAGTTGCAGTCCCTTTGATAAATGGTTATGGTGACACATGCAGTCCTCCTCAGTGCCACTGCCGCCAGACATGGGACGTGATTTTCTCCACAGGCTGACGAGAGGCCTGATGCCACCCCTCCGGGGGACACAGCCAGACAGACACCACTGCCCCAGTGCACAGCGTCCTGCAGTCACTGGGGAAAGCTGCATGGAATTGTCTCGCTCAACAACACCACCACCGACCTGACCCCCAGCAGAGCACAGCCCCCACTGCCTCAGCCGCAGGAGATCACCGTGAAGCGCTTGGAAATGCACGACATGTTGTGGAGGACGATGCCCAGGAGGAAGACCAGGACGCAGGCCACCAGGATCACAGTGCACACCCCCGACCAGGTGGAGCTTTTCACAGCACCTCTCCGGTCCGGCTCCTCTGCTCCCGCCTCGGTGGGAAGGCTGCCCTGCAGCGGCTGCTGCTCTGCGGGGATCGTCACCACTGTCAGGGACTTCTGCTGGCTGCCGGGCAGGAGGCGGCAGCCAATGTCTCCCGGCAGTAGCGCCCTCTCCTTGGAGAGAGGCAAGGGCAGCATGTAGCACCCATTGCTGGGGAGTTTGATGAAGACGGGGGTGTGCTCCGAGGTGTGAGGGATGGCAATGACGGCAATCACCTCGGGGTCATCAGGCAGCTGCGACACAGAGTACCCCGGAGGCAGCTTGGTGATCCCGCGGCACCAGGGGCAGCGCAGGTCCTTCTGGCTTGTCCTCATCTGCTGCAAGCACACGGAGCAGCAGGTGTGCTTGCAGTCCAGCAGCTTGGGCCGCCGGCGGGGGCTGTAGTAGTTGAAGCAAATCTGGCACTCCAGCAGAGAGTCCTGGGATAAGGTTTCCATGGTGGCCAGTGCAGAGAAGCACTGCAGGCCTTCTGATGAGCCTCGCCCTGACACCCCGCAGGCAAGGGGTAGCAGCCTTCCTGCCACTTCTTCTCAGGGCAGCACCGGGAAGCAGCTATAGAGAGCAGAGGAAAATCTCCGGCCTGAAACTTTCAGTACCTGAGACAAACAGAAAAACATGAAGGAACAGGTTAGTAACAGGAAACAGTGGGAACAAAAGATTCCAGCCAAGGGGGAATGAAAACTGACACTGACTTTGTTATCTGGTGGTAGAAACAAATTTGCAATCCTTCACTAGAAAGCATCTTCCCACCAGCTTCACTGAACAGCCCAGTGGCAAACCTTCAGGTCAGTCATCAGTACTATCACTGGGTTTCCGAGGTTTTTTTCCAATTTCTCCAGCAATTAAAGCCCCATCAACCCACCAGTCCACCACTCACAGTTATATTTATGCCCATAACAGAGGTGACTGTATAGATCACTAGTCAGGTCCCACAGCAACTACCTCCTGTCATATTTTCAGGACTTTTCAGCCCTTCCTGCACCAAGACAATTGTTCTCATTTAATCCTTTAAATCCCTGAGGATTTTTAGCTATTTGGCTCAACTACTAAGTCTGCATGAAAGGTAGGGGGAAAGAAAAAGTATGTTTAAATGGAAGCATTTCCACAGGCTCCTGAACTTTTGCCTGTGCACAAATGAGCAACCAAGCAACTATACTGCAACACCTACATTGCACATAATGAAAAGGAATGGTATAATTTTCAGTCAAATTAACTGTTTGCCCAGTTATAAAAGCAACATGTTGAACATGGTCCTCTGAAACATAAACTTGCTCACTCAACCTCACCCAAGACAAAAGGCTCTGTTTAGACCCAGGACCACTGAACACCATGAAGAACAGAAATAAAACAGAATAATAACAGAGAGAAAGACAACACACTGAATTAAAAGCAAATTGTTACTAATCTGGTTCTAAACAATTCCTTACAAAGGGATTCCCCTTACAATTCCCATTTCCCCATTTATTACTTACATCTTTGCCAAAGAAAAAGGCATCTGTGTTTACTTTCACAGTACGTTGTTTAGCTTTGTTTGATTTTGGTCACTCTAACTCAATTAATAAGAAGGGGTGACAGTTTTACAATATTTTACACTTTCTTCCCTCCTCTGTTTGAAGCCTGAATTTGCATCCAGAGAATAAAGAAAACCCAAATTATCTGCAGGGTGACATTTCATCTTCTCTAATTGCAATATTATTGCCAACTAAAGTTAACACCCAAGGACCATAGCTTTCAGAGGACTTTTTCCTTTCTATATAATAATTTCTTGCTCTTCTCTCCAGATTATAGCAACTAGGTTGCAACATGCTAATCAATGGGTGATGTCAGTAAAACAAATATTGTAGCTCAAGAAGAGAAGGTAGGCATAGACATGGGGTGTGCAACACAGGACAGTGCTCTCGACCTCACCGTCCTGTATCCTGCTTCTGGCAGTTACCAGTATTTGAATAGAGAAAACAAAATTCATGTCATCACTTCAGATGCTGATGACTGATATCACCAACATTGGCAGAACTGGGCCTGCTGCTGATTTTATAACAGCCGTGGATTTTGGCTCACAAGACACTTCAACAAACATGCAGGGATAATCCTGACTCAGGAGGGAGCGGGGGTTGCAGTTAAGAAGGCAGCAGCTTCTAAAACACGTACAATGACTGCAGGGAGAACTGGCACACACTGTCCACCAGCACTTTTGGGATGCTCTATCTCAGTGTGACACAGAGGCCACTGCTGAGAGAGACCCCCACCACCATGAAGCCCATAGGACACCTGCTCCACACCAGCGCCATGCTACACAAAGGCATCAACAGATACTCTGTGTGCTGGGAAGCTCAACACAGCTGCAGAAGGGGTTACATATCCACTGCCTGTGTGCAGGCCACACTGAGGGAAGGTGGAAGAAAATGAGGAGAGGTTTTATCTTTTTTATTTCCTTATCCATTACTATCTCCACATTCCTATGCTACAGGCACATACAAAGGAAGACTATCAAGAAAGGAGCTGACACGATGATAGACTAGCATGCAGCTGAGAGAGAAAAATGGAAGAGAGTTATCCATGATGCCGGGAAATTTCTGTCTGAAAAAAAAAATATTAAGAGACAAAGGTCAGAATAGAAATTAGTTACAGGAACTCAGGAAGGAATCACTGAAGCCACCAGATCCAATTTTCAGCCACAAGCAACCCAGTAGATTTGCATTTTGCACAGAAGTATCCATACAAAATCTGCAGTTACGCACAGTCCAAGTCAAAGCTGAGGTCAGACATTACAAGGCACAACTCTTACCTGCTTTAGCTGCAAATCTATCAAAAAAACCTCAGGTATAACAACACCACAGTACTATTACAAGAAAAATTCCCAATGCCTAAAATTCAGAAATTAAGGCTTATCATAGAATCATAGAATGGCCTTAAAGATCATCTCACTCCAACCCCCCTGCAGTGCGCATGGACACCTTCCACCAGACCAGGTTGTCAGAGCTCCATCCAGCCTGGCCTTGAACACTTCCAGGGATGGGGCATCCACAACTACTCTGGGCAACCTGTTCAGTGCCTCACCCCTCTCACAGTGAAGAATTTTTTCCTAATATCCAGCCTAAGCCTACTCTCAGTTTAAAACTATTTCTCCTTGTCCCAAGGACAGAGTGGAGGTACTCCTGCAGATATAAATCAGTATCTTTGTAAGGTCAGGATTTGGCTTACCACCTACATGACATAAACTCTTCATACCTTCGCAAAACATCTCAAATAATCATCAGGTGTGGATCAGCAGTAACAACCAGTAAGCAGAGAGGTTAGTTAGTATGATTCCTTCAGAACATAACTAAAGACAAGTTAAAGAGTAGCCACAGACATCTAACCCCTTGGCCTTAGCAGGCTGACATGGCCTTGTTCAAAGGTTGGACATGTAGCTACACAGGTGCAATGCCACTTTATTTCCAACCATGCAACCCTCCTGCACTCTGACACAGCTCAGTTTCAGGAAAAAAGAAAGTCAAGCCATCATCTACAGTAAGAATCTATTTGAAAAAAATCTGCACTATGTAGCTAAGAAGGAAAAATCCATGGAAGCTCTCAGTACTCTTCTACCACTTCATTTTAATAACTGTGCCAAGAGGAGCAGATCTCCTCGTGGACAGGAGACCAAGCTCTTTAGTTTGTGCTCAATGCACCCTCGTACAGCTGAAGGTACACAGAAAAGATGACACAGGTGAACAGCTCATTCAAAGCTTGCTCAGACAGGACTCTTCTCTGTGTTTCAAGTACAAAGGCAGAGAGGCAGCCAGGACTGCATATGAGGGCACGGCTGACGTCAAGTATCAGCCAAAACCATTGTTGTCATTTGTTCTCATCACACAGTGATGCCCAAGGTGGGCAAGGGGACTGACAGGAAAACAGAGCAGAGGAAAAAGCAGGTAACACTGTCAGAGACACCCACAGGTCTCTACAAAAGTGATAGCAAATATGTATGTAGGGACAGGGGCACACAAGTGAAACGGGGGGCTGGGGACTATGACAGTGAAGCCACACACATAGAAGCAACTGCAGCTACAAGTAGTGACTAGCTGGCACAAACCTGACAGCAACTAGAAGCTCTTCAGGACTGAGATCTAACTTGCAACACAAATAATAAATAACTGGAAATGAAAATCCACAAGCTCCAAAACTCGTATGTCAGAAATGTGCAGCAGGAGCAAAGAAAGCAAGAAGAAGACAGGCCATGGAAAGAAGCATCAGGAAATCTCTCTGCCTGCCCTACACTCTTTCCCTTTCTCTACATCTGCCCATTATCCACACAGTTGCCTCTGGCCAGCAAGGAGAGGAATTCACAAGCAGTTAGAGATACCCAGGGAGAAACCTGCAAAGCTGATAATTCCTGCAGCAGCCAGGTGGCTGGGAGCATGGCACAAAGCTCCTCCTTGCAGATTTGGGCTGCCCTCTGCACAAGCCATGAGTTTTTCAAATTGTATTACTCAAGAGCAGTAAAGTTCTGAAGAATAAAACAAGTATTTCAGCTGTCCGTCAGTCATACTATCTGTTCTGCCACTACCTCATTGGAGACCACACAACAGCCCAAGTTCTCTTTCTTTGGGTGAGCAGAAGACAAGGAATGCCAAGGCATCAGCTCCCTACTCTCCAAGAAGCAGACGGAGCATTTGTTGCTCTTACTATTGACAGCTTCCCAGCACAATGTAGGGAGGTCCTGCAGGAGGTAACAGATGAAGGTTGCTGTAGCTGTGACAGTGAGAAGAAGAAAGCGCAGGTTTGCTCTGCACAAACGCCGACTACAAACTGGTGCCCAACTGGCTAGGTCAGAAAAGACAGCTATTTTTGGAACCCAGTGCAAAGGAAGACACTGAACATCTGTGCTCAGAGCTGTACATAAAGTCAGAGAACACAGTAATTAATGGCAAATCCTTGGTTAGCAACGTGGTAGTTTTTCTATGTAAGGATAGCCCCTGTGATATTATGCAATGGAAACCACAGCTTTGAAGGGGTGCCACCTTCACTGAAGGACTCAGAACTACCTTAACACATACTTCTAACTTACTAGGACCCAAAATTATATTAACTTGAAAAGCCCAAAAATACACTTCAATGATGCCTGTGGAATCCAATACAATTCACAGATGATTAAACATCATGTAACATTTCAAAAGACTGGCTCTGGGGCATGCTGATGTAGCTAACTGATCACTGAGAGAAAGCCTCAAAAACTTTGCACAGACTTACACATGGATTTAGGCCTTCTACTTGCTGTACAGCAAATTTATAAGAGAATTTCAGCAAGGGTGCATTGACAATACTTCACCTTTCCTGAGGAAGGTTCATTATGTAAACTCCTCAAACACATTAACAATTCTTTGGCAGTATTACTGAGTATGTATGATTTATGAAGAAGAAAGAATCATTCGTTTCAGGTGCCCTTAGGCTGTAAACGAAATGGGGTGAGGAGGGAGTGCTGTTCTCAATAGGGGAACTAATTGCAAGAATCATGTGCCCACAGATACGGAAGGAAATGTGTGCTAGAGTCACTTCAAACAGATAATGAGGAGGAAGGAACATATTTAATATTTGGAAGCATTTCTGCTACAAAAATTCAGCATCGGTGAATGTTTTTCACAAATTCACATTTGGACAAAACACACTCGAGCTACTGCAAATGCCCAGGACGTACTACCTGATTTCCCCTGAATATCCTTCACTAAATGATCTTATTTATTTTTAGGCTGTTCTGTAGCACTAATTACCATAGTAACTGAGAACAGCACAACGAACAATTAATTTATTCATCACAACACCCTTGTTAAGAGGCAAGTATTACCATCATTATATTCTTTCATGACCTAAGAAAAGAAGTGCTGAGAGATGAAGCAGTTGGTCCAAGGTCATGAAAGCACCATCCAGATTGCCTCAAAGTTCCTGTACAATTTCATCACAACTCCACTTTTCACCTCACGAGCCACAGGGCAGAGGTGACAGATTCTTTTCTGCAACAAAGCTCAGAAACTTACCCATTTTTCCCCACCTCTTTCAGCTGGCAGCATCCCCATGGTATGCCTGGGATTTGGGCAGGGCTTTCATTCAGCATATCAGCTTTTTCACAGATCATGAAAAATACAAGAGCCTGTGCTCCAGAAGCTAAGTATCTCCACTGGCATAGTTCATCCACCATGCAGATTACAACTGAGAAACTATATGCATTTTGAGGGACATAAAGTTAACAATACAATAACAAAGTAAACGCATTCTCTCCAGAATTACCTGTTTTCCAGGAACCTTCCCATAAGCCAGGCAGCCTACGCCCACCATCCTTTCCATTTAATTATTCACAATTGAACAGAAATATTGCAGAAGGAAAGTGTTTTCATTTAGCCAAAGCCTTAGCATGTGCAAGCTGTCGCTGCTCCTTTAGCTTTAGTCCAGCCCTTGCCAAGATGAGCATCTTGGTATACACAGTCCCAAGTGTATAAAGCCACAAAAAATAAAGCTGAGTGAAACTGTGATCTGTGAGTCTATAATATCCTATGAACCAGCACCAGGGGATCCATGCTGATGGCAAGAGAACCTGCTGTGGGTGATCCCGATGGTACATATCAGACAGAACACCAGTTTGTCCTGCCTTGCTCAGGACAGCAGGCAGCTGAGAAATCAGTGGTGGATCACAAGAAAGGAGCCTAGTTGCAAGGTATCATTCCACAGCATTTACCTTAGAAATTGTCACCAGCCAGCCCTAGGAAGAGGAGACAGAGGCAGAAAGGTCACCTACAAGAATGTAATGAGATGTAGACATTTATGGGTTTGGCGCAAAAACAGATCAGGTGAAAACACTAGCCTTTGGTGTTTAGAGAAAATAGAGAGAGACTCACATGCTGCTCCGTGTTCCATCTCACATCACCAGCTGCACTGCTCCCTCCTTTTATCTGCAAACTTTGACATGTCCACATTCCCTGCCTCCAAAGACCTTATTTTGGTCAAATACGACCAGGATAAGCTGCACTTTGTTCCAACAGCAAACACTACTAATCACCTGCAACGTGCCAGGTCAGCAAACATTTCATCGTGCTGAGGCAGAACAGTACAGCTATATGCTCATCAGACAGTTTCACATAAGGCACTTTACAAGTGAGAAACATTATCTGAAATTAAAATACTCCACAGAAATATGCCCATTTCAGACAGGCAGAGACAGAGAGCAGACAGCTCTCCTGCCCACATAGCCTCTCAGCAGCACTCTGTGCAAGTGATTCTAGAGGCCAGGCAGTCGGAACATGATCTGCTCCTCACCAGCCCAACTCTGGTATGTCTGCAGGTTTCTGACAAGCTCAATTGTCAAGCTGTCCCAGCGCTATGGTTCCCTAAATCTCCTAGTCCCCCTCTATCCTAGCAGAGCACTCCCAGATGCAGCTCTGCCCTACTAAAAGGAGTATGATGGGAATTCTCACCACTCCTGCTGTTCTAAGTTTCTCTTCTCTCCACGAGGGGCGCACTAGCAGGATGAAAGACCTGACTGTGGTTCTAAGACATTTCACATCTGAAAATTTTCCAGTGCAGGATATAAGAAGGTTCCTCGCATTTTGCAAATAAACAAAATTTCCAGCATTCAAAGCATCCCAAGAGATGATGCTGATTTCTACAGCCCACTCTGAGCACAATTCTTGCAAGGCCATTAGCACTTCCTCAGTTTTCTTGGCTGCTCTTAACTATGCCTGACTCACTTCAAAACCCCAGTATGAGACAAATGAAAACCAGGTTTTTCCACTACCAAGTGAGAGACCCATTTGCCATTCAAAACGACATCATGAGGAATGGCGGTGGAAGGTGGTGGTGTGAAAAGAATTTCACCTCTCAGCCCTGAATAAAAGCAGTATCAGTAGCTATTTATGACCAGGACATATAAGGGGCAAGTGGCTAGGCAGTTGGCAAAGACACGTTTAGAAGATGCTTCCCTAACTTAAAGTGAGGTCACAAGTTAAGCCATTGAGGCCAAAACACATGGGAGGAGCTACTGGTGCTAAACTCACGCTCAGTAACAGCTTTCAAATGCAATGTAACATCCTCTTTCTAAGGGACTTTCACTTATGGCAATATGACATAATACTGTGGCACTCAAAGTGCTGAGACAGGCATGAAGCACCTCTGCACTTAAATTACAAATTTTACTCTCCCATTAGAGCTTTATGCTTCATCTGCCATTGACAGAATTTGCCTGATACCTAAATAGAAACTTAATTAAAAGATTCTTCCCTCCCTCCCCTGAGGTTCTGGTATTAGACTTACAAATACACCATCAAAAAAAATTAATTTTAAATAAAGCTCAAATGCAGACTTTTCTCACTGATACAGGTCAGTGGGTGACTGAGTCTATTAAGACACTAGTCTATAATTACAAGAGAGACTGCTTCAGCTCTCCAAGGTCATTGAGTGGATTTTGATAAAACTAGGACAAAATCTACCTGCCTGTAGGCCCAAGCAGTCAGGAAAGGAATCAATACTCACACCTTCATACACTGCCTATACAATGCAAAAACTGGAAACTCAATTTCACACTTACCTCAGGAAACAAAAGCCCTTCAAATGACAGCTTTAATTGCTGCAACTGCTCTGTGTCTCCACTTTATACCTCCCTCACCTGCTTCGTTTGGTTTCTGCTCTCTGCACTCATCCAGCGCAGCCTACCGAGGATGTGACTATGTGACCCACCTTCATCTGGCTGCTGTCAAGGCCTGGGATAGCCTGGGGTTCGTTTTCTTCAAGTGCAGGAAAGGGTTGTTTCTTTTTTTTTTTTTTTGCTCCAGAAAAAGTGGGGGAGAAAAGCACAATAGATGTAGGGGAGTCAAAGTAATACATCCTTTTACACTGAAGGAGATGGAATTAAGAAATTGGAAAATATTTTATTAAAAGCCCCACAATGATAACTAAGGAAATTCTCTTCTTTTCCACACCATAATTAGTAGAATAAGGTCTGAAGGAGATTAGAAGGGCACAGGGAGCCTTCTTCATCTTTTTACCTTTGTCCTGCAATCTGCTAAGTGTGCAGCACATAGGAGTAAAGCCCCCTGTTTATCAACAGAGAATGTGTAACAGCTGTGCCAACGACAAACCACCACTTCCAAGAGTTTATCTTCGTAAGAGTGGAAGATAGCCAACTAATATGCCTCCTCAAGGTCAACGGCTCTGTCATTTCGTAATGCAGACAAATCATGATCTTCATGAAGTTCTGGCCTCTGATAAGCGCTACAGCTACTCCAGCTCACAGCACTGGTCATTCTGGTTTGCAGATTACACCAAAAGGAACTGGAACTGATCCAAAAGCTCCTTTCTTATTGGAAACTAATCATTCACCCTGCAACATTCTGTCAGCTAGTAATATTAATACCATCTTCACTTCCTGGATTTTGGGAACAGTCCAACTCTCACTGCAAATATGGATCACAAGCAGAGTTAGATCAAGTCTGCATTGCATAATATTGATGATTTCCTATTTCATGATTTATCTCTCTGCCTTTATACCAGTAAAATCCTCTGAAGAGATGTAGCAGGCTATAGCAGATAAATAATTACTTCCAATACTTTTCCAAACCACATGTTTCTGCCTGTGAGTATAAACACTCCACAAGCTCCAGTTCAGACAAGTTATGAAGCACATGACCTGACATTAGCTATGGAAGTTAATGGGATGACACATGCTCTTGAGGTCAGTTGCACATTTACATACTTAACACACGATCCATCAACACCACCAATACAGAACCTGGTGCCAGCAGCCACAGGCAGATCAAGGTAATCTCCAAGTGCTGACACCTTTGCTTCCCCTACATCACCCTGAAAAGGTGCAACCTGAAGAAACATGGTACAACCTTACCAAAATAGCTGCAACTAAACAAACTGGTTGCACATCAATTATCCCAACCAGCTCCACACTGTCACACAAAGTCCCAGCACCATGAAATTGCAGATTAGTGGTGAGCCAACAAACTAAAACCAGGAAAGGCTCCAGGCTCTCTGCATGCCCATGAATGTGAGCATCGGCATGCCCATAACAGAAACAAGACTCCCAAGCATGGACTTCTAAAACAAAGCCTAGAACAGTGAGGGGATTTGCACCAAGTCTCTCCATCATATGCACCAGCCCTGTTTTCAGACAGAAGTAGTCTTGCAGCTAAGCAAAGCAGTGCTCTCTCTCAAGGGCGATGATCATAACTCAGGTTAGCACTACCACAACCCTCTCCGGTGGGCTGAGATAAATTACAGCTCTGGGACACTGAGCTCAGAGCTGCTACTCCTTCTGCTGTGGCAGACACGCTGCTGTGGGGACTGGCAAATGGCTGCTCAAATGCTCAGGCACGGGAAGATGAACTATTCCTGCCCACATTATGAGAAACCTACTTTCCTTCACAGAGATGGTACTCAATTCCAAGAGCCACTCCTGCAGCTGCACAAAGTTTATCAGACCTGCCAGGCTTTGTTAAGTTGAATTGCATTCTTTACAGTGAATTTGAAAGTTTGGGCCAGACATTGCCCATCATACTTCTGCCAGTCAAAATCTGCTTTTGAAACACCCCAGTATGAAAATACCCTCCATTGGGCAGCACTTAAACTAACAGCTACAGCATTTTTGTATGAAGGAGTGCAAATGCTCAGGAAGGACTGTGTTATGCCACATTAGAGCAAAACAATCAAAGTGAAGCAAACTGCTTCACACCTCTCAATTTTGTGCTTCATTCTGCAGTCCTTGCAATGTAACAGCAGAACACACTTCTAGACAAGGAAACTAGCATAATACTGCTAATGCTCAACACATCATCACAATCCTGATAGTTTATGGCCACAGTGAGTCCCAGGCTCACAGGATTATGGACCATCAAGTCAATATTCAGTAAAAAGAAGGCTGCTAGCCCCATTTTTCCAAAGAAAAACCTGAAAACATGAACTTCAGAACCCAGATAGGCAGGACACCTAAACTTCAGTCTCTGATTTGCAGGCCAGTCTCGTGATTTCTGCATGAGAGTTAGAGCTAACTAAAGAAATGAAATTTTGAGGTGAACAAATTCATTGGCAGTTTCAGATCAAATTATGCAAATACTTTCTCCTTCGGCAAAAATGGAAATTTCCATTAACACACCAGTTCATTTCAACTCCCATTTCAATCTGGTTTTTTTCAGACGAAATTTATAAAAAGGTAATGTAAAGGGCAAGCAAAGCTTTTTGTACTGATTCTGGAATAATTTTTCTTCTGATCTGGTCAGCCACTGGGTGAGCCAGAGGTGCCTCTCACACTGCTCTGCCGCTGAATGTGGAATGCTTAAGTCTAGCGATACACCATGATTTTTTTTTTCTTTCCTAGTCTAACAAAGGCAAATGAGATATACTCCAACTATCAGCTGTAGTTTTATAGAAGCATGTTTTCAATAATTGCTAGCCAGCTTTTTTTGGTTGTTAGCTTAAAAATAAAATCACAACATGGGGCATTTTCAACATGCAAGTTATGTTTCACAATGTGACCAAAGCTGAAGAGGACTACGTGGCCAATAGGATTGTTGGTTTTTACAAGTGTTTCTTGCAAAGAGTCTGAAGGATCTTACCGTGAAAAGGTAGGTGGTTCAAGGATTTCTTAAAAAAAAAAAAAAGTCACACTCATCCCAATGTTTCCCATCATACATCCCAAAATTATTAATTACTTTTGAAGACTTACATTGGACAAGCTTCATCATCTATTTCCAACATGTATTTCATGTTGAAATTCAGTGTTCAGTTCTGGTCCCCTGACTACAAGAGGAACACTGAGGTGCTGAAGCGTGCCCAGGGACAGGCAACAAAGCTGGTGAAGGGTCTGGAGCACAAGTCTGATGAGGAACATCTGCAGGAAATGCCAGTGTTTAGCCTGGAGAGAAAGGGGCTCAGGGAAGACCATATCGCTCTCTAAAATTGCCTGAAAAGAGGCTGTGGTGAGGTGGGGTTTAGTCTCTACTCCCAAGTAACAAGTGAGAAAACAAGAGGAAATGGCCTCAATTTGCACCAGAGGAGGCTAAGATTAGATGTTAGAAAAAAATTATTCACAAAAAGGATTGTCAAGCATTGAAACAAGCTGGCCAGAAAGTGGTGGAGTCACTGTGCCTGGAGGTATTTAAAAGATGTGGAAATCTGGCACCTTGGGGACATGGTTTAGCGGTGAACATGGCAATGCTGAGTTAATGGCTGGACTCAATGATCTTAAAGACTTCTTCCAGCCTAATTCTATGATTCTATTCTGTGCAACATCACACAGAACAGCAGTTAGGAATCAAAGAGGTACCTTAGGGAGGCCCACTAAGGAAGGGCAAAGGCAAGAAGTCTAGAGAGTGTTGCACTGGATGTGATTATCTAAGACACACAGTTGGATGCATCTGTGTAAGATCTGACCATATTCCACTCAGCTGAATTCTTTACTTCATTTCTGTTACAGTATTATATCTGTGTCTTACAGTGGCACACTGAACATTAGCAATGCCAATGCACACAACCAAACCGATGCCAAAGGCACCACACTGACTTAACACCCATTTAGGCTTTGACCCACAGATGGAAAATCAGAGTTAAAAAACAGAATCAAAAACTGCCTCTTTTATACTGCCAAAACAAGTTCTTGGCTGGGATGAAAAAAAATTCAGCTCTGCACCCAGAACTGCTTTGTGACACAAACTACAACATCCCTTGCTTTCCAGCCAAAAGATTCTCAGAATTACTTTACTGACACAATTTTTACTTTTTGGAGTTGAGTCAGTGTTTTCTTAACTTTTGCCTAAGTGTCTTGACTGTCAGGTGTCTTTCAATGAAATGATTACTGCTTTTGGGGATTTTTTGCCAACCACAGAAATGATCCAAATGTTTTACTAAAGCAAGCCATAAATTAAAAAAAATGCTTCATATTTTGCCAAGTAACAGCATGGATTGGAAAAATCATTTTCTATTTTTTAAACCACTCCTTCACACTGTGCTCTCTATTTTTTAAGCAGTGAAGCCTCTGCCAGTTTCTTTCATGCCAAGTTTGCAGAACACCTGCCAGAGTGCATTCTTTGCCAATAAACAGGATCCTTAAGTGCCATGATGATTAAAAACAGAGTGTAAAGATCAATACAAATCATTAGCACTATTATTCTTATTACTAAAATTCATGCTTCTTTGCTCTGAGTTCTCATCTTCTGGAGTAGCTGCCTCTAGAAAAGAGAGAGTGACGAGAGAGGTGCCAGCAGATGGCACTCCAGAATATAAACCAGTAAGCACCAGGGCTCCTGCGACCAAGCAAGTCAGTTCTGCTTGACTGCCCCACTACTCCTTTAGCACCCTTCAGGAGGTTTGGTGTAGGATGATCGTCTCCACCTCCCCTCTCCCAGACAGCAGCAAAAAATGCCGCTAGTCCCAGATTTTACCTTGGTGCTGGAGGGGAGGCACCAAGAAGCTGAGATGCACCTTGTGTGGTCCTTTCTAGAAGCGAGGAAGGGCTGCCAGCACACCCAAAGCACTGAGCTCATTCCTCACTCCCTGACTGAGGGGAGAGCTCCCACAGGGCAGGTAGAGTTGCCTTCCCACCTCGTGCATGGAGAGGTGGCAGTATCTTGCTGCCTCCCACCACTCTTCTACACTCCCCCAAACACAGCATGGAGCTGAAATAATGCTGGCTTTTACTGGTTTAAGACAGCACCACCAATAAAAAACAGACCCCAGCAATAAGGAAACCAGTTCCTTTGTGTTTATTTTTAGCTATGCCCTACACACACATAACAGCTACAGCGCTCACCTGCATGGTTAGGAAGCATCACTACAGATGGTTCCTTGAGGCACAGTGAAGACACCCACCCTGCTCTGAGCCTTCTGCCTTGCCCCAACACTTGCACTACTCCCAGAGTAAAGTCAGTAACACCAGCACTTCTTCCACTCAAACACTGACTGTCAATAAAGTCTCTATCTAGACATCTCACCAGCCAGAAGAAGTAAATCCACATCAAAGAGCTGTGGCCAGCCTGGTCTTTGCATCTCTCATCCAACTCTTAACAGCAATTGCTTGTTTTGCTCCTGCTGAAAACACTCCCAATCCTTCAATGTTCAAAGTTAGGCCCTTTAAAGCACTGTGCAACTTGAGGGAGATAGAAGAAGGTATCCATAAACCTAGAAGGATGGTGTCATTCTCTTAGAAGATGAAATTTTAAAGAATAACTGTGAAAGTCAGTTGTTTTGTCCAACTCTAGGCATCAATTACAGCACTTAACATTTAGAGAGGTAATGAATTGCTTCAGTTGACAAAGATGCAATTTTCACAATGTTCTACCCTGGAAAAATTTAGAGTTTAGAAGTACTTAAGTTCATATAACTGAGTGAAAAAAAAAAAAGGCCTGCATTTTTATCAGAAGTCTTTATGAATTACCTAAAAGCTAAACAAACATGGAAAATAACCAGCCCTCTTGCAAGAAGTATTTACTGCTTAAACTCTCCTTAAAGGCAAACCTGTACCATAGGATCCATCTGCTCATGTGGAAATAGCAGAAAAGATCTGTCATAAAGTAATTTCCTTTCCTCTCCTGTATATGTCAGTGGATCACTGGCATTTCCCTGCCCCCTCCCTCCAAACTTACCCCAAATATAAATAGATACAAAACTGGAAAAGTTTAAGGTCATATCTGTAGATATGAGCAACAAATAAAACCAAAGTAATATGTCCTTCTTGCAGAACAGGGCCCACAATCAATGCCACGACATCCACTGTATTCAGGAAATTCTTTTGTATCTAGAATTCCAAACTCCTGTCCTCACAAGCTATAAACACCTTTTTTCTTGATGGTTCACTAGTATCACCCACTGAAAGAGGTACAATTCAGCTCAAGGTTTATGCACTATATGTGCTGCACACAAGTTTGCTCAAAGCATGTTTTTAGAGTAAGTATCTTTTAACAGACAAAGATGGGCTGATGGCCTGGAAAGAAGAATGAGGCAACTCTTCATGCTTACTCTGCCTTCCTAGCTGCTATCCTACTGTGTATCTGGACCATAAAAACCTTTTGAAAAAACAAATAATGAAGCCTAACTGTAACCCAAACACGGAGCAGCAATGAAGTGTGTAACTGTCTGATTATTACCATGAAGCACCAGAAGTATTTCCAAGTTTGCAAATAACACAGTTGTTGCTTGAAGAACTTAACTTGTATCTCCTGTTTCCAAGGATGTCCCTGAACATATGTGTGGATGCACTCCTCAAAACTCCACCTACCTGATCAGGAAGCAGAACTAAGGGGTGATGAGGCTCCAGTATTCTCCCTGCTATTAGATGCAATAAACCTCCATATCTAATGAGCAACCTCTCTTTAATGAGAAGACTACACTTAATGTGGACTCTCAGGATCTTTAATGTCGCCAAGCAGAAAAAGCAGGCAAGTGCACTGTAAGTAGGTTCAGAAAGACACACAAAATTCTCTGGCACTGACCAGTTAATAGATATGAAAAGGGTCAATCCCTTTGTAAGTTCTAAATTTAAATTTGGAAGAAAATATCATATATTTAATGGAAGCGCAGGACCAAAGTAAGAACATTAGAATGAAAGCTTCTTGCTTTAAAGACAATAGTTTTATCCATTTATATTCTTTTTTTAGCTTGATTTTTGCAAATGAGCTCAGATTTTGCAAACAGACTTTCAGGCTCCTCAAAATAAAGAATGCAGGTGCAAGACACAGGTGTGAGTTGTACAACCATAAGAATAAAGGTATAAGACCTCTTTTAAGAAAAAGAGTCATTCAATATTTTCATAACCGTATGTTGATTGCATAAACCCCTCTAAAGAAAGCAGTAAAGGTCACTGAAATGCACTGGCCTTTACTGATGAAAAATACTATTGTATGTTGTTTAAAATGACACAAAAGAAATCAGTATGAATGCTAGAAAATGAGACCTTTTTAAAGGAGTGAGCTGAAAAATCCCAACTCAGCATTATATCCTGATTCAAAGATGCACAAGTACAGGTTACGGACCCCTGTGTCGCTCTTCATTTGAAAAAGCAACAGCATTATAACCTTATTAAAGGACAAATTTGTAGATTCTTATCAGTTCTGAAAATTGCCAGTTCATGATCTTTAATTTTTTTGTTCTCATTTCATAACCACCCATTAACACAGAAGATAAAAGAGTTTCTCCAATGGACCACATAAAGGAGTTTCAGCCAGCAGAGGAAGCAGCAGCACAGGAATGCAAACCTGTAGCACTGAAAAAAATGAGTCAGGTTCCTCAAAACATTACGGTTTTTTTGCAGTAGCTCCTCCACGAGCTACGACCATAAAGTTCCTGTAGTTGTGGGATTATGTTTCCAATGCCCCTCACCAAACACCACCACTTATCTTTGGGTCACGCTCCAATCAGAAAGACATGAGGAAGGAAAGCCAGCATGACACACAATTCTAACTTTTCTTCAGTAACACCTCACTACCGTAAGTAGTCCAGCTCACATCTTCTTGTGTTAGGGATGCGGCTGCATCGGAAGAGACCTGCACAGTAAATCAGGACTCCAAAAGGTAAGTCAGTGTGAGGGAGTTTTTTCCCTAAACTGCTTTTGAACAAGGGCAAAATATCCTCTTAAAATGCACATTTTCCTATCAAAATGCTTTTGACTTGTTTACCTTGCCTTTTTGCAAAGGTGTTCAGGAGCACCAGGATGACAGCATTAATTATTTTACACATTAAAATAATTATAAATTTATACATGAGTTTTAAAAAATGTATCATGGACACTTTGTAGATAGACATACAATTTTTTTAAAGCTGTGGAAACCAGCCTGGGTCCAGTTCTGCCAGCATTTCTTTCTGCCAGTGACCATTCCATACAAAGCAGTTCCACTGAGCTGGGTGAAGTTCCTTCCACAGTAACTGTTCTTAAGAGCAGATTTGAGTCAGACTTGCCCAGGAATCCTTTCAGTGGAGAAGCAGTCCTGGTCAAATTCCCAAATGCCAACACATGTGACATGACCTGTCAGAGAGGAACAGACCTTCCCAACCTTTAGATAAAGAGGAGGAAGGCCAAATCTCAAACATTCAGCAAAAACTTTCAAAAAACACAATCACTGGATTTTTTAAAACCACCTCAAAATCATCCTGACATGCCCTAGATTTCATGATCTATTTTAAAATTCCCTTTCAACTACTATTATTTCTGGTTTTTTGTAGAAGTCACACAAACAGAGAGAGTGGCAGCTTGCAAGAGATTGTAAGCTGAAAGGCAGAAGACACTGTGAAATTGAGAGGACTAAAAAATCCAAGTTTCTGTACGCTTGAAGAGTTTCAGGAGGGTCATTTTTCTTTCCGAAAGGGGTTGCTAATTAGCCAACCATAAAAGTAGCAGTTGTAAACAGTTCTTGTAAAAACAGTTCACTGCTTATTGAAAGCAAATTTGTGAGTGATGTAACCTCACTGAATTCTAACTAACTTGCTATTGCTGACCAGCTTCCATCTTCTAGACATCCTTAAATTTCATACACTGACACATCTCCTACTCCACAGACTCACTATATATCAGTCTGTTCAATTAACACAATTCCAGCATTTCTGCTGATTTCTATTTTAAGAAGGGACTCTATCTACTTCAGAAAGTAAAATCTGAACTCTGAAGAGTAGTTTATTCCTATTCCCAGACCAGCCCCACTCCACACGTCAGAAATATTTATGCCAAACAAAAGGTCTCCTCAGGCAAATCATATCGCATCCCCTACTTGCTATACTTTGAACTTACAACTAACTCCAGTATCCTAGTATCACACTTCATTAATGTGGGACCAGCCCCTAGAAAGTGGTATTTTGTGCTCGCAAATTAAGGCAAGATGATGAATTAAAGATAGAGAAAAGCGAGTTTTCATGAAAATTTAGAGTTTCAAATCAACCCCTTATGAATTATATGAAATGAATGGCTATGTCACCTGTACTAAGAGAAGTGGTGCCTTTCTACTAAATATTGGAAATTTGGCAATCTGTTTTTAGAACTGTGAAATGCTGCTTACCCCAGCTCAAGGTACTTTCATACAGGATGACTTTCATACAACTTCCAGCAGGGACTGGGCTTCCCAGCTAGACTGCATCTCCCATAACGACAATGGCAACTAAATTTTAAAAGAGGAGATGGAAGTCAGCCATAAAGACAAACCCCGAGGGAAGAACAGGAAAATAAAGTATGCTAACTACAGTTCCCATGGAATATGGTGCTAGCATTCCTAAACCTAACCCTTCAGTTCTACTTTTCAGTGAAAGGAGATCTGTTGGGGTGGGGGGAAGGTGTCCCTACATAAAATAAACCAATGAACTTTGACAAAATTAGGATGCAGAAAAATTCTTCCAGAAGGCAATGCAGGGCAAATCTTCAAACCAGCTTAAAACCAACTGAAGAGGCAAACAGCTTCACCCTTGTATTGCTCAGAAGCTAAGGAGGAGGGATTTTTCTAAGAAGATTCTTGAGGCTTTGTAGCAATACATCCCTGACTCCATCCTTCGTCATGCAGTTCTTACCATTTGTTGTTTAAAAGAAAACCACTACACAGGACTAGATCTTGACACGCTTAAATCACCAAGACCCCCCAAAGCTTTAGCTAGTTTGCACTAGCCTGATAGAAAGACCTTGATGTATAGTCTTCATGGTGGTGCCCCAGTGCCTGATACTGAAATGAAATGGAATTAAGAGAGGTTCATGGCTTTTGGATGCTGCCAACACACCGCTTCCTCATGCCACTAACACCTCATCCTCACATTAGAATATAAATATGTCAGGACTTAGCAATGGGACAAGACAGCCAAAACACAGCAAATACCTCATTAAACATGAGAGGAGCCTTTTCATCATCTCCAGGATCTCTGTGCAAGTTACTAAGTTACTGCAATGAAAAAAAAAAAACAAAAAAAAACAACTATTCAGAGAATTAGGTCAGAACAATCCAGGCTGATGAAAAAACTCGTTATTTCAACACAACCCAATAATCTAGGATATCAGTAGTGCTGATAACCTGCTCTCTTCAATGGCCCCTTGTTCTTCTCCTTACTCTGAAAAAAAGCTATTCCAAGTTGCAATGCACTTGGAGAAGCAATGAATGTGTCAAGCATCCATCTGGTCTGTCACAGGGCTGGCTCACCTATGTAAGGGGCTGGCTTGAGAACTGCAGCAATCTCTCCAAGGGGTACCTAGTGCTTACTTTCCTCAAGGCAGAACCTCAGACAGAAGATAATGTTTAAATTAACCCTTCTGCAGATAGTCTTTCAACAGGGTCTCAAGAGTGGCTGCCTCAAAGGGATCTGGGGAAGGTAAGTAAGAAAGTACGCCTGTTGACTGCAAGCTTAAATTCTGAGCAAAGATTACACCACCACCATTAAAAGCTTAGGGGGTACTACTTAAGAAAATGTTGAAACATGCATAATTGCAATACCAGGTCTGTGATCTGCAATTTAGAAACCACCTCTATTGATACAGTTATGCACTGGAACATGCATCTAAACTATTAATGCTTACGTTAGTGGACATCTCAGCTTTACCTACAACAGTAAGGCCTAAACTGGCCTGAATTTAGCTTCAAACAAGCCTTCAGTTCCAATTAAGCTGCATCCAACAGGGTCAGGACTTCCCCAAGCCATATGCCAGTGGCAGACTCAGTGAATCCACACAAGAACCTGGGTACTCTCACGGCAGAAGGAAACTTTTCTTCACCAAGGGTGAAACTTACTAAGTTATTATATTCTTTTCCCTTCTCCCAGATTAAAGTTTTAAGTACCAGGAATTTCAGTAGTTCAGGAGAGCTTCACCAATACTGGTGAAGCCTCCTCCTTAACCCCATTCCACTTCAAAGTGCATAATTCAATATCCAGGTCAGAAAGGAAAAGTGAGTGTGAGGGGAAGGAAGTTCCTGTCCTTGCTCCAAAGAATGTTTAATTATTTTATATTAAAAATTAATTTGAAAAAGGGCTAGAATCCAAATAGTCTAACGGGTTTACCTATGAAGAGGAAAAGATCCATGATCAAATGCTGCTAGACAAAGGTGGGAACTCAGTCTTAGCCTTCTTTGGGCTGAGTATCAGACCTAACTCAGAGCACAAGGCTCTTCCATTGCTTCCAACTCACCAGAAGGTACCTAACTCCAGACAGGAATGCAAAAGAGCAGTTCAGCAGATTTTCGTGCAACAGCAAGAGGGTTACCAACTTAGAAATCCTTGTCTTGATCCTCCCTTGTAACCAGTTCATGTGTCTCCTGATTTGGGATGCCAGCTTTTGCAAATCCCATTCCTGGGCCAACTTTTCTCTGGGCATTGCACAAGAAGCCTTGTTATATGCATCCCACAGAATACAGTGCCCAGAGTTTTGATACTGCAGTACTTGAAGTCTTTTGTGGACCAACCCTGTTGCAAATGTTCCTGAGCTGCTTTAATATTTTGAGAACTGTGTGATTAATGTTACAAATGACAGCGAACTCAACTGAGCTAAACACTGAACATCAAGTACTGTAGCCTCCCATCCACTGTTCCCCCTCAGCTGAAAGAAGCAAGGAGGGTGCAGGGTTTCAGATACTCATCTGAAGTCACATGTGAAGAGTTAGTCAGTATAAGGAAAAAATGGAGCTATTCAGAGGCATTTCACAAGCACAAGAAAAAAGTCAGTAAATAAATTATCTGTAGCAAACAGCCCACATGCAGTTAGTTTCTGATTTAATACATCTCAAGAACAGGACAAGCTAGCAGATTTTTCTTGCCAGTGAATGAAAAACCTACGTATAATCACACTGCCATAAAAAGGTTAAAAAAGGGTGGGTGGGAGGAGGCATTCTCTTTGCAGAAATCAGGAGCGGCATCTTCTGTGCAAACAGGAAGCCATGACCTGGGCTGTCCCTCCGGCCAGGAGGCCAGACAGGGACTCACTGGGCTGCCTGTCCAATCAGGCAGCTCCAAGGCAGCCAGCAGCACATCAGCTGGCAGGCAGGATGCTGGAAAGCTCTGGTAAAAAACCTGCCCTAGCATGGCCACCTTTCCCTGAACACTAGAGTTCAGCTTTTAAAATCAAAGCATGTGCGACCGTGGCTCCATCTCAACCACAAGTGTCCATCCACAGCAGACATAACAAAAATTAATTTTCAAAACAAGCTGCTTGATTACTTTTTTGTTATTTTATATGATTCCTCATTCAGAGAGTGGCACCATTGCTGCCTTGAGCTAAAGACACATGTAAGGGACAACACGGCAGGCAGCTTTCACTGTGTGAACTGAGGTTAGACAGGAGGGGGCATTTCTTTTACTTTCTAGAAGCAGATGAACTCCCACTCAATAGTTAATTCAGACTCTAAGCTATTTTCACCAATCACTTGAAAGTTAAATAATTACCCCATTTAAAGACATCTAGCAGTTATATTTTGCATTTCCCCACCTCCCCAGCAGCTATTGCTCTTGTGACAATATTCATCTTGTCCATGATGTCTATTATCTGCTATATAAATATTGATGATCTGAGTAATTGCTGTTCTGTACATATGCTTCTCAAAGATATAAATTTCTCTGCCTAAAGTAGGCTGCTGACAAAGTGCTTTCCTCCTTTTGCATGGCAATGAAACATTACTGGAGATGTCACTGGGAGGTGATGGAGAAAGAAAAAAAGCAGCGAGTAACAACAGCCTTTGAAGAGGAGAAATGAAGTGATGTTTGTCTGTGCTGGGAAGACCAACCAGCAGCAAAGAACAACAAGTTAGCTAAGCTGGTATTCAGATGGCTTAAGTTTAGCTTACACTGTGCCAACACCAGGCACAGCAGAAAAGGAAAGAACTCCTCTGGACTCAGCACTGACCACTGCTAAACTGGGCAGGCCTGGTAGTGATGTATTGCGTACAACTACTACAGTGATATATGCTGTACCCACCCCGTGGTTCACTGATGGCAGGGGTTACTTTTTTAATAAAAAATCCAACCAGAAAGACAACCCAATCTTGTACTGGAGGAAGAACACCACACTGAACATTATGCTGGGACAAACAGGTGCCCAATGCCACTCTGTAACCTTTGCCAGCACAAGGCCAACATGTCACACAAAAGCAAAGATGGTCCTAATGCATCCAACATTCATCCATGGATACCACAGGCACAAAACACAGCATTGCTTCCATCTTTTTTTGCTGGTTCAGTGCATTTGCCCAGCAGGCCTTGTTCTGAACAATCAGGTAGTCCTCTGTCTTCCTGCAATTGATGAAAATCACTAAAAACACTAAAAAAGCATGTTCTGGGTCATCTGATCATACTGCCCTCTGGTCTGGCAGTACAAAGACCTGATGTTGAGAGAACCCTCCCAATGGCATGTGGGCTCACACTTCCAGACTTGAAATTTGCCTCTGGACAGTAAACAGTATATGATAGATGAAGGCTCTTCCTTAGTGCACACAGACCTCCTACAATACCAAACCTGAGTCTGAAGCAGAATAAAATCACCCCTCCGGAGTTATGGGTCAAGAGATGATTTTTTCAGCCATGAAGAATTTAGAAAAGTTTATGCTAAGAGAGTTTCCTTGTAGAAATAATCGAAGGTCTTCACCAATCATCTACAGTATCTGGAAATAAAGACTGGACAAAGGCCTTTATTAAATTTAAGCCATCTGCTTGTTCAGTGGATCCCTTGTCATATAATTAACTCTCCTTCCAGTTTCTACAGCTTCTTTCCTTCCCCCATAATTTCTACAATGCTTTGGGGTTTGTATGTTACAATCTCTAATCACAGCTGCTGTACATCTCTGGATTTTGAAGGGAAGTTGCTTCCAGCAGAAAATTAAAGGTTGAACTCTTACCAGTAACTCTGGGCATGCTTAACTAATACTAAGCCACATAACATAGCCTAATTAGTCCAAAAGGTCTTTTAAAAAAACCCACATGACCTTGGTTCTTACACTGAGTCATTCTGGAGACCAGTTGAAACAGAGCCCTGAGTAATCCTCTAACATTAACAGCAGGCTGCATTACTTGAAGTGGACTGGATCCTAACTACAACCATCTCACCTCCATTTTTTTTCCCCTCTTCTGTTTTTAAGACAAGACACAATCTAGTGACTTCCATCTTAACTACACGGCCTCTTACATTTCTCAGAACTACTTTGTTTGTGTGCAAGTTAGTTGTAACACATGCTACATGCACATGGAATGCTCTAGTGCTAATGCAAATTACTCTGCATGTAAACACAAAATGCAGGTGGGCCAAGCCACTAACTGCCCAATTCACAAGCACAGACTTCGTACTCTCAAGCTTTTACATGTGTATTAATTTCAATGCACTGAAATCTACCCTTTGAAAGTCACGTTAAAACACCTTTAAGAAATGTGCTTCAAATCTAAAGTGTTCACATTCCTGAGTCACTAGAAAGTGAAATTAAATTATTTTCTACGCAGTTCTTAATCCCATGTTTCCCTGTGAAATCCCAGTCACGTAACTTTACTAAAGGTATGCCTGTCCGGCACATCTTTTCCTGCACAGCAATGTCAGTCTGGAGTGTGACAAAATACAGTCTCCATCAACCACAACTGCATCGCCAAATTTCCTCGGAGAGGATGCAAACCAGCAGTATTCCCAGCTCAGTGTGTTTTCATGAAGAGAGTAGTGAGCTTCATCACAGCTGTGCCAAAGTCACTATGTCCACAAAAAGAAATGCTTCACTGGGTTTGTATCCTGCTACAGTCTCTCTCACGGAGATATGAAAATGCAATTTCACTATAAAAATAAATACAGTGGAGTGAATAATTTCTTGCACTGGGCACATGGCCATCTTATTTCATTACTTCCAAAAAGCCACTGTACTAAAACCCAGGAAGCAGTGTGTGGATTGCAGGACCCTGCTTCTCTAGCTCTTTCTGATTTGCCCCAGCTTTCCCAGGGAGAGCAAGGGTTGCAATATGGTATTTGTGCCTCCCAGATGCAGAGCACCCAATCTCAACAGGTAAGGGCAGGGGTACCTTCTTCTACTGGTGCTAGATCTGTAAGGAGACCTTGCAGTGGCAGCCAAGGCACAGGGGTAGAGGGACCTTTGAACTGTGATGAAAGAAGAGCTAAATCATCAACATGCATCCTCAAAGTAGCACAGAGACCTGTAAGGTTTTGGGAGGAGTAGCACACCTACTAGTCTTTTGCTTTGATAGAACAGAACTACTTTGCACCAGCTTTTTACAGGAAAGGCATTCACAGGAACAGATTTTGCCCAATACTTGGAGTTTTGTGCTTTACAATGCTAGAAAAATCCAGTCAAAAGACTGATGGAAAGTGTATGAGTACTGTTCTAATCAAATTTATTTACATTATGCACTTCTGATACAAAATACCAGCTACCAAATACATCACACAATAATTCAAAGAAACCTAATAAGAAGTTTGAGATTCAAGGCAGTCTGCTGAAATTGCTACTCCTACAAACCTCTTTTGTCTCGATTTTTGGCTATAGAACGTAAGGTGCCAGCTATCTATCTTAGAACAGGAGCTGATGAAACAGGGGCATTTACAAAAAAAAAAACAAAGCAATACAATACAGTTCATGAAATGTTTTGCTTACCAAATGAACATGTTTAGCAGTTTCCTTTTATGCAGCACTAAAGAACTGCAACTTGCATTTCTGATTTATGGTTTTTGTGGCTTAGGCCTTTTCTTCTTCAGTGAATGCCTAGATGACTTCCAGTTTTCACTTTGAGAATATTTCAAGAATATTCAAGCTCCAGAGAGTCTAAACGCATATATCCTGACACACAAGACTAATCCCCACTTTCTAGGCGCACTACAACCAAACCACAGTTCTGTTTTCAGTTGATCTCCAAAAGCTTAAAAAATGTATTGAAATAAGGCTAGCAATAAATTTGGGATTGTCTTGAGGAGGAATAGGAGTGGTCAGTCCTCTTTGTACTTATCTCCAAATGTTGACAGTTTTGTGGTTTTTTCCTTTTTTTCTTTCACAGCAAAGCTCAGCTGGTTTAAACAATTGCCCTCAATGTTCACCTCAATGTTCAAGACAGGAGAAAAGAGGAAGAGCTGATGCAAGAAGCTGTTCCTTTTGGGCAGTTCAGAGCTTTCAGTGTTCTGGCTTGTAGGTTTTTGCCTGCTCGGGGCTTTGAATGGAAAACATTCATGAGATCCACTGGAGGTCACAAAACTCTGTCAGGAACCAGATGCAGACAAGAGGCACTAAAGAAGTAAAATAAACCAACTCCCAAACAAACTGCTCCCTTACATTATTTTCTTTTTTCTTGCCTGCAAATCTTGCCACAGTTGGAAAAGTGGCAAGAAAAGAAAATGTTAATGTGGTCATAGAGTAATTACTTAACCCACAATATCACAACAGGTTTTGAAAGTGCTGTCAAGGGTTTTCCGCTCTTGGAAGAGACATTTCACACAAAGAAGTTCAGGATTTCTGTCATGTGTGGCATTACTGAAACACTCAAAACCAGTTTCATCCACCTAGACAACTGCACACATCCTTTCACTGAACAAGCAAGCCATGCTCAAATATAACAGGATCTGTACCTTACCCAGTATGATTTGATTTACAAAAAGGGGAAGCTGATACACCTCAAAAGTATGCAGCATATCACACCCGTGACTTTAGACCCTCTTAAAGCAGTCGCTGGCTTTTGCTCAGACACGTGTCACGAAGGAAGTGGAGAAGAGAGGCTCCTGAACTGTGACGCAGGTCAGGACACTCAAAGAAGTGCATTGCACACTTCAGAGCTCGAGTTACCACCACCTCTAGTACTAATTAATAGCAAAAAAAAAAAAAAAAGCCAATGAGCTGAAAGAAAATTAATTGGACATGGCTATTCAATACCCTAGACTAGTTTTAAATGAACAACAACTGTGCTGTAAGTTAGAAAAGCATCTGCAGGGGTAAGAAAGTGGAAAATTAAGCCTATGGTTATGTACCACCAGAATACAAAGTGAGAAAACTTGCAAAGTTACTGCAAGTTGTTAAATGCATCTTTTTCATACAAGTAAATTTACCTGAATTACTGACTTTTACTAGCCTATTTTTGTTAAGTCAAAAACATCCATATATTTTGGGTTTTTTCCTCCATACATATATGTGTGAATGCCCATACAAAACTTTTTCTTCGGCCTTTTACTTTTCTCATTTTGCCACCAAGAGAAACATAGAAGAAAGAGGGTGACAGAAGGAAGGAGAGAAGAGGGATCTTTTCGTATTTTGCTTTTAAATTAGAAAAACAGATGGAATACATTTCTTCTCATAGAAGTTTTCCGGTTTGGGAAAAAGCATTTTCCATTTGATTAATTCAGTCAACTAAGCATGTGACAAATACCAAGAACAAATAGTTTGGACCAAAAAGCCTGGCCCTTTAATTTCAGTTATTTTTTTAAAAACTAGTGTTTCTATACCAAGAAAGCCAATCATCAGTTCTAAACAGACATTCAAAGGATATGAAAATCAGATCCCCCTGCACTACACTGCTGGTCCACAGCATAGAGCAGCATCTAAGCCTCTGTGGACCACATGCCATGGCTTCCTTTGTTCACATTTGAAAGCACAGGACACAATTAGCATGTTCCAGCTTCTCCTCTCCACTGGCAGTGTGGAACAATTAACAGTGCAAATGAAGGTTTGAGCACCAAGCCTCATAAATTACACACACACAGAGATCCTTCTGTTTGATCCCAATCTTCCGCAGGTCTCTAATGAGAACCATGAACACCATCTACTAATCATCTCATCAGTAATGCAAATAACCATCTTGACCTCTCATGAAGTGTCTCTCCAGCTTAAACACTGTGCCCTCAGACGGCACAGCCCTGTGTGCCAAAGCTGCCATGTCCCACTGAAAGAACCTCAGCATGACAATGCTCCGTACATCCCACAGCCTGCTGAGCACAGCCACACATCAGGAGCCAAAGAAATCCCCCAGCTACCATAAGGGCTCACAGCCACTTCTGTGCACACACAGAACTCTGCACACACCCAACTGCCAGGCACTGCAAAGCCAGGGATCTCAGATCTCACAGAGGAGACATTTTTCAGCTACTGCAACACATCTTCTGGCCCCCTAACACAAAACACTGAATAAGCAACACAGCAGAATGGCTACAGCACTGACCTGGCAACTAAAAAATGGAAACATGACCTTGTTTTACTCCCCCAGGGGCCATCACACCCTGCTCTGGGGATGCCACAGCAGTGCCATTATACTGGACAGACCTCAGGCTCATCCTATGCCCCCAGGCCAATCTCCATGCCCATCTCCTGCTGCTGAATGGACCCTGATCCTGGTGCATTGTTTGTCATGCCTGAGACTGTGGATGGACCCTGTTAGAGCTCTTTGAAATCAAAATGATAGGAAGGGCCTTCTTCTGTGAAACATAATTACCACCCTGCCAGTGAAGTGTGAATTGCAAGAGCTTCTAAAATAAAAATAAATGTATTTGTATTAGTCCCTTACCCTTGGCATCAAGCCCATACTGCCAGTTCTCATAACATTTACAGGGAAAGTGGCATACAGAACAGTGCAGCAAACAAAAGGAAATTCTGTGAGAATCAGATCAAAACATACCAAAGGGGCTTGATACCAAAAAAGCAAAGACAGGCTTCACCTGGACAAATAACTTGTAGCTGTAGTCACTGACATTAACAGATCTACCGTGGCAGAAGGATGAAAACAGGCTCCGAATCATCCGCAAAATAGCATATTTCAGGTTTTCTTTAAAATAAGTAGATTTGGAAAGTATTGCTAAGGGGGAAAAAAGCTTAAATAATTTAAATATTCCAAATAACAGTGCCAGCACTTCAGCACCGCTGGTCCTGCTGTGGCACAGCTCAGCCCCCACTGGCAGTTCCCTACCCCACTGGAGGGAGACTTGCTGGGCTTCCAGTGCCACTCTCAGCAAATTTCTACTTTCTAAGCAGCAAACGTCTGTACAAGAGAAACCCTCCTATCAGCATCACCAGCTGTGCCCACAGCACAAAAAGCACAAACACGTACTACAAAATCTCAATGTTTGCATATGGGTAAACAGTGCACTTCTGGAAAGGCAGAGAGAATATTTTCAGAGTAAACACCGCAAAGATTTTGTGTCCTTTAGGATGTCAGAAAGCCGCTGTGATCCACTACGCATCTTCCCCACTTACCGCCTGCTCAGCTAAGGTGCCTCTGGAACTCACAGGAATCACGACCACATCTCACAAGCCTGTCTTCCTGCCTGTGAGAATGGGAGGAACTTTTCCTCTTACAGCAGTCCAGCTCCTTGGTGTGCTACCCTCCCTAATGTTAGCTTACAGACATTAAAATACCAACCAGCTCCAGAGCAGGAAATGAAGCCAGAGGAACAAATTTCTAAACCTCACCACTGGGATTGCAGCTGCTGCACCAGGAAGGCAAGCAGGGGGAAATGCAGGAGGCTCCTCACTGCCCAATTGGATCCCAGAAATTCTTAACAAAGGTATGACGGAGATGGAGGAAACACATAAGCTAAAGCATTGAGGCAGAAGACTGTCTCCACCCCAAGTTTTTCAGAAACAGAGCAGCCCTCCAAGACCCCAAGGATACCCTCCTTACGCAACTTCACCTGCAACTGATGGAAAAGAAGGCTTGTTTGATGAAGATGCCAGGACTTTGAGACTGGGACTTTAATTTAAAGAGCCCACTACTGAAAGGTGTCCCATTCTCAGCGTTTGACTTGGGAGAAAGCAGGATGAGGCAAGCAAAAAGACTGATGCTTTCTTCTCTTAACCACCTACACAAGTACTTTTTCAAAACATGCAGAATTACGGCAAGTTATGTTTGAATTAAGGAGCCTGTGGGGAGAAGTTCTCAGTCAGAGAGGAAAGAAAAGTTAGGAAAAATACTACAAAGAAAATTGTTTGATTTAAAGCCTGAAGAAAACCAAAACTTAGAGTGTTTTGGTCCAATCCTGGATGAAGCACACTCAAGCAAAACACCTGTCCAGAATAAAACCTCATGCAGCACATAGCTGCTGCTTGCAGACTGAGCAGGAAGGCTTCATCAGCTGAAAAAGGATCTCCCTCGGGTTAAAGGCCAGCAGATGCCAGTGCCCAAAGGCTGACATGCAGCATGGAGGAAATACGGACCCACATTGCTGCTCACCACAAGCCAGACAGCTCCATCATCCTCACTCCTTTCCATGGGGATGAAGGGCACACAGGGGAAATTACAAGTCGAGAACCTAGGTACCCCTTCCAGGCTTGAGCATCTTGACACCACAGGTGCTTGCAAGAGCCTCTTTTTTCTCTAGCTGCATTGGGACTGTATTTCAGATCTGATTTACTGTCTAGACACAGAATACTATCACACTGTACAAGTGAAGACTGAGAGCAGCAGAGTGTGGGAAACAGACTAGCCCAGTCTTTTTCTTTCTTTAAAAATAGTAAAATGTGCCGTCCATATCAACATCCTCACAAAAAAATGCCCGATCTGTCCTGCACCTCAGAAGCTGGCTGCTGAAAACAATCCAGAATACAATTAAAACATGGATTCTCTTAACTTTCACTTCCCTCTGCAATTTTGTAATCGTCTCATCCATCAATTTTGCAAGAACATTAATAGTGGCATCAGCTGGCTCTCCACCTCCTCTGCTGAGCCAGCTTTTTCCAGGTCCTGTCCCTGCCTCTCAGCATCTGACCACAGATGCTGTGAGGAAGAGGAGAGGAGGGGGGCAAACCACGGGTGGAGAGAGGCCAGCAGGGCACACTTAACATGGGGGCCACCCCACAGAGGAGCCACTTCTTTCCCAGGAAAGCTATGGCAACTTACAGTGCCTGAAGGTCTGCCTAAACATGCTTATTTCAAAAGAAAACCACACACACAAAACAGAACAAGGTTGTATCAGGGATTAAGTGAAGCCTATCCAAGCTCAGACCAAATCAGAGGCACACAGGCTCACCCTCACCTTCCAGGCTGGAGATGCATAGGTCAGGGGTGTGCAATCTTTTTTTGTTGTTTACTTTATCCCTGCGCAAAACTTTTCCCTCGTCTCTGAAAGATGCATAGATCTCTCCATTCATACAAGACATTTCTCCCAGTAACTTTCCACAGGCTAGACAAAGTCCCTGGATCCCCAAGAACTTTCAGACAAGAGCTGAAGACCAGTCCCATGCTCCTTTTTAATTGTCTCTCCTTCTCAAATACTTGAAATTCAGTAATCAAGTACTGGCTCTTGGACTTATACACTGTGGCAATGCAAGGAGAAAAACCGGTTGGTGCCAGTTTTTAGCATCTGGCTTATTAATTATTTTGTAAAGGTGTACAATCCTTTGAGTCATCTGAAACTTTTTAAGACACTCTGACATTATTTTATGAATCTAGTTTGACATGGTTTATAGTGATCATGGCCATGATTTATATCACAAACTCCCAAGAACACAAATCTGACTTTTAAATTATTATCATCCCAACTGTTTCACTGCAGGTCAGCCTGGTCTGTTCCAAGACCAAATTTTCTTGGCAAGTATATTTTCTTTGCTGGTACATCCACTTTTCCTCATCTAGTTAGATGGGAAAAAAAAGTCCTAAAGTACATAAAGAAAACCAATTGTTATGCTCATTTGAACACATTAAGAAATTGTCTACTTCGTCCTCTTTTGCTGCTGCGTGAGGTTGGTATCAACCACCCCTCTCCTCTGAATAAAGATGTAGGAAGAGACACTGTAAATTGTTCAGGAGACAGATGTGCATACATCTGATGACTTGCTGGAACTACAGACATCACTTTTCTGGCAAGTGTCCAAGTTCACCAACTTGGATTTCAGCTGGAAGCTTGACCTCTAGAACCTCCACACTCCTTCTTGCATTATCATGTTGCTATTAATTTCCAGAAAATAAAAAAAAAAACCACAAGCAACCAGTGTTCCTCACTATGAACTGATGCAATCTCAGTACAATAATTCAACCCCATAGAAGGTAAGTAAGATCAAACAAGACTGCATACAACAAAACACTGAGGGACAGGGTGGAACACAGCATATTCTTTAGATATAAGCTATAAATGGCGTTGGCCTGAAGCAGCCATTTTCCCACTGCTTGATCTCAAAGGATCCCATAGCAATGGCTCTGGTCTAAAAGTAAGAAAGATGAATCCTCTAAAACACTTCAAAGGTATTGGGCTGGCCTTCACCTACAGTTTCAACAAGCAAAAATTACAGATCTACACTAGAATCAAGACTGTACATAACCCTACCAGGTTATCTGGGACCTCTGGAAAATGGTACATGGCACCAAAAACAACAGGCTAAAGTGATGCTACCCGAAAACATGGAGAGAAGCAGATGGCATTTGTTAGGGAAGCACAGAAACAGAAGGAAAGGAGGGAGGACTGAGGAGGGCGAGTTTAAGAGGATGACAAGACTACCACATGGTAAAGAGCAGAACAGACACAGGCAAGTCAGAGAGGACTTGGGAAGCACCAGAAATCTGCCTATTCCATCCTTAACTGGGATCTGAGAGTATCCAGGCTCTAGGCTGCAAAGCCCCCCAGTACAGCACCAGATGACCTGCTGAGCATGTCATCCCACTCTAGCCACTGACCACCATCCATAGCCAAACAGTGCTTCCTCAGCAGGCCCTTATCTCATGGATTACAAATAAATGCTATATCCCAAGGTCTGTGCTCTCTGGATGACTCAGGCCACTGCAGATTCATATGACAAGGCCTAATTTTTTTTTATTTCCCACTTTTCCCTTTGTACAGTTATAAAATTACATTTAAACCTAGCCATGTTATTTTTTTGATACAAAGACTGCAAACTTGACCACTTCAAAATTAGGAGGTATCATAATGAAGACTGCCCACACAACCTTCACCCAGCCTCTGTATATAGGTGCACTGACTCTGTCTCCAATTCAATGATCACAAACCATTTGAGTTCTGGAAATCAACTGCTTTCAAAAAACAGCAGCAAGGTTGTGTGATAAAAGCAACAGCTGTCCCTCAAACCCTGCCTCACTCAGTGTAGGTCAGGTACATCAGTGAACAAAGCAATGCAGGAAGAAAGAGAGGCAACCACCTTGCTTGAGGAAGTTGGACATACCACCTGCAGGCAGGAATTACCTCCTCCTTGGCTCCACATTCAACCTTTTAAGACGCTCAGCAAGTCTGAAACCAGTTTTCTCTTCAGGTGACCCCTAATGGGGCAGCTCCACCCTCAAGTCAAGGCATTTAGGGCTAATCTACAGACACCAGCAGCTGAGGTCGGCTGTCCTTGTGCTTCCAGCAGATGAACTGCTACATCATGCCAGGTACTCTGAGAGGAGTGGAAAATAAAATCATACCCAAATACCTCTTTGACGCAGCCAAGACTGAAGGTGTTTCAATCACCTGAGATTGATTTGCTCTTTGACTTCATTCCTCAGCTAGGAAAACAAAGACAGTACCTGTGATGCTGCAAGAACAACTTCCCCACCTGAGAAGGCCCCCCAGGAAGGAATTAGCAACTGTTCAGTTCAAGGTCTGGGTAGGGTGTAAGATGAATAGATGCAGAGACACATGCAGAAAGTAAATGTGGGGAAGAAAAAAATAAATTGTGCAGCAATTACCTATCCAGTGAAAAACGGACTCTGTGAAAGGGAAAAAATGATGCAATTACAGAATTAAAGATTGTATCATAATGCAGATGCAAAGGGGAGTTCTGCAACATTAGTCCTGAAACTTCACTGCTTTTGTCTGCCTGATTTTGTAACCCCATTGTTCTCCTGATGTCATTATTTTGTAAGCAATTTAAATGCAACACGATTATGTGATCATATATTTATGTTTTTTCGTCATTAGTAACATGTGGAACAACTGGCAGCCTCTGCTCCCAACACGATCGATGCCGCCAGCAGATGGCTGTGAACAACTCCCTTTCTTCCACCTTTATCTGAGGTAAAGAGCAGGGAGAAGAAAGGGAGGCTTTATACTTCAATTCCATGCACAAACATTTGGGGGTTGTTTCAGAGGAGGAAACCAAGACCAATAGCAATCAACTGCTCTGAAACTGATTGTCACAAAGCAGATTTTAAGAACAGAGGTGCTGAACAGTACCCAAGGTCAGCAGGAAAGCTCCCAAGGCCTGGATCCCAAATGACCCCACTAAAAGCCTTCTGCCCAAGCCACTGAAATCCTCCTACCTCCACATTACAACTTGTTTAAGTGTAATTATTCTCCTAACTGCAGGTGAGCAAAGAAGCCCATCATCTCCAGGCTGTGTTTCTGTGTTTGTTGGTAGATGCAGTCAATGAGCAACTTCAGAGAGTGTCATATAAAATACAACTGGCAAGCAAACATTACAGTTGTATGTGTTTATCCTGGATGATAACTGTTATATTGGGTCTTTTAAGTAAATTACCCTGCACACCTCCAACTTCAGGCCAATTGCCAACACGTTTCTCAGCGTCTGGGTCACCCTGCTTTGTGAGGGAAAGCAGCTGCAATAGCAACAACCTAACTTGTTTTATTTGCAGATGGTATTAGCTGGCAAGAGGCAGTGTGTCTGACAGCACACTCCCTATGCATGCTTCATGCTTTTTAAAAAGTCTTATTTGCCTTTGTATGTTTCCATTTGCAAACACACACCCAGCCTTTCTTTTAAGTAGTATTTTCACCTTGTCTATGGGGTGCTGCTACTACCACAAGCTTTACATGATCTTTTGTACCTAAAAAAGCAAGTTTCACTTCTGTCTTTCCCCATCCTCAGAGAGTGGAGCTTGCAAAACCTGGAGCTATCACGTTCCTGAGGTGCAGTCAGTCAGAGCCTGCAGTGTCCCAGGTACTCGGGTCACACCAGCTCTTCTCAGTGCACATCTTTTGGAAAAGCTCCACCATGGTGATGGAAGTCCACTGTGGTGATGGAAACATTGCAATCCTTCCCTCTTGGCATGCAACCTGCTCGGTTCAGTTTAAAAGCTAACAGAGAAAGCACTGCACCATTACTAAATGTATACAGGCAGCACAATACATTTAACATGAACAGGCAAAGATGATACCACAGCAATGCTTTACCCCACATCTGCCTGCTTCCACATGTCTGACACAGAAGCTTGGGTGGCCAGTACCTTCAGAGGAGGGACCTGCAATGTCTTATCCAAGACCAAGAGTCCATTCTTACCTACCACAGTCATCTACCATACCAAGCTACCAGCAGTCAGAGATGGTGTTCATGGAGGGGAAAGGAAGGGAAGCAAGAGATGTTCTGCTTCACTAAGTGACATATCCCCAATAGTGTAAAGAATTACATTTGGATGCCAGAGATGCCCAGGCAGAGTTTTTGTGTGGGGAAAGGGAACAGCATTTTGCCTCACTGGCATGACTTGGTGCTCCACATCCTCCATAATCCATGCTCAGAGCCAGCTCTACAGTTCCTCCCTTCACCTCACCTTAACAGACACATCTGGTTTTACCTAGATCTATATGCATGTTTGAGATTTACCTTGGCCCTCTAAGGTGTCACATAATATTTTGGCATTAGGGCATGACACTGGCGATCTCTGCAGGGCCATGCTCTATGCCCCAGGACAACAGGTAGGCATTGTCTGACAACCAGCAGCAATCAACTGCTGTTGATTGCTTTGTCTGACAACAAAGAGGGTATCACAATGTGCACTGGGTGAGGAGTTGCATGTGCAGCCCATAAATGCTCCACACCTCTCACACTCCTATTTCTACTGTCAATGCTTGTCTTTTCCTTCAGTCCCAGTTTAGAAGAAATGTGCTAACCACATCAGCACAGCTATACTGTCTAGCACAGACACAGCCTGGGTGAGAGTAAGTCTGCTTTTCTTAGTACACTGGTGGCCAGATTTTGGAGGCAGACCCCTCAAGACACCTATGCCAGACCAGATGCATGTATACTGGGCATCTATGCTTAGCAACACACAAGCATGTCCCTGACATCTCACAGCACCACCTTAGCCCAAAGTGCACACCTACCTAAAGTAACTCTGGGAAGAGGGCTGTGTGGGAATCTGAGACTGTATTCACTCACAGAAGCTACTTCAGGAGAAACATACAGCACTGAATTTATCAGTGTCAGATTATCACTGAATCTAACAGGATGGCACTGGTGAACACCCAGATTATTATACTGCCATTGAACACGTGCAAGTTTGGGCATGCACACACACCTCTGCCTAAGTCCTGCCCAGGGTGCACATTCCCATCTGCTCCAATGCTCACCTCCATTAAGCTCAAGGTGTCCTGGAGGTCAAGGAAAGCAGGCTTGTCCAAGCTATGGCTGTCAGCCCACAAGCCCGCCTAAATCTCAGGTGGCTTTACCTTGATAAACCAAAGGGGAGCCATGCTGCAAGGACGAGTAACAAACAGGACTCATCCGTGAGACATCTGTGTCCTCTGCCCTCCTGCCCCTGTAGTTCCCTTCAATGCTACTTTGCACCTGCCCTGCCCTGGATGCCACGCACACCCTGTAAATTGGGCAGGGCTACAGAGGTGTTGTGTGTTTGACCACCACACATCCAATGCCTGGGTGGGCAGCTGCTACCAGGCAGAACAGAGAGTAGCTGCAAGCAGAAAGAGCACAGCTTCAAGGATTTCCCAGCCACCCACTAGCCTTAACAAACACAAGTGGGAAATTAGTGATCTTCCAGACTGCCAACCATTGGTGCAATCTGGTTGAAACTGGCCAAACAGGAGACAAACAGCACTCATTTCCTGGGGAAACTATGTTAAAATGAAATAAAATAAAACCAGATGAAAACTATGATGTTTGATTAGTGGTGTTTCCATGTTCTGCTACATCCCAGGAAACAATGCCTTGCTCAATCCAGCCTGTGAGCTGCACAGCACACAGTGCAGTTCAGCTCTGTAACTACCCAGATGTTACACATCTGGAGCGGGAATGGGTAAGTTTCAAACTTATTTACATCTGGAGGTTGTTCTGAAGGGGTAATTTCAGCAGCAGAAAGACAGGGCAAGGGGATGTGCATCAGAAAGGGGTGAAATGCTTTGTCAGGGCTGAAGGACTATTACTCAGATCTCAGTGTGAATGCAGCTGAGGCTCATCTCTCCTTCACAGCCCTGGAAATGAACTCATCCCAGAGGCTTCAGCATCCTTCTCCTTGCCATCCCCAGCATCCCTTAGCCCATGCTGTTGGTGCTTGGCCACCATCAGTGCTTTGGAGGCAGGGGCAGCTTTGCTGCAGTCAGAAAATGATGAGCCCTGGCCAGTCCAGGACACAGGGAGAGGCTGCTCTGATGAGGGCTGGGAGGGTTTCCCCTAACCCCACTGGGTGTGACAGATCATGCTACAGAGCTACATCAGTTCCAAGGACTCCTCTGCTCCCTTTGCAGAGCACAGCACAGGAGGAGGAAGCAGCAGCGACAAAGCAAGAAGGCAACTCCAGACAGACTCAGAAACAGCTGTGGAATTTCTCTGAAGAGCTGCTTTCTCTAAAGGGGAGGAAAACCCAGCCTCCCATCTGACTTCCAGCCCACCCACCCACCGGATAGAGGCAAAGCATAACAACAGGATAAAATTTAAGGCATGCCAAGATCCCAGGCTCTGGAAATTAGTTTCCCACATGCTCCACAAAAAGAGCACTCACACCCAAAATCTACTGCTTTGAACTCAGATTGCACACCATTTACTCAGCTGAACAACCACACTCAAGTCAGTGATATTGCTTGCCTGAGTATCTTCTACTTGATGTACGGAAGGGGACTGCAGAACTGGCTGACAAATAAACACAGGTATACAAAAGGCAATGTAAGAACACTTATCTTAAAAAGGCTGGAGCCCTAGGCCAGGACCCCAAGTCAAGAGCCGTGTGGTCAGAACTACAAATCACCAGGTCTTCAGTAGAGTCATGTCAACTGATCAGGGCATCATCTAGATCCATTCATACCTCCAGACCTGTATCCTCCAGGCACCATCAACTGACTAGGGTCACAGTCTGAAAAATATTTCACTGACTTAGAAAACTAAATTCTGCTCAAAAGGATGGCTTCGGCATTTAGGAGTATAAGCTTCATTAGCTTCCAGCAAGACTGCAAGTCCCAAGTACAAACTAATGCTCCATAAAACTCCAGCAGAGAAGCACCACTGCTCCTACTCTGTCAGTACTGGTCCAAAGTATGGTCAGCTGTTCTGGACAGAACCCAAACACAATATGGCATTTGTTCTCAGCCCCATGCAAGGAAAAAATATGTGCAGTTCACACCCTGGAAAGCTTACGAGAGGCAGCCCTGAACTTAAAAGCTCTGCATACAAACTTGATTCCAAGTATCCCTCTAATTTCACTGGGGCAACTCACATGACTGAAGCTAAAACTGTGCTGGAGCCTCCGTCGGACTGTGGCTGATGGAGTTTCTGATCTAGTTCATCAAGGGTTCAAGGTTAGAACCCTGAACTGGAGCCAGGAACAGGTATGACCAAAACATATCCAGCGATTTTGGCAAAGCTAAAGGACCAAGTGAGTCCCTCAGGGAAGGGTGACCAGCACCAAGAAACACCTACCTGCCCATTTCCTGGGCACTCTGCTAAGTCACAGACAGCAGGTCTGGATGAGAGGCTCATTCTAGATTCTTGCATTTGCAAGTCTAAACACACTATATTAAGGCCAAAAAAATATTTATTGTCTTCCTGGCATTTCTGATCTGGATATCTCACAGCACTATCCAGTACTCCCAAGAAGACTTCATAGCATGCATATAAAACTTCCATCAGGTGTGGTCCAACTAACTTTCTTCCCCCCAAACAGCAAAAAACAGATATAATTTTCATTTGTCTTCACACACCTGGCCAGCTGTTCAAACCCTCATAACTTTGAGCCAGAGGCTTGGGCTTTTTAACTGTACTGTCAGCTTGTGCATAGAGGGAATTTTCCACAGAGCCCTGTCCCCAACGTCATGGGCACGCCAGTGCCACCAGTGACACAGCCAGCAACAGCAGAAGGCTGTCCCAGCTTTGCACTCCTCAGCCAGGACTACTTTTACGTTTCACCTTTCATGCAACTGGAAGCTGGAATCCAGTTGCACACTGTTACAAAGCCAAGAAGAGAGTTTTCAGCAGAAGGGTTTTTTTTTCTTAAATTGCTGTTGTTGTCATCCCATAGGCTGTACATTAGTGCAGACTCGCTGGGCATTTCAAAAAGGCCTGTGATACAGAAAGGCTGTGAAAACCTTCATACTCATCCTAAGTTGAAAGGTTACAAATATTTTCCAACAGCCTAAATCAGACAAAATATCTAAGGAAATCTGTATCAAAAGCTCTCTAAAACGTGCTAGTTGACAACAAAAATAAAAAGCAAATAAAAAAAACCAACAAACAAACCATGGGCCATATCGAGGAGGAGAAGAGTTTCAGTGAGCAAACAAGCACAGAGAAATTACTATGTTTACAGTTCAATTAATGGGACCTTATCAAAAGCCTGTTTGCCTTTTTTGTTTCGTTTTTTTTTTGTAAGACACCTATTACACAAACACACATTCTTAATGCCTCTCCGGCTGGCACCCTAGTGCACACATCCTAAGTGCATCCACATTTCAGGAGAGACAGAGCTTCTCCTGAAGTCGCTCCACCGGACGGCGTGTCGGAACAAAGCGCATGGGTGATGGATGTCGGCAGGGTCCGTAAATCACATTTTTGGCAGCTCGACCTCAGCGGCGAGTCGGCAACTAACGCCGTAAGGAACTCGGAGCGCTGCCGCTCTGTAGAGCGGGGATCCTACCTGGGCAGGGGTTTTCACGCCTCTCCTCCTGTCTGCTCAAAAAAATAATTAAAGCCTTTTTCTAAAAGCCCGGCGAGATGTCTGGCACTTAATGACAGCACCCGAGTTACCGCGCTAACTGCCGGCATACGGCAGGGAAGGAAATTCAACCAGAAAAAAAAAACCAAACCAACGCAAAGCCACCACCGAACCTCCCGCCGGAACAAAGGACCCCATCAAACCCCGTCTCTAAGTTATGTGGGTTTACTTGCTCGCAAAACACACGGATAACCCTCCTCCGCTCGGAACAGTGCTGGTGCGATGCAGGCGCGACCCCGCCGGGTTCCGAAGTAACCTCGGCGCCCGCCGCCCTCCCGGGACTCGGCCGCTCACCTGCACCGCGCATCGCGCCGCGGCACCGCCCGGGGCACCCCGCTCCGCCGCGGCCACCCGAGTGCGGCGGAGCCGGCCGGGGCAGGCGCTT